>OZ005735.1:246718449-247308449 GCA_963930755.1 Eudasyphora cyanicolor
GGGAGATACCAAAAAGGAAGTGGCCACTTCGACCATTTTTCTTGACGTGTAAGCGCCAAACAAACTAATACTATGTGTGAAATTTCAGAAGATTCGAGTAAGTAGTATAAAAGGTATTAAGAATCAATATTTCACTAAAAGTTAACCCTTTGTGGGGGAGTTACTAGAAGAAGTGCACCAATATGGCCCATCTTCGAACTTAGCCGAGAAAGAGAAAAATATTACCGCATACCAAATTTGAAGTCAATTGGATACTCCTTTCGAGAGTAATCGTGCGCACCAGCCAGCAGACAGGCGGACGGACGGACATTGTTCAAATGCCTTCAAATGACCCAAAACGGATTTCCGCCGAACATACATAGGGTCTTAGGTCACTCCTTCGCTTTTGGCTCGCAGCAAATTAAGCAAGGTAGTGAAGACCCTTATTTGTAGGACGACATGACTGCCATAAAACTGATCCCTTATTTCATGCGTGTAGGATCATTTTTATGGCAATTAATTCGCTTCAACCCATTTGGGAGCAACAACCACATAAAAAGTTTACGACCTTCAAAGAGTTAATTTTTTATAAAAATGAAATCTAGAGATCAGCAGTTGTAGAAGTTATTTCCGATTTTGTAAAAAATGCAGTAAAATTGCACTAAAATAGAGAAAAAAAAACTTTATATTGCAATTTTTTAAGGAAGTCACGTCGCACGGTGGCTCAGTGGGAGAAAGCTCCAATTTAGCGCGCAAATGTATATTATAGTGGTTCAGAATCAACATCCATCCGCCAAAAATTCAATAACTTTTGTACTAGTAAACATTTCTGTGATCTGTAAGAACCGGAAATTAGACAAGGATCCAAGGATTATTTTGAGATATTAACATTGAAAATCGGGTATATCTTAGAAATTGGGTCAAAGTTGACTACTTTTCCTTTTTTTGGATTTAAACGAAAAGTAATTTTTTTATGTTTTTTACATGTTTTTACGTATGTATTTGAGAATAATGCGAAAAACAATGTTTAGTTTTTTTCGTAATACAGATATCCGCATTTTTCAGATTTCGAAAATTGCAAAAACTCAATTTCTTTTTTCGACTTTGTTGAACTTTTTTCATTTGAAAAATGGGTGATTTCAAAAATCTTCGAAAAAATTCCTAAATATGTGAAAAGTTTGGAGTAAATCCAAATGAAACCGTCCCACTCTTAATATTTACATATGTATATTTGGAGGCAATTTTGCACGCGTATATTAAAACACAATGATTTTTTTATGGTCGGAGTTGGATGGTATTGATCTGGACAACGTTTTACGTTTCAACAAGACGGCGCTACGTTCCACACACGCAACGAAACCATTGCTCTGTTACGGGAAAAGTTTCCGGACCGTGTTATCTCTCGAAGTGGTGATCACAATTGGCCACCGTGATCTTGTGATTTATCACCTTGCGACTTCTTCCTTTGGGGCCACGTGAAAGATAAGGTCTACGCCAACAACCCATGAGGCTATCGAGGACATAGGGCAGCCACTTTGCGATTTGGTTATGGAAAATTTCATGAAAAGGATATGCTCCTTTAAGCGTGGTCGTGGTGGCCGTTTGGCTGATGTTGTTTTTCATTATTAACGGCATACCTTCATTATGAAATAAACATCCGATCATTTATCTCAAAAATGGCATTTTTCTATGATTGGTCACTTTGTGTGGCGGATATCAAAAGGTGCGTGGCATTTTCGTTCTTTTTGTCCAGGTTATAGAGACGGTAAAATGATTACTATGTATGCAATTTTACAGAAATCCCATGAGTGGTATAGAAGTTATAAGAGTTTTAACATACCCAAAAATGTTAACCACTTGTGGGGGAGGTACAACAAAGAGTAGGCCAATGTGGTTGTCCATCAAACATAAACTGGGTTTGCATAAAGTATTACCACGTACGAAATTTTTAGCCATTCGGTCACTCCTTTCCAGGCTTATCGTTAGCACTTTTCAGGATAATCCAGGATTAAGAACATTTTCGTCCTTTTGATGTCCTAATAATACAATAGATCTTAAAATCTTTCAAATGGCACTTACAGTATCGGACAATACATCTTGGACTAACTTCTACTTCTGTTCAATCGCCAAAATCTGAAAACTATCAATGATATATTCCAAAAATTTTACCTTTTACCTAAGAAATTGCACCAATTTAACAATAAAAAAAATGTAAATTTGGCTGCTTAAATTATTTGAAATTAAAAGTTTTTTCACAAAAAAAAAACAAAAAGGTCTAAAATTCGCACGACAAAACATATTGGACTATGCATTTCTACTTAGATTTTGTGGAAAAGCATTTATTATCAGGGAGGGCGTTGCTTCTTGTTTTTTGCATGGAATCAATAAGATTTCTTGTTATCTTTGTATCTATGGAGTTCCAAGCATCTGCAATAGCCTGAAATAGCTTAGTTTTATCTCCACCTACGCTTTCTCGATTTATCTTTTTGTTGACAATTTTCCAATAATTTTCAATGGGTCTACGGTAGAACTGGCCACTCCATAACGTTCACCCCTTCCTTTCTAACTCAATAATGGAATCATTTCGCGGTATTATTCGGGTGGTTGTCGTGTTGAAATTGCCGTAATAGAGCAACATTACACTCAGCATACGGAAGCATGGAATTCTCCAAGATTTCGCAGTAATCGTACATAAACTCGTTCATTATTCCGTTTTTTGTATAGAGGGGTCCAACTACGCTACCGGAAAAGCATCCTCAGACCATGACATTGCCGCCTCCATGATTTACAGACCGTTTATAGTATAAAGGGTCCAATATTTGGTTAACTAGTATAGGGTGATCCATTTCGAGGTCCCTTTTTTTAAAGAAAAAAAGCACAGAAAATTCAAATTGAATGGGGTATATTTATTATCATTTGTAAGAACATTCTTTGGCATTTATTTTTTGAAGATTATGTGTATCAAATGTTGGCCGCGGCTACGTCTCAAATGGTCCATCCGTTGAGTCCAATTTTCGATGACTCGTTCGAGCATTTCGACTGGTAACTGGCGAATGACACGCGTGATGTTTTGCTCCAAGGCCCGAATCGAAGCGGATTTGTCCGCATAAACTATAGATTTTACATATCCCCACAGGAAAAAGTCTAATGGTGTGATATCACACGATCTTGGTGGCCAATCGACCGGCCCAAAACGTGAACTTATCTGCTCACCGAAGTGTTCTCTCAATAAATCCATTGATTGATGCGATGTGTGGGAAGTGGCGCCGTCTTGTTGAAACCAAATGTCGCCGAGATCACCAGCTTCAATTTCAGGCATCAAATAGTCGGTTATCGTGGCACGATAACGGTCGCCATTGACGGTTACGTTCTCACCGGCATCATTTTTGAAGAAATATGGACCGATGATTCCGGTACGTCGCATCGGGAATCGGTCAATGGCAAAAAGAGAGCTAAAATATTGCTCATGGGTGTCAGGGTCGCGGGTCGACTAGAAAGTGTTTTTTTGGATTTAAAAAAATGGATTTAATGAAATGGCGCAATTGGCGAACGATTATTTTGATGATAAAACTGAATAATTTGTAAACGTTGTTCAGGCGTAAGTCTTTCCATGATGAAATGCCAAACAATACTTAACAAAAATAACATGACAGCATGACACGAATCACACGCGATCTGTCAAAAAAAAAGTATCTCTACTTAGGTCACCCTTTATATACTGAATATCATTCAAATCTGATATTCCGTTAAAAACTTATATCGACTTAAAAATAGCTAAATTTGTAAAAATAAAAAATTTTTATGACCAATTTGGCACCCTATAAAATCTAAACTGCTTTGAATTTGGTCATAATTCCGTATAATATGGTCATAAATTTCATTCAAATCTAAATTCATAAATATTCAGAGTAGGTCGGTTTCCTTTAGAATTACCCCATACTTTCCATATATTTAGGCACTTTTTTGGATGATTTTCATCCATTTTTGTATCATTTGATTGATGATTCATATATAGCAAAAATTGTTTACATTTTTTGCATATCACAAATATGCAAATATGCAAAAAAAATTAAAAATACGCACCAGTTTTTCGATTCCTTTTGCTTTGAAACGAATTTTGGTCCAATCAGAATTTGTCTATCAATCTGCAAAAACAATATGCAATTGCATATAATCCGAGGTCTATTGATAACTTTGAGTATCAAACATGTTGGTTCCGATGAGGAGCAACTGCGCACGTCGTATCAATAGGTATATGTGAGCTTGTTGCTCCGGCTGCTACCCTAACGTAACATTTTCTAATCGATTTGTTTGAATTTGTATTTATACCAAAATGTGCGCAGCGAATATTTACTAAACCTCTGCAATGAATGTCTTGAATGGCCTTTCAAGACATTCAGTTGTTTATCAAATACTTACTGCCACACACTCTATTTTGACAAAACAAATGAATGAGTGAAGAGAACAGTAACCGCCAAACAGGTTTCAAAACAAATAAGTAACAAGGCAATAGAGAAGTACACTCATTCAAGCACTGTATACCAAAACAAAAATACTCGATTTCAGTGTACACTGCACTACTGTACTCATTGTCGCAACAACAAAGAGCGACGGACCACCTTAGAAATTTATTGATTTTGAGGGGTAAATACACTAGTGTACATACTGAAGAAATAGAAAACCGCAGTGCACTCGCTTCATTATACTCATCGTTTGACGAATTGAAACGAGTATAAAGAATACAACAACCGAACGAGCAGAGAACACGACTAGATTGTAAATCTCAAGCAGTGTGAAGTGTTTGTTATGTTATTTTTTTTTTTCGATCATTCTATGGTGGTGTCAATCGAGTAAAAAATACAATGTTTCAGTGCAGCGTTACCGTTGTGCGACTAAAGTGGCATTTTGACCCTTTTTTGAAGCCATGCCACTTTTGCTGCCCCATTTTCAGAAATCCCCTTTTTTGGCCCTTTTTGGAATTTTTCCACTTTCCTCAACCGGAAAAGTTTGTATGCCTTTTAAAATATACTATTCTTATGTTTTAGTTTTAGGAACGTCAAATATTTGTATATACCCGACACCACATTGTGGTACAGGGTATTATGACTTTGTGTATTTGGATGTAACGCATAAATAGAGAAGAGATAGACCCATAGTTAGTGATGTCAAACGGGAAATCCCGATCCCGAAAATCCCGGGAAATCCCGATTTTGAAAAATCCCGAATCCCGGGATTTTTAAAATGAATCCCGGGATATTTTAATAAAAATTTATGAAGCTGTCTCGTATAAAATATTAACTGAAAGATAGATAATCTCTGTCGAAAATGTAAACTAAAGAAGCAAATTGTTAACATCAAAAAACATTTACATAATCCGGTGAACAAAATAGAAATTTAGAGAAGAATTACAAAATATATCATAAATGTAATATAAATAAGTACACTTAAAACAAGAACACAAATAGAGTTTGTTTCGCACAAACGAAGATCATTGTATTCTATTCTTTCAAATTTATGAAAAAATCCTAATATAAAATCTGATATGGATCGTCAAATCGATTTGGTCCCATAAAAACGGAATTAGTCAAACTGATTTCTCAAGTTGAAAAAAATATTGTTCGTGCTTTAATGAAAGAGAGATATAACATCAATAATAATTCAGACGACGAACTGAAATTGGACTAAAATTATTTCATAGCTAAAATGTTGTGAAATATTTTAGTAAAAGTTAGAATTTGTTAACAATTGTTAATGTATTAATGCGTTAGCTGTTTTTATCCTTATTTAAATTAATTAAAATTAAATTAAAACTGAACTAAAATGTTTGTATTCCATTTCGAAATATCATTACTAAGAAAGAAAAAAATCCCGATTTATCCCGAAAATACCGGGATATCGAACAATTTCGGGATTCCGAAAATCCCGATTTATCCCGGGATATCGAACAATTTCGGGATCCCGAAAAATCCCGAAAAAATTCCGGGATCCGGAATTTGTGAAAACCAATCCCGTTTGACATCTCTACCCATAGTTTATTATAGTATCTGTCCATATGATATTGTGATAAAAGTGTAGGTCCCAAATATTAATCGATCTTTACGAAAATTTAAAAAAGGTCATATTTTGGACCAGGGACGATCCCTATTTAAAAAAAGCTGCATATTTGTCAATTTCTTAATATATCCGATTAGATTTCTTGCCGACACACAAAACATGGACTGGTATTCCCCAATGTTACTAGGGAAGATTAGGTCCAATATCAAGTACAAATTCTTAAATTTTAGCCAAATCAATTGAAAAGTGACTTTTCTAGATCGTCAAGAACTGACATCAAAGGGGATATAGAGGCTATACCAAACATGGACCGATATACCCCATTTTTAATAGTGATCGTCCCTAGCCTAAGAAATGCATCTGTACCAATTTTTTTAAATATCGCTTCATATTTTCTATCTGCACTTTGATCACAAGAATACATCGACAGACGGAAATGGCTAAATCGATTCAAAAAGTGATTATATGTCTATAGGTAAAATAAACGATTGGCCTTTCTCTTTGATTTTTTAGGCGTGACAAACAGATGCACAAAGTCCTAATACCCTGTACCACAGTATGTTGTCGGGTAAAAAATCGTTAGTAAAAAAATACATTTTCTGAAGTTTGAACTCGACTTCTGACCTCAATTTTCATTCAATATATTTAATTTTAAAGGGCATCACTCCGACATACTAGTGCAACATTTTCTGGGAATTTGAGAAAGACCTAATTTTTGGTCTGGGACGCTTGAGAAATAACTACCCATATTTATGTGCCTTGTAATGATTTTAATGGGTATTTTAACGAACTTCGTTTTTTGCTATTTTTTAGTCCATTTCCAGTTTATATGAAATTGAAATATTTTTTAGTTGTAATATGTATTTTAACTCTTATGTTAATGAACTGAGTTTTCTTTCGTTGTTTTTGGTTCATTTCTTAATCAATTTAACTGTTGAAAAGTTTGCGACTTTTTTTTGGAAAATACCCTTGTTGTGCCACTTTTTTAAAAACAATCCCCTTTTTGTGCCACTTTTTGAAATTTTTCAACGGTAACGCTGTTTCAGTGTGCAGTGAAGTAGTGTACACTACTGTAGACGAAGAAATGAATGTCTTGATGCAGAGGTTTAATATTTACCATATTGGTCTAGGTTGTGATACAGTTGTCATTGTACTTTTTGGAAATCTCAGATTTGCTACGAACAAAATCAATGAACGACAATGACTAAATACGAATTTCGAAGACATTTATTCTATATACAATGATGACTTTTCCTAAAAAAAATCAATTTATGCTGATAATTTCCCCTAACTTATTAAGTGTCTCCAAAACATAGACCAAATATAAATATAAAGTTAGCAATGCCAGGATATAATTCCATTTTAAATTTTTTTTAAGGTGTCGAACAAATCGTTTTAGTCAGACTATTTTATTTCCCAAAATCAAAAAGTTCTGCTGATGAAGGGGGTATATACCATTTGTGACCGACCAAAACCGTCTACCCCATTGAAGGAGTCACCCATTGTCGTGTTGGGCCTTCCATTGCAAGAAGAAAGAAAAGTTCTAAAGTTTGCAACTAACTACCATTTTTCCACGTGTAGTCTTGCTGTGGTATTTTCTACTTGAATGAATAGCATATATATGTATGTATTAATATTGTGATGTTGCCATTTTTATTGTTGTTGTAGTTTATTTTTCTAAAGATCTACAACAATTGGCAAAAAAAAATAAGTTTTTAGCCCCAATCACTTATATGCCGAAGGGGACGGAAAGGAACACCTCTTTTCAGCTGAGCTGTGCAAACAAAAAAAATGCTAAGAAAACACAACAGCAACAACAAAGACATTTTTCGGTTCTGTTTTTGTATTGTTTTGAGTTGTAGCCGTGTTTTTGTCTGCTGTGCTGGTGAACCTTTTATGCAACATTGTTGCAATGTTGTGAATAAATATGATGGAAAGGTAAATCGTACTCATTCCAAGAAATTACACATCAAAGAGTAATCATCGTCATCGCCATGGTCATCATCATCGTCGTTGTCGTTGCCCTGGTCGTGGCCATACTCTGCCGGCCGTCCGTCCGTCTGTCCGTCTGTCCCTGCCTGCACATCATTATTATCTCTAGGGGAATCGGTTGGTCGGAAAGACAAATGCGGAATGCTTCGATGAATTCCGCCACGTTTGTATTGTTTGGATATGGTGCAACAAGTGTCTGTCCGTCCGTACCGGCATTCGGCGGTTCCCTCATTGTCTCTCTTCATCATGATGCCCATTGTAATGACCCATCTTTAAAGAGTCCAATTGACAGATAACACGCAGAAGTTAAGTGCGCTTTGCAGATGGCTTGGAACTCACCTGAAACGTGGTGCATATGCCACAGAAATCCTCACACAAATGCGATATCCATCATATGTGCATTCAAACATTCCAACATCCAAAAACATGACCTAAGAAATGCATCCTGGGTTTCAACTTTTTCAACTGTCCCTCACACACACACACTCATCGTACGACGAGGCTACAATTCAGTTAACTAATGAAGGGTAAATGATTGCTTTGTGTAAAGCATCATTCTCTCGGCTTGTTGTAATTTTTGTCGAGCTTATCAGAGGACTGGGGGAGGTGGGTATGGATTGTGTGGGCAACATCGTGTGGCAGAAGTTTCATATCATATGAATCGGCTTATATAGAGGTGACACCTAAGGTATCGTAGGAAATCGTAGAAAAATCTATGGAATGTGGTCAAAGAGTGTGCATATCCATTAAGGCGGGTTGATTTGTATAGATGAAAAAAAAATTAAAAATCGTATAGCAAAAACGTAATCTACATTAAATTCTAAGAAAATTCTCCGAAGAAACCATGGGTCTAAAATCAACACATAATCCGCGCCTCTCGACTTGAAAATTTTTTTCCTCTTCTTTCGCTAAAATTATTTTCTTTTTATACCCTTCACCACACTGTGGTACAGGGTATTATAAGTTTGTTTCACGGCAGATGTTTGTAACACCTGAAAATAGCACAGCTAGACCCACCTTAAAGTATACCGATCGACTCAGAATCACTAGCTGAGTCGATTTGAGCATGTCTGTCCGTCCATCCGTCCGACTGTCTGTCCATGTAAAGTTTTTCGTCGACTACAGGTCGCAATTTCACTCCGATCGTTCTGAAATTTTGCAGTTTAGAGTATTTCGCGGCTGTTACGATCGCCATTGAATTTGGTTGAAATCGGTTCAGATTTAGATATAGCTCCCATATATATGTTTCGTCCGATTTGGCCCTTTAGTCCTATAGAAGCTGTATTTTACATCCGATCGTTTTGAAATTTAGAATGGTAGAGTTGCTTGATCCATGAACCAACATTGCCGAATTTGAAGAAAATCGGTTAAGATTTAGCTATAGCTCCCATATATATGTTTCGTCCGATTTGGCCCTTTAGTTCTATAGAAGCTGTATTTTACATCCAATCGTTTTGAAATTTAGAATGGTAGAGTTTATTGATCCATGAACCAACACTACCGAATTTGAAGAAAATCGGTTAAGATTTAGCTGTAGCTCCCATATATATGTTTCGTCCGATTTGGCCCTTTAGTCCTATAAAAGCTATATTTTACATCCAATCGTTTTGAAATTTAGAATGGTAGAGTTTCTTGATCCATGAACCAACACTACCGAATTTGAAGAAAATCGGTTAAGATTTAGCTATAGCTCCCATATATATGTTTCGTCCGATTTGGCCCTTTAGTCCTATAAAAGCTATATTTTACATCCAATCGTTTTGAAATTTAGAATGGTAGAGTTTCTTGATTCATGAACAAACATTGCCGAATTTGAAGAAAATCGGTAAAGATTTAGCTATAGCTCCCATATATATGTTTCATCCGATTTGGCTCTTTAGATCCAATCGTTTTTATACCCTACACCACACTGTGGTACAGGGTATTACTTAAGTATAAAATGTCCCAAAAGTAAATTTATGTAAACAATTTATACATGAATTACAAAATTTATATATCAGAGTTATTCAATATTACGAGAGTGGTGTAGGGTATTATATAGTCGGCACCGCCCGACTTTAGCCTTTCCTTACTGGTTTTGAAATATATTATATTTTATTATACCCTCACTTTAGTGATACGAGGGTATATATCATTTGCTACGGGCCAAAGGTGTAACACATCGAAGGAGTGACATAAGACCCTAAGTATGTTTGGCGGATATCCGTTTTAGGTCGTTTTTAGTCGAATGAGCAATGTCCGTCCGTCTGTCTGTCTTTCTGCTAGCTGGTGCGCACCGTAACTCTCGAAAGGAGTAACCGATTGACTTCAAATTTGGTATGTGGTAATATTTTTTTCTATCTCCAGCTAAGTTCGAAGATGGGCCATATTGGTCCTCTCCTTCTAGTACCTCCCCACTAAGTGTTAATATTAAGTGAATTAATGATTATTTAATAACTTCTATGCTACTTATTTGAATGGTCTGAAATTCTACACATAATATTATTTTATTAGTCACTATCACCTCAAGAAAAATGGACAAAGTTACCGCGCCCCTTTTGGTACCTTCCACACAAATGGACCATTTTGCTCCAAAATTTAACAACTTATAGCTTAAATACCTATGCACAAAAAGTCTTGAAATTTTGTACAGTGTAATGGCTTCATAGTACCTACAATCCAGTGAAAAATGGACAAAGTCCATTGACAGATTAATTCGTGTATTTCACATTACAGTACTCACAAAGTGAGGAATACCTTGGTCGGTTTATCCGACTGAAACTTTCTTACTTGTTATATTATAGTTTATGCAATACAGGTTTTGTCTTGAGACTAATCAAAATATTCAATTATCAAAAAAGCGTTCTATATAAAAAATAGTTAGAACACGTTTCACGCTTTTATTTGCATTATAAAATAAGAATTGATTATCGAAACAAAAGAAGTTTATTTTATAAATACTGAAAACAATTTTGAGTGCAATATTTTTTTTTTGTATTTCCAATCTTTTTTATTAAATTATGAAAGAAAATTGTTTATCTATGTTCCTTATACAAATATTAAATATAAAATTTTATACAAACTTTTTTACTTGGGTGAATATTTTTTTAATGAAAAAAAAATTTGGGTATAGAAAAGATATAAAGTGCAAAAAAACTACCTTACTAAACAATTTAATTCAGAAAATTAGATTTTTTGGAAAAAGCTTTTTTTTCCAACATTTATTTGTTTGTGGCATATACATTTTCAAGTCGAGAGGCGCGGATTTGGATTTTATTTTAGGTACATGGTTTCTTCGAAGAATTTTCTAAGAATTTTATGTAGTTTACGTTTTTGCTATACGATTTAAAAGAAAAAAATCAACCCGCCCATATATCATATATGTACAAATCAACAACCATGTGGTCAATTTGACAACAGATGGTGCTCATTTGATAAGCAAATATATTTTTGATATTAATTCTTTCTCCTTATTGTTTGGCTCAAGGTCCTTGATTAAAAGACTGATTTTATTCTTTTAATATCATAATTTTTATTTTCTCGATATTTCGACTAAAATCGTTAGTCGCCATCAGGAGATCTAATACAGAAAAACACAATAATTTAAGTTAAAACCAGTAAGGAAAGGCTAAAGTCGGGCGGTGCCGACTATATAATACCCTACACCACTCTCGTAATATTGAATAACTCTGATATATAAATTTTGTAATTCATGTATAAATTGTTTACATAAATTTACTTTTGGGACATTTAATACTTAAATAATACCCTGTACCACAGTGTGGTGTAGGGTATAAAAACGATTGGATCTAAAGAGCCAAATCGGATGAAACATATATATGGGAGCTATAGCTAAATCTTAACCGATTTTCTTCAAATTTGGCAATGTTGGTTCATGGATCAAGAAACTCTACCATTCTAAATTTCAAAACGATCGGATGTAAAATACAGCTTCTATAGGACTAAAGGGCCAAATCGGACGAAACATATGTATGGGTGCTATAGCTAAATCTTAACCGATTTTCTTCAAATTCGGCAATGATGGTTCATGGATCAAGAAACTCTACCATTCTAAATTTCAAAACGATCGGATGTAAAATACAGCTTCTATAGGACTAAAGGGCCAAATCGGACGAAAGATATATATGGGAGCTATATCTAAATCTGAACCGATTTCAACCAAATTCAATAGCAATCTTAACAGCCGCGAAGTACTCTAAACTGCAAAATTTCAGAACGATCGGAGTGAAATTGCGACCTGTAGTCGACGAACAACTTTACATGGACAGACGGACGGACGGACGGACGGACAGACATCGTTAAATCGACTCAGCTGGTGATTTTGAGTCGATCGGTATACTTTAAGGTGGGTCTAGCTGTGTTATTTTAAGGTGTTACAAACATCTGCCGTGAAACAAACTTATAATACCCTGTACCACAGTGTGGTGTAGGGTATAAAAAAACACTTTACAAATACGCAAACATTTTAAGTATAATTACATTGAAAAATTGCTGAACGTAAAAGAAATTTTCCGACTTTCCCTCGCAAAGCCAATCGCACCACTACTGTTTTATTCGTCCGTGCTTTCTCACTGTGTGTCGGTACATCTGAGAGCACCTGTCAGTGTCCGATTTGTAGTTTAATCTGTTCTCCGTAGGAACGTCAATAATATGCAACATCTCTAATGTATAGCGTCTGCAGTAATTACTCTCTTCTGTTAGTATTCTTACATTATCAAAGTCTGGTCTATGCCCTGTTACCGCACAGTGGGCCGCTAATGCTGTCCTTTGTTCAAGAGGTTTGTCGGTTATTTTTAAGTCTGATTTATGTGACGAAAGTCGAGTCTTCAATTTTGATTTCGTCGTACCAACATATACTTGTTGGCATGTATCAGAGTCGGCACCATTGCATTTTATCTGGTACACAAGATTTGACTTGTCCTCTTTTGCAACCTTAGACTTTGTCCTACTGAAAAGTAGGTTCGTCGTGTTGCATGCTTTGTACGCAATATTACCTTTTTCCTTATCGTAGATGTCTGATCGTAAAAATTTTTCAGATAACCCCGTAATGAATGTCATCGACTTGTATCTTCGGCTGTCATTAGTTTTGTCCTGTCTATGCTTCGACTTTCTAGCACGTTTTAGTAGTTCCTCCACTGTCTTCGTCGGGAAGTCGTTCGTTCTTAAAATGCGTCTAATTTTATCTATATTTGATATATGAAATTGTTTGTCGCTTATTGTGAGAACCCTTTTCATATAACGGGTTTTCCAATAGGTATGATATGATTTTGAAGTGACGTTTCGGCCATTTGTAAGATGTCATGGTCTGTCATTTGTTTTTCATTCTAGAAATACGCAAGAACAACGTTTACAAATTATTCAGTTTTGTTATCAAAATAATCGTTCTCCAATTGCAACTTTTCGTGCGCTAAGTCAATTTTTGTTAAATCCAAAAAACACTTTCCAGTCGACCTACGACCTTGACACTCATGAGCAATATTTTAACTCTCGTTAAAATCTATCTTTTTGCCATTAAACGTTTCGTTCACATTTGAAAATGATGCTAAGTCAATTTTTTTAAAATCCAAAAAAAAAAAACCCTTTCCATTCGACTTACGACCTAGACACCCATGAGCAATATTTTAGCTTTCGTTAAGAGCTATCTTTTTGCCATTGACCGATTGTGCCTACGTGCCACACAGCAAATGAAACAATTGAATTGTTGCGTGAAAAGTATGGAGATGCGATTTTTTCATTGGTCTTTCGAAATAAACCAGACTCTCTTCAAGCTTTACACGTCAATATTGAACGTGTCATTCTTGACATACGACTTGACTTTGTTGAAAAAGAGCTCGAAAATTGGGTTCATCGAATCCGTTCCTGCAGAAGAAGTCGTGGAGGCCATTTGTATGACGTTTTATTTGGAACTTAATTGTATGGATTGTACTTCACATTAAATAATAAACTTTTGAATTTCCTTAACAATAACACTGTGCTAGTCCAAAAATGTAACAGAAAGGAGACCCTATGGATAGACCTATTTCGACCGTGCTGAATTTAGTGGTATTAGTCGTTTTTCTATGTTAGCTCTGGTTTTCGCGATATTTGACCACAAAGTTTGTTTGGAAATCAGAGAGGTTACGTATCTCTTTGGTTATTTTGTAGTGGAAGACTTCGGAATATACGCATTTGGACAGTTTTTTTATCTCAAAACAGTCGTCCACGCTTCTCACCCCCTTACCCCTTAAAAAGTGCAATGAAATCTTATCATATGTTAAAAATCATACATATCGTCTACATTTTTAGTAGGCATTGTTGAGAAAAATATTCCTCGCGAAAAAAAGTCCTCTCTCAACTTTTTTATGAGAATTAAGCAAATTTCGAGCTATTACATAATTTGTGTATTTTTCTGCTCATGGCAGAAAATATTTGAAATAAAATTTTTTGACTTACATTTTTGTAAATTATTTTTGGTTAGTGTTAATGGAAATTTCAAAGGTATCCAAGAAAACCTGCTAAATTGTGAAACCTGTTAAGTTTTCATCAATATGTTGAAAGGAGACTCATAAAAATTTTTCGCGAGGAATATTTTTCTCATAGTCACAAACTAAAAATGTCGACAATTTGTATGACGTTTGACATATGGTAAGATTTGATTGCACTTTTTCGGGGGTAAAGGGGTGAGAAGCGTGGTTGACTATTTTGAGAGAAATAATTCTCGAAGGGTTCCCTTTATTTCGTTCTTTGGATTGAAGAGCGTTGCGGAAGTCTTCCACTTCAAAATGACCTCCGAGATATCCAACCTCTCTGATTTGTTTGCAAACTTTGTGGTCGAATATAGCGAACACAAGAGCTAACCTAGAAAAACGGCTAGCTCCATTGGATTCAGCAAGTTCGAAGTAGGTACATCCATAGGGTCTTCTTTCTGTTACATTTTTGGACTAGCACAGTGTTATTGTTAAGGAAATTCAAAAGTTTTTTATTTAATGTGAAGTACAATCGATACAATTAAGTTCTAAATAATGTTAAGTTAAGTTCTTTCTGTTACATTTTTAAAGTGTCCATTTCAAGCACAGTGTAATTGTTTTTTTTTTCAAAGAAATTATATCACTCTTATTGGAAAACCCTGAACTAAGATTTGAGAAAATATAATTAAATGCAAATTTTAAAACAATATCCTTCTCTGCTTTCAAAGTGTTTTCGAATATAAACAAGTCGGTTAGATATAATTTTAATACTCTAGCCTGATTGATCATACCACCCTCATACAGCTTTCGTATCGTTGGGTGCCCTATTGAGGATTTAAAGAATGTTAGAACGATCCTTCATCCTGTACACTTTGTGCCAAAGACGACTACATTGTATGTCGAATGAGGAATTTGTTCATTGTTTTCATGCTAACGTTTCAGAAATAAATGAAGCAATTACAAAATTGGCAGAATGAAGCAAAAAATGTTTACATTAATAGAACGGACGTACATGCTTACGTACATACATATCTCGTATTTGCCCAAGAGCGAGTAAAACAAATTATTTCCATTATGTTGCAATGTAAGTTTAATTGTATTGTAAGCAAAAAATGCCAAGTGTAAAGGTAACCTAAGGATTCCTAGAAAAAAATTCTCATAATAACCTTAAGTTTAATTTTTTTTAGCATCACAAACAAAAATAATAATTCATAAAACATTGAAAATTCTACTTTTGTTGCTATTAAAAACCTTAACATATTTTATTTTATTTTGTTTACTTATTTCCTGGCGTCAATATTAGGCATATTTGTAAAAATAAATGAATGACGGAAAACCAAAAACAACAAACTTCAAAATACAACAATTAAGCTACAATTAACAACTAAGCTAAACGCAACTCAGAATGTTAATTAACCAAGCAATAACAATACGCTTGGCGTAAAATCCCACAACTTTTGGTTTGTTTTTGTGAAAACTATGATCAAAACATACAGTGACTCATTTATTGATTTTTGTTTATTTTCAGCAAAAAAGAAAAAAGTATTCAAATTTATTATTTCTTTCTCGTCTGGTTTTATTTGTTTGGCTATTTTTGTTTTGCTGAATATTTTTTGCACGAAAAAAAGTGACAAATTAGTTTTTTATTTAAATCGCAACAAAAAAGTGTGCCGAAACTTGCAAATTGATGAAATAAACCCAGAAACATTATGGACAATTATGGACAAAGTCCGTTTTAAGAATATTTTTTTCTAGCATAACCAAATAATTAATAGTGATGGCCGAATCGAAACGAATATCGGATTGGATTGTTTACAATTTCATTTCATTCACCTTTTGATTTCATTGGCCATCTAGCCGCCTCGTTATACCCTCCCCATAGAGGGAGGAGGAGGAGGGTATATGTATATTATTTACCTTTCGCCAACTAATGTCATTTTTGGCGGGGGAAAAATAAAACCGCTTGAAACCGGTTCAAGTTGTTTACAGTTTTGCATTATTTCTTGGTATAAAGATGATGTTAGTGATGTGTATTGATAATTTTGGTGGCTCACCTCCCCGCCACTCTATATGTGGAAGGTCAGTATGATCAGTTCATAGAATCGTGGGAATTTCTATATAATTTCTTATTATTTCATCTCCGGAGATACAGGTTTATTTTGCCTTCGGCTTGGGCAATGAAGTTGCAATAGGCACCTTCCAAAAAAATCGGAATTTAAAAAAATAAATTAATACAATTTTTTTTAAATATTATTTTAGGGTTTTTATGACACCATATTACACCAGGAAATATTATGCACAGCCCTTCGACAAAAGTTTTGTAAACTAGTGATAGGGTCAAAATTTTTAATATGAACCTATACATTTATTTTTTTCTAAAAGTTTATAAAATGTTGGTAAGTGATAAAATAAGAACTCACTATCAGTTATTTTTAAAATTTTTACTTCATAATTTTATGGGCATTTTAAATTAAAAAATGATTTTTTTTTGGTTTTACGCAATTTGTAATTGCTCTTAAAAGGCTTAACCGATTTTTCATTTCATTTCATTTATTTCGTACAAACTTGTAATTCAAAGCCGTCTGGCCAATTAAACATTAATTACAATATGCATTTAACTAAGCTTTTTAACCAAGGGTAAAAAAACTACTCAGTGGTATATGATTTGTTTAAACCTAAGTAAAATAATAAGGAATAAATAATAAGGAATAAATAATAAGGAATACATAATATGAGTACAGATTGGGTATACGGAAAAGTATTTAGGATAATTAAATAACTACTCATATATGGAAATAATCAAAATAGAGACAGAATTTATAAGAAATTTATTGAAGATGTTGAAGAAGCCGATTAGAGTAAGATGTAATTGATAAACTAAAGTTTTTTAATTCAGCAGGTAAAGCATTGTATAATCGTGCTACTCTTACAAGAAATGCGTCATCCAAAAGGTGAAATACCCTACGTCGTTTGCAAGAGAACATAACAAAAAACTAGTAAGGAAAGGCTAAATTCGGGCGGGGCCGACTATATAATACCCTACACCACTCTCGTAATATTGAATAACTCTGATATATAAATTTTGTAATTCATGTAAAAATTGTTTACATAAATTTACTTTTGGGACATTTTATACTTAAATAATACCCTGTACCACAGTGTGGTGTAGGGTATAAAAACGATTGGATCTAAAGAGTCAAATCAGATGAAACATATATATGGGAGCTATAGCTAAATCTTAACCGATTTCCTTCAAATTCGGTAGTGTTGGTTCATGGATCAAGAAACTCTACCATTCTAAATTTCAAAATGATTGGATGTAAAATACAGCTTCTACAGGACTAAAGAGCAAAATCGGACGAAACATATATATGGGAGCTATAGCTAAATCTTAACCGATTTTCTTCAAATTCGGCAATGTTGGTTCATGGATCAAGAAACTCTACCATTCTAAATTTCAAAACGATTGGATGTAAAATACAGCTTTTATAGGACTAAATGGCCAAATCGGACGAAACATATATATGGGAGCTATAGCTAAATCTTAACCGATTTTCTTCAAATTCGGCAATGTTGGTTCATGGATCAAGAAACTCTACCATTCTAAATTTCAAAACGATTGGATGTAAAATACAGCTTCTATAGGACTAAAGAGCCAAATCGGGCGAAAGATATATATGGGAGCTATATCTAAATCTGAACCGATTTCAACCAAATTCAGTAGCGATCTTAACAGCCGCGAAATACTCTAAACTGCAAAATTTCAGAACGGTCGGAGTGAAATTGCGACCTGTAGTCGACGAACAACTTTACATGGACAGGCGGACGGACGGACGGACGGACATCGTTAAATCGACTCAGCTAGTGATTCTGAGTCGATCGGTATACTTTAAGGTGGGTCTAGCTGTGTTATTTTCAGGTGTTACAAACATCTGCCGTGAAACAAACTTATAATACCCTGTACCACAGTGTGGTGTAGGGTATAATGATTATTTTTTAAAAAAAATTTATAATTTTTTTTTAACAAAAACTTTAACTTACAAATTTGATACTCCTTCAATTTTTCAATATTTAAATTTACACAGAATATGTACCAGACCCTCAGAAATCCAGAACAGTAAATGGAATATTGGGTACGCAATATTTGTTTAAGTTATGGTCGAAATACTAAGGCATGTCCGGCAATTTGGGATATATTTCTACTGTTTGTGTACAAATTTATTTTAAAATCCCTATGAATGAAGTTTTACACGCAGTGTTTTGCAGAAACAGAGGAAAAATTTCAAAAATTGCTAGACCTATCGTGTTGCGTACTCAAAAATCCAATGTATTGGTAGTAGCAATTTTTTTAAATTACAATCTTCTAAAAAAAATGCAATCAAAAAATTGTCAGTTATGATCTCAATCAAACGACGTAAACTTTTCAAAAATCGGTTCACCCGCTCAACACCAATTAAAACTTTTGTAAAATTCATGTTTTAATTATACCCTACACCAAACTGTGGTACAGGGTATTATAAGTTTGTTTCACGGCAGATGTTTGTAACACCTGAAAATAACACAGCTAGACCCACCTCAAAGTATACCGATCGACTCAGAATCACTAGCTGAGTCGATTTAACGATGTCCGTCCGTCCGTCCGTCCGTCTGTCCATGTAAAGTTGTTCCTCGACTACAGGTCGCAATTTCACTCCGATCGTTCTGAAATTTTGCAGTTTAGAGTATTTCGCAGCTGTAAAGATCCCTATTGGCCGTCCGATTTGGCCTTTAGTTCTATAGAAGCAGTATTTTACATCCAATCGTTTTAAAATTTAGAATGGTAGAGTTTCTTGTTCCATGGACTAACATTGCCGAATTTGAAGAAAATCGGTTAAGATTTAGCTATAGCTCCCATACATATCTTTCGTCCGATTTGACCCTTTAGTCCTATAGATGCTGTAGTTTACATCCAATCCTCTTGATATTTAGAATGGTAGAGTTTCTTGTTCCATGGACTAACAGTGCCGAATTTGAAGAAAATCGGTTAAGATTTAGCTATAGCTCCCATACATATGTTTCATCCGATTTGGCTCTTTAGTCCTGTAGAAGCTGTATTTTACATCCATTCGTTTTTATACCCTACGCCACACTGTGGTACAGGGTATTATTTAAGTATAAAATGTCCCAAAAGTAAATTTATGTAAACAATTACAAAATGAATATTTCAGAGTTATTCAATATTACGAGAGTGGTGTAGGGTATTATATAGTCGACACCGCCCGACATCAGCCTTTCCTTACTGTTTTTTTTTAAATTTAAAATCCCCATCTAATTTTCGAAGAATTTTTTTCAAAAAAAAAAAAAATTATAGCGAGGTCTCATTGTACCATTTACAAACGGGGGTGGGGTAATTTTTATTCATTATCTTCGAAACGGAAAAACAATCAAGGAGAGTATCATGCTACATTTTTTCGCATTTGGCGAAAAAGAAAGTCTTGTTTCATCGAGAGCACATCCACTATTGCGATGGTCGAAATCAATGAATTAAATTGATTCGCCAGATGTAGCTCACTCGAATTATTTTCTATTTCCAAACATGAATGAATGGCTCCGTGGTAAAAGATTTGCCAACAGTGAAGAGGTTGACTCTGCGGTACAGAAACAGGGTATAGAATCTATTGAAAATCACTGGGAGATTTTTATGAGAATGTTGTTGAGAATCGTTAGGAAAAAGAGGCAACCTCTATAGGGAAGCGATATTAAAATATCAACCGATATGACTTATTTTCAATATCAAACGACCTGCAACTATTAGCAACATATTTCTGCCAAATTTGATTAATGTAACTGGCAGGGTCGGCCATTTTGTTTTGTGTTTAGATAATTTTTCACAGCTGTTGTGCTTGGATGTGTTTTAACTTGTCTTCGATTTCAGAAAATGGATCAAAGAATCTGCATCAAATTGTGTGTGAAAAACAAAATAAAGTGCGCTGACGCATTCCGAATATTGACTGTGGCATACGGTGGTACAAAATGTTCGTAGAGGACCGAGAAGATGCGAAGGACGAACAGCGTAGGAAAGAATATTATCTGCAAGTTATGCACAAATTGCGCGAAGCAATCCGCCAAAAACTCCCGGATTTGTGGAAGAACAAAAACTGGCCTTTGCACCATTATAATGCCCCTGCACACACATCGTTGCTTGTGCGCGAATATTTGGCCGAACACAACACAGTAATGGTGCCGCAGCCACCGTATTCCCCTGACCATGCCCCATGTGACTATTTTTTGTTCCCAAAACTGAAAAGGCCCATGAAAGGACGACGCTACGCCACGATTGAGGAGATAAAGACGGCACCGAAGGAGAAGCTGAACAAGATGACAAAAAATGATTATTTGAAGTGCTTCGAGGATTGGAAAAAACGTTGGTAGAAGTGTATTATAGCCGACGGGAATGACTTTGAAGGGGACAAAATAGATATTCATGAATAAATAAATAATTTTTGAAAAAATACAAAATTCGCGATATTTTTTGAACATACCTCGTATATGCAAAATTACAGATCTCTAACTGATCTATGGGACCCTAATATGTATTTGAATCCTGTGCGGGGATGGTATCAGAGGGACTTATACATGACACAGTATCAGCTTGTAGTTGTGCGGATTAGCACTTGTATATTTATACACGGGGCAAAATCGCCTTTTTTGATATTTTGAATAGAAAGAAAATATATTTGGAACACTATTTTTTAAATATTATATGTTTCTGAGGAAATAAATTTTATTTGAAAATCAATGTAATATATATTTGGAACTCGTATATTAATATGTTACAACATATTATATTTGCAAACTAAATTTCTCAAATAAAATATGTATTTGAATACAAATAAAATGATTGTTTAGGAATGTATCCAAATATATTTTATTTAAAAAAGATTTTCGAAACTTTTGTTGAATTTTTCGAATTTCAATTTTATTTTTGTTTTGTTTTTTTGGTTTGAACCTCCCCGTTATTATACCAAATGCTGCAAAAACTTATGTTTTAAATCAATCATTTAAAATTTCTGAGTTTTCCAAGCCATCACTGTTTGTCAATCCTCCAAGTACATATTTCGATCCAAGATTATATGATTTAAATTATTATTATTTATTATATTTAAGAGGTTACAATTTTTTAAAAAATTACTGAAGAATTTAACACAATTTATGTATTTTCTGAATACTTAAATGCAAATAAATATTTCTTTCGGAAAAAATAGTCCAAAATAAGCACATACTCGTATTGGAATGTAAACAAAGCTTTGTTTAGAACAAAATCTTCCCAAATATATAATTTTTCTGTGTACCAAATATTATATGTTTAGAGTGTATCCTAAAGATATATATGTTTCAAGCCCAATATGTTTGGGACAATATATTACAGAAGCGATTTTTTTCAGCGTGTATACATATGGGAATTATATACCTAACCCCAAGCGAGGGTTGCCAGTTCAACACAATCCTGTTCGGACGTTACAGAATTTTCTTAAATAATTTGGTAGGTATGAACTTCTGCAAAATTCAGTTAAACTCTTTATGTAACTTCGAACTTTTTCTTATGAAAAATAATGATGACAAGTCATAGATTCTAAATAAAGGGTCCGCGAAATAACTTTTTTTTTGAAAACATCGCGCAAAGCATCGAGTGTAGCTTCGGCTGTGTGGCACGTTGCGCCGTCCTATTGAAACCAAATGTTGCCAATATCCTCCTCTTCAATTTTTGTGAACAAAAATTCGTTCAACATGGCCCGATAACCATCGCCATTGACTGTAACGGCCACTCCTTGCTCATTTTCCAAGAAAAATGGCCCAATTATGCCTCTGGACCAAAATCCGCACCAAACAGTGACTCGTTTTGGGTGTATCGGCTTTTCAATGGATGCGTGCGGGTTTTCTGTGCCCCAAATGCGACAATTTTGCTTGTTTACATACCCGCCAAGATCAAAATGAGCTTCATCTGAAAAGATGATTTTTTTGGCAAAATCGGCATCTTTTGCAAGTCGATCGCAGTCGATCGTAAACCGACATATGTATCCCCCACTTTTCTCTGTTAACTTTTGGTGCAAAATGGTCCATTTGTGTGGTGTGTTGTGTGATAGCTGCTAATAAACTAATACTATGTGTGGAATTTCAAAAGATTCGAGTAAGTTATTATAGAAGTTGTTAAAGAATCAATACTTCACTAAATAATAACCCTTTGTGGGGGAGGTACTAGAAGGAGAGGACCAATATGGCCCATCTTCGAACTTAGCCGGAGATAGAGAAACATATTATTATTAGTTAATCGGTTACTCCTTTCGAGAGTTATCGGGCGCACCAGCCAGCAGACAGAAATACAGACTCACAGACAGACAGACAGACGGACGGACATTGCTCAAACGACTTAAAATAACCCAAAACGGATTTCCGCCGAACATACTTAGGGTCTTAGGTCACTCCTTCGATGTGTTACACTTTTGCCTCGTAGAAAATGATATATAAACTCCTCTCTAAGGATAACCAGTAAGGAAAGGCTAAAGTCGGGCGGGGCCGACTGTACCCTGTACCACAGTGTGGTATAGGGTATAAAAACGATTGGATCTAAAGAGCCAAATCGTATGAAACATATATATGGGAGCTATAGCTAAATCTTTACTGATTATACCCTCACTTTAGTGTGACGAGGGTATATATCATTTGCTACGGAAAAAAGTGTAACACGTCGAAGGAGTGACCGAAGACCCCAAGTATGTTCGGAGGAAATCCGTTTTGGGTCATTTTAAGTCGAATGAGCAATGTCCGTCCGTCTGTCTGTCTGTCTGTCTGTCTGTGTGTCTGCTGGCTGGTGCGCACGATAACTCTCGAAAGGAGTAACCGATTGACCTCAAATTTGGTATGTGGTAATATTTTTTTCTATCTCCGGCTAAGTTCGAAGATGGGCCACATTGGTGTACTCCTTCTAGTACCTCCCCCAAAAAGGGTTAAAATGTTGTGAAATATTGATTCCTTAATAACTGCTATACTACTTATTCGAATCTTTTGAAATTCCACACATAGTATTAGCTTATTAGTCGTTATCAACTCGAGAAAAATGGGCGAAGTCGCCACGTCCCTTTTGGTACCTACCACACAAATGCACCATTTTGCACCAAAAGTTAATAGCTTATAACATTAATAACAGTGTATAAAAATACTTGAAATTTTTGTACAGTGTTATGCTTTTATATTGCCTACAGTCAAGGGAAAAATTGGCGTTGTTGCCACGCCCCTTTTGGTACCTCCCACACAAAGGTACCTTTTTGCACCAAAAGTTAACAGCTTATAACATTAAAACCAGTGTATAAAAATACTTGAAATTTTGTACAGTGTAATGTTTTTATAGTGTCTATAGCCCTGTGAAAAATGGGCGTTATTGCCACGCCCCTCTTTGTACCTCCCACACAAAATGCCCAAATCGTACCACAATTTAATGTCTCATAACGTTTATACCAGTGCACATAAATGCTTATAAGTCGGCACAGTGCAATGAATTTTTAGTATCTAATGTTCAGCAAAAAAGGTGTATTTGATAAACCCCTTCTGGTACCTCCCACACAAATTGACAGAATAATTCGAGTAATATTCAATATTACATTACTCACAAAGTGAGGGTACACCTGAGTCGGTTTACCCGACTGAAACTTTCTTACTTGTTTTCTTCAAATTCGGCAATGTTGGTTCATGGATCAAGAAAATCTACCATTCTAGATTTCAAAACGATTGGATGTAAAATATAGCTTCTATAGAACTAAAGGGCCAAATCGGACGAAACATATATATGGGAGATAAAGCTAAATCTTAACCGATTTTCTTAAAATTCGGTAGTGTTGGTTCATGGATCAAGAAATACTATCATTCTAACTTTCAAAATAATGATTGGATTTAAAATACAGCTTCTACAGGACTAAAGAGCAAAATCGGACGAAACATCTATAAGGGAGCTATAGCTAAATCTTAACCGATTTTCTTCAAATTCGGCAATGTTGGTTCATGGGTCAAGAAACTCTACCATTCTAAATTTCAAAACGATTGGATGTAAAATACAGCTTCTATAGAACTAAAGGGCCAAATCGGACGAAACATATATATGGGAGCTATAGCTAAATCTTAACCGATTTTCTTCAAATTCGGTAGTGTTGGTTCATGGATCAAGAAACTCTACCATTCTAAATTTCAAAATGATTGGATGTAAAATACAGCTTCTACAGGACTAAAGAGCAAAATCGGACGAAACATATATAAGGGAGCTATAGCTAAATCTTAACCGATTTTTTTCAAATTCGGCAGTGTTGGTTCATGGATCAAGAAACTCTACCATTCTAAATTTCAAAATGATTGGATGTAAAATACAGCTTCTACAGGACTAAAGAGCCAAATCGGATGAAACATATATATAGGAGCTATAGCTAAATCTTTCCCGATTTTCTTCAAATTCGGCAATGTTGGTTCACGGATCAAGAAATTCTACCATTCTGGATTTCAAAACGATTGGATGTAAAATATAGCTTCTATAGAACTAAAGGGCCAAATCGGACGAAACATATATATGGGAGCTATAGCTAAATCTTAACCGGTTTTCTTCAAATTCGGTAGTGTTGGTTCATGGATCAAGAAACTCTACCATTCTAAATTTCAAAACGATTGGATGTAAAATACAGCTTTTATAGGACTAAATGGCCAAATCGGACGAAACATATATATGGGAGCTATAGCTAAATCTTAACCGATTTTCTTCAAATTCGGCAGTGTTGGTTCATGGATCAAGAAACTCTACCATTCTACATTTCAAAACGATTGGATGTAAAATACAGCTTCTACAGGACTAAAGGGCCAAATCGGACGAAAGTTATATATGGGAGCTATATCTAAATCTGAACCGATTTCAACCAAATTCAATAGCGATCTTAACAGCCGCGAAATACTCTAAACTGCAAAATTTCAGAACGATCGGAGTGAAATTGCGACCTGTAGTCGACGAACAACTTTACATGGGCAGACGGACAGACATCGTCAAATTGACTCAGCTAGTGATTCTGAGTCGATCGGTATACTTTAAGGTGGGTCTAGCTGTGTTATTTTCAGGTGTTACAAACATCTGCCGTGAAACAAACTTATAATACCCTGTACCACAGTGTGGTGTAGGGTATAAAAATGACTACTGTTCTATTGAAAATAGCCTAAATTCTGTATTAATCAATCCACTCAAAAAAAAAAAATATTATTGAAAAAGGGTGTCTAACATTTCTTTTTGAGTGCAGTCCTTATTTTTTTGGAGGTTTTTCCGGTGTAAAACAACATTTGTTCTGTGAAATTTGCCGGACACCTCAAAAATTCGGATGTACGGGTAAAAAATAAACGATTATCTTGCCTTTGAGCACTTAAATGCCCATAACTTTGTTAATTATTAACCGCTAGACGGATTTGGAAAGAAGAAACTTAGACCTTTCTACCGATATATAGGTATGTCCAATTCAAAAGTTAGACCTGTGATCAGTGATTTTTAACACACGAATATTGAAGGGTTTACAGCATTCGGTATTGCTCGAATTTTTCCTGTATTGTTTTTTTTGCTCTTTTCTTTAAGAAAACATTACACACAACTGTCCATGTGCGAAATATAAATGTCGTTTTGTGAATTTCACTTTTTGCTCAGCGATTGACTTGTTGTTTGTGCCGAAATAATAAATGACAATAGCACCAACAACAAAACATCAACAGATATTAAAAACTGTCAACAACAAATAAATCGCAAAACAAAAATTTGTGGTAAACAAATTACTGTGAAATTATTCGTCTGATGTTGATTTTTACCCAGTACTTTCCAGAGAAGGCGTAAATGGTACGAGTACAACCAGTAGGAAAGTGTGACAGAGCGGGGGTGGGGCAAGGGTCAACATATTTTCAGCGTCGATGAATGGTGAGTTGTTAATTTCTGAGACAACAAATTCAAATTAAGATATTTTTACACACAAAAAAGGTGAGAAATCTTAACTGAGTTTATCACTGATATACTTATACGAGTATTTGTATGGGGGGATTTTATGATGTTTCGCATTATCTTGTATGATATCTTTAAAACCGCTGACGGGAAGAATAAAATAATTTAGAAGAAAATGAAGTCTACTTAATTTATGATTATTTAAAGCTTTCATGAACCAATTACGATAAATAGTTTTCCGGTTATGCTACAATATATGGTTGAACCTCAATTTTGTATGGGATAATATCTTTATTTTGACTGATAAACAGGTCCCTTTTCACTAATAGACCACAAAGCTCTTAAAGGAAATGACCTAAGCTTTCGTTTGAGTATAAAAATAGAAAATAAAAATTGAGTTTTTAAAATAATGTCAAAAAAAAAGTTTTAATTTCGCCAAAAAAATTACAAAAACTATTTTTGTCAACTTTTTAATTCTAAAAAAGATTGAAGAAAAAGATTTCGAAGACACTTTGTAAAAATGTTGTAAAAGGGTGGCTCAAAATGACCGAAGAGGTTTTAGTTCATTACAACTTTTTTTATTTTACTTTTTTAATACATTTTTGTGTTTATTTCTTTTCAGTATTTTGTAAAAAAGACTTGGGAAATTTAAAATAAAACAGTACTTAATAATTACTTATTTACAAAATTAGAAATTCTAAGAAAATAGAAAATTTCTTAGAATTCATGTATTTAAAAAAGTTGCTGTCAAGTAATACGCGACCTAAGAGTGTAAAGGCGCTAAGTCCAATATTTAAATTTTTTCAGGAGAGGCAAAATACTTACTGTATATGAATGTTTTTATAAAGGGTAAATGGACTTAGTGCTTTTACGATTCAGCTTT
The DNA here is from genome assembly GCA_963930755.1 of Eudasyphora cyanicolor. Classification (NCBI taxonomy): domain Eukaryota; kingdom Metazoa; phylum Arthropoda; class Insecta; order Diptera; family Muscidae; genus Eudasyphora; species Eudasyphora cyanicolor. Next base: position 246,745,784 of record OZ005735.1, read on the forward strand.
TAAAGATGACAAAGCATGATTTTTTTGACTTTTTGTTTTCAAATCGATGTCCAACTTATCTTACGTTCTGCTTCAAAATATACATTTTGGCAAAAAGTGGACTTAGCGCCTTTTCACTCTTAGGTCGCGAATAGTATTTGCTTCAGTTTTTAAAAGACATTTTTTATTTTTTATTTATTTATTTGAATTACAATACAAAGTTAATTTATATTCTAATTTTAAGGTCCAGGGAAAGGCCGGGTTACAAAGACCATATGGCTAAATGTTTGCAGCGACAGACCAGAGCCTCTGGTGGGAATCGAACCCACGACCCCCAAAATCATAGGCGAGTACGCTACCAACTCGCCTACTGGGGCGCTCTAAAAGACATTTTATAATACATAATAGAAGCAAAGATGATCTAAAGCCAGGAGAATATTCTAGTGACAAATCAATAACGATTTAAAGACCGAAATAAAAACAAACAAAATACAATGACCATTTTTTAACTTTTAAAAAAATTATTATTAGGAAATTTATTAGATTTTTTTATCTTAGAAAATTTCATAGAATTTTTTTAATTTTAGAAAATTTCTTAGATTTTCTTTATTTATAGAAAATTTCTTAGAAATTTTTTATTTATGGAAAATGTCTTCGATTTTTTTTTTGTTTGGACAATTTCATAGAAATTTTTTATTTTAAGACAATTTTTTAGAAACTCAATATAAATTGAAAATTTGTTAAAAAATTTTTATTTATGGAAAATTTTTTAAACATTTTTTTAATTTTTGGACAATTTCATAAAAAATTTTACTTCTATAATTTTTTATTATGGAAATTTGTTATTTATGGAAAACAGCTTCTTAGAAATTTTATATTTATAAAAAAATTTTAAGAATTTTATTATTTATTTATGTCAATCAATATCAGTAAATCATTATTTGTTGACTAAATGTAATGCTGAGGCTAATGATATGTCATTACTAGGTACTACAAGCGGTAATGACATGTACTTACCAAGCTTTTGCTGGGAAAGACAAAATTCCATGAAAATTGGAATTTGAAAAAAAAAATAAAAACAAGTAAAAGCGTTAAGTTCGGCCATGCCGAATCTTATATACCCTCCACCATGGATAGCATGTGACAAAATAACTCAAACCTAAAGAAAACCAGTAAGGAAAGGCTAAAGTCGGGCGGTGCCGACTATATAATAACCTACACCACTCTCGTAATATTGAATAACTCTGATATATAAATTTTGTAATTCATGTATAAATTGTTTACATAAATTTACTTTTGGGACATTTTATACTTAAATAATACCCTGTACCACAGTGTGGTGTAGGGTATAAAAACGATTGGATTTATAGAGCCAAATCGGATGAAACATATATATGGGAGCCATAGCTAAATCTTTACCGATTTTCTTCAAATTCGGCAATGTTGGTTCATGAATCAAGAAACTCTACCATTCTACATTTCAAAAAAAGGGCCAAATCGGACGAAACATATATATGGGAGCTATAGCTAAATCTTAACCGATTTTCTTCAAATTCGGTAGTGTTGGTTCATGGATCAAGACACTCTACCATTCTAAATTTAAAAACGATTGGATGTAAAATACAGCTTCTATAGAACTAAAGGCCAAATCGGACGTAACATATATATGGGAGCTATAGCTAAATCTTAACCGATTTTCTTCAAATTCGGCAGTGTTGGTTCATGGATCAATAAACTCTACCATTCTAAATTTCAAAATGATTGGATGTAAAATACAGCTTCTACAGGACTAAAGGGCCAAATCGGACGAAACATGTATATGGGAGCTATAGCTAAATCTTAACCGATTTTCTTCAAATTCGGTAGTGTTGGTTCATGGATCAAGAAACTCTACCATTCTAAATTTCAGAATGATTGGATGTAAAATACAGCTTCTTCAGGACTAAAGAGCAAAATCGGACGAAACATATATATGGGAGCTATAGCTAAATCTTAACCGATTTTCTTCAAATTCGGCAATGTTGGTTCATGGATCAAGAAACTCTACCATTCTAAATTTGAAAACGATTGGATGTAAAATATAGCTTCTATAGAACTAAAGGGCCAAATCGGACGAAACATGTATATGGGAGCTATAGCTAAATCTTAACTGATTTTCTTCAAATTCGGTAGTGTTGGTTCATGGATCAATAAACTCTACCATTCTAAATTTCAAAACGATTGGATGTAAAATACAGCTTTTATAGGACTAAATGGCCAAATCGGACGAAACATATATATGGGAGCTATAGCTAAATCTTAACCGCTTTTCTTCAAATTCGGTAGGGTTGGTTCATGGATCAAGAAACTCTACCATTCTAAATTTCAAAATGATTGGATGTAAAATACAGCTTCTACAGGACTAAAAAGCAAAATCGGACGAAACATATATATGGGAGCTATAGCTAAATCTTAACCGATTTTCTTCAAATTCGGCAATGTTGGTTCATGGATCAAGAAACTTTACCATTCTAAATTTCAAAACGATCGGATGTAAAATACAGCTTCTATAGGACTAAAGGGCCAAATCGGACGAAAGATATATATGTCCGGACGGACGGACATACATCGTTAAATCGACTCAGCTAGTGATTCTGAGTCGATCGGTGTACTTTAAGGTGGGTCTAGCTGTGTTTTTTCAGGTGTTACAAACATCTGCCGTGAAACAAACTTATAATACCCTGTACCACAGTGTGGTGTAGGGTATAATAACACCGAAAAACACAAAAAATATAGTAGATGAGAACAGTAGGAATCACAACAAGTTAGATGCTATATATGGGAGCTATATCTAAATATGGACCGATATCGCCCATTTTTCAATCCCAAGTTACCTGCAGCTATAAGAAGTATCTATACCAAATTTCAGCCACCTAGCTCAAGTATTACAGATTGTAGCGTGATTACAACAGACGGACGGACAGCCGGACGGACGGACATGGCTAAATCGTCTTAGAATTTTAAGACGATTAAGAATATATATACTTTAGATATTAGATCAATATTTAGAGGTGTTACAAACGGAGTGACAACTCATCCTATGGTGGAGGGTATAAAAAACTGTAATAGAGGCAAATACAAAAATTGGTAAAGAGTTTTAATTGCTTGGTATAATTAACTGCAGTTTCGATAGACACCACTCTATCATCTTCAGAATTCAATAGCAATATTGTATGTCTTTAACTTGTATGTTGGCTGATTTAAGTTAAAGACTTACAATATTGCTATTAAATTATTAAGATGATAGAGTGGTGTCTATCGAAACTGCAGTCAATTCTACCAAGCAATTAAAACTCTCTACCAATTTGTGTATTGGTTTCTACCACATTTTTGCAATAGACAGAAAGTAACTGAAGCTTATGGTCTTGAACCGAATGAATTCTGAGTGAATAATAAAAAAAAATTTACCATAAAAAATTTATTTGTTTTAGATTCATAATATAGTATGCCTCAATCTACAAAAAAAGTTTTGAGTTCTTGGACAGAAAAAAACTTTTTGTTACATAGTGAAATTAATTTATTCTGTTGTTAAAATACTTCAGAGAGAGCTTCAAATTGAGGTATAGGGTGTTATTGTTGGCAATTATGTCAAAAGCTACATAGCTACTCAACCCTTTTTTCACAAATTACTTTAAATCGTGCCCGGCTTAATATTGCATGATTGTGTAATGCAATTCGCCTAGAGTGCAACTTTTAGCGCCACTGGGAACAGGCCAGGCCATGCAACATTGTTGCCAGGAATATGGAATATATTTAATTACATTCGTGGATAATAGTCTTAATTATATTTTCACATCTCATTTAGAGTTTTTGCGCCAAAACACATAGAGCTCTCATGCGGAAAACACTGATGATAATTATGTATATTTTAAAATGCTAAAAAGTTAAAAAAGTCACAATTTTCTTCAGAACGATCATAGAAGGGGAGTTTCGTGTTTTAATAATTTTTCAACTATTTAATTTTGATCATTAAACAAAAATAACCGACCAACCACCCGACCGACCACCCAAGTACAACAACATTTTTCAACATTTTCTAATTTATGGATTTTATTAAATAAAATTGCCTGTGCTAAATTGCCAAATTACAGATAATGAAAGTGGCGAATCCATTAACTTCATATTAACCCGTTCCATTGTCCCATTACTCGCCGAAAAAAAAACCTGCAAAACTCCTGAAGCAGTTCCTTCTCAGGCTTGTTGGTGGTAGGTCGTTGTTGTTGTACGAGTATTCGACATTCACTTTGTTTTAAATTGCATTGGACTGATGCGTGACACTTAAATGATTTCCTTCGGTGAGTGTTTTTGTGCGCCCTCCTGTCATATCCACATCGAATTCACACACGTTTCTCTATATGGCGGAGTCATAGTACAAAGTCCGTGGCCCCCTCTCCTGAGCAAAACCGGACGGTGCAACATTGTTGCAATAAATGTTTTTAGTTGTGTTTATTTTTTTTTAAGGAATGTCTTAATTATTATGCCACATCTCATTTAATTCCGCACCATGTCAGGTTACGCATGACAATGAAGCAACATGCTACAAATATAAGGACTGTCTCAGAGGAAAAAAATATTTTCCAAAACATTTACATTTGTGGTGTTATAACAATATACAATCAATTCGAAGAAGGAGATTATATATTAGGGCGAAACAACATACCATGATTTTGTATTCCACATATTTGTACAGAATGGTAACCGCCAGGCTGAATCGTACGAGGCTCGTATGTACCTTCCACTATGGATTGCATTCAATTCTATAACCGGTAAGATCATTGACGTGGAAAGAAGCAACTAAAAACTGCGAAGTTTCAACCGCATTGTATACAAAATATGGCATCTATAGCTTAACCGAAGATTTTAAAAGCGACATCTATATGTGGAGGAGTAAGTGGATCTTAAATATGTAAATATGTATATATGAGTCATACTGAAATTGCCGTCTAATTTGTTGTCCTTGTGTATTTAAATTAGGAAAAATAATACATATTCCCCTGTGGTATTTACTTTATTAGAAAACTTTTTTTAAACATTTATTAAGTGCTCAGAAGTCATTTCCTAAGATAACGTTCACCTGAAATAGTAAATATTTATTTTAAAAAATTAGTTCAATGTAAAATATAAAAAACTTTCGAAATATCATAGAAATTATATCTATAGGGAAAATTTTAGAAATTGCGTATCTATAAAAAAAATTTCTTAGAAATTTTATATCTATAGAAAATTTCTTAGAAATGTTATATCTGTAGAAAAGTTCTTAGAAATTTTATATCTATAGAAAATTTCTTAGAAACTGTATATCTATAAAAAAAATATCTTAGAAATTGTATACCTAAAATTTTTTATAAACAATTACATTTCATAGAAATTGTATATGTATAGAAAATTCTGGTATTGCTTCACCGTTCTTAAAAAACTTTGCATTTTATAATACATAATAGAGGCAAAGATGATCTAAGCCAGGAGAATATTCTAGTGACAAGTCAATAACGATTTAAAGACCGAAATAACAAGTAAGAACGTTCAGTCGGGTAAACCGACTAATAAATCCCCTCACGTAGAATCTCAAAAAATATTAGTACATTTATATATATATATTTTTTTTAAATTATTATCAATTTAAATTACATTTAATAACTTTGAAGTATGTACTGGTATTAAAGTTAAAAGCTGTTTACTTTTGGTACAAATTGGTCCATTTGTGTGAGAGGTACCAAAAAGGGGCATCCCAACAACGGTTACTTTTCTTTGGACTCCAGGTACTATAAAAGCATTACACAGTACAAAATTTCAAGTATGTATTTATATGCGCTGGTATTACAGTTATAAGCTGTTAACTTTTGGTGTAAAATGCTCCATTTGTGTGGGAGGTACCAAAAGAGGGGTGCCAATTACATCCACTTTTCTCTAGACTCTAAGTAATATAAAAGCATTACACTGTACGAAATTTCAAGTATTTGTATGCACTAGTATTAAAGTTATAAACTAGTAACTTTTGGTACAAAATGGTCCATTTGTGTGGGAGGTACTTATTTATAGAAAATTTCTTAGAAATTGTTGTTTTATAGAATATTTCTTAGAAATTGTAATTTTATAGATATAATTTTTTCTTATAGAAATTTTCTTAGAAATTAATTCTTTATAGAAAACATCTTAGACTTTTTTTTAGATAATGTTTTCTAAGAAATTATTTATTTCTAAAAAATAATTGTATTGATTTCTAAAGATATTGTTTATTAGGAAATTTCTTAAATTTTTTTTATTTATAGATAATTTGTAGACATTTCTTATTTATAGAAAATTTTTTAGAAATTATTTTTTTATAAAAAATTTCATAGATTTTTTTAATTTTAGAAATTTTTTTATTAATTTTTTTATTTATAGGAAATGTCTTCGAAATTTTTTAGAAATTATTTTTTTTATAAAAAATTTCATAGATTTTTTTAATTTTAGAAAATTTTTTATTAATTTTTTTATTTATAGGAAATGTCTTCGAAATTTTTTATTTATTTAGCAATATTTTATTTATAGAAAATGTAGTTCTTAGAAATTCGTTATAAATAAAAAATATCTTAGAAATTATTTATTTATAGAAAATTTCTTAGGAAGTGTTTATTTGTAGAAAATTTCTTCGAATTTTTTTATAGAAAATGTGCTATTTTTTTTTTTAATTTCTTTATTTATAGAAAATATTTTATACATTTTTATTTATAGAAAATTTCTTAGAAATTTATTATTTATAGAAAATTTTTCACAAATAAAAAATGTCTTAGGAAGAGTTCTTAGAAATTCGTTATTAATAGGCAATTTCTAAAGCATTTTTTATTTAAAAAAAGTTCTATAAATAAAAAAATGTAAAAGAAATTTTCTTCCATAAAAAAAATTTTCTGTAAATAAAAAATAAAAAAAGAAATTGTCTTTAATAAATAAAAAAAAATCTAAAATATTTTTATTTATAGTAAATTTCTTAGAATTCTTTTATGAATTCCTAAAAACTCATTATTAATAGAAAATTTCCTAGAATTTTTTTATTTATCGAAAATAATGTCAGAAATTATTAATTAGGATTTTTTTAAAATTTCTTTATTTTTTGAAAATAATTTATAGTATTTTTGCTTTATAGAACATTTCTAACAAATTCATTATTTATGGAAAATTTTAAGTTGAGAAAATTTCAAAAAAATTCAAAATTTCATAGGATTTTAGAAAATTTCCTAATACACTTTTTATTTGTAGAACATTTTTAGCCTTTATTTATTGAAAATTTCTTAGTTTTGGAAAATTTCTTAGAAATTAAATTTCTATATAAATTGTTATTTATGGAAAATTTCTTAATTTTTTTTTTATTTTTGGGACAATTTCTCTGAAATTTTTTATTTATATAAAATATTTGAGATTTTTTTTATTTATGAAAGACAATTTCTTTTTTTAGTTTTTATTTATAGAAAATTTCTTTAAAAATTATTTATGGAGGAAATTTTCTTAGACATTTTTTATTTATAGAATTTTTTTTATTTATAGACAATTTCTTAGGAATTTATGGAAGAAATTTTCTTAGATATTTTTTAGTTTTGGACTATTTCTTATTTTTTTTTTAATTTTTAGCAAATTTCTTGGAAATTAAATTTTTATAGAATATTTTTTAGAATTTTTTTTAGAATTTTTTTATTTATGGAAAATTGTCTATTTTTGGAAATTTTTTATTTACAGAAAATAATTTAGCACTTTTTTTATTTATGGAAGAAAATTTCTTAGAATTTTTTATGGAAGAAAATTTCTTAGACATTTTTTATTTGTAGAAAATTTCTTAGAAAATTTTTATTTATAGAATTTTTTTATATGCAAGAAAATTTCTTAGACATATTTTATTTATATAGGGTGTTCCAAGTAGAGATAATTTTTTTCAATAGCCTTTTTGTGTCAAGGTGATCTAAAGCCAGGAGAATATTCTAGTAACGATTAAAATACCGAAATAAAAACAAACTAAAATACAAAGAGAATTTTTTTATTTAAAAAAAAATCATTATTAGAAAATTTATTTGATTTTTTTATTTTAGAAAATTTTATAAAATTTTTTTAATTTTAGAAAATTTCTTAGATTTTCTTTATTAATAGAAAATTTCTTATAAATTTTTTATTTGTGGAAAATTTCCTTAGAAATTTTTTATATGTGGAAAATTTCTTAGATTTTTTTTTTTTGTTTTGTTCAATTTCTTGGAATTTTTTTATTTTTAGACAATTTCTTAGAAACTCAATATAAATAGAAAATTTGTCAGAAATTTTTTCATGGAAAATTTCTTTATTTTCTTATTTATTTTTTATTAATTAATGATTTTATTTTTATGGAGAATGTTTTTGAAATTTTTTATTTATATAAAATTTCTTCGAAATTCCTTAGCAATTTTTTATTTGTATAAAATATCTTAGAAATTGTTTATTTGTAGAAAATTTCTTCTAATTTTTTATTCATAGAATTTTCTAATAATAAACAATTTTTCACAAATTAAAAATGTCAGGAAGATTTCTTAGAAATTCGTTATTACTAGATAATTTATAAAACATTTTTTATTTATAGAAAATTTATTAGACAGTGTTTATTTATTGCAAATTTCTTACAGTTTTATTATTTAAAGTAAATGTCTTAGAATTCTTTTATGAATTCCTAAAAATTATTAATAGAAAATTTCTTCGATTTTTTTATTTATAGAAAATATTTATTGGGAATTTTTTAAAATGTCTTTTTTTTTTGAAAATTATTTATTAAATTATTATTTGAAGAAAAATAGCTAAAGGATGAGATAATTCGGCACATTAACGGCATAGAACTTCAATTATGCCTCAGATATGCCTAAAATTTGAACCATCGGATAGAGGTGTGCCGCCGAGGCGGCGGCGGCCAGTTGGCCATTTGGAAGAAATTTTCTTAGACATTTTTTGAAAAGCCGGCCATGTAGACTACTGATGACGGGGGTCACGCCCCAGAAATCATGATATAGTCTGTGGGCACGCAATGAAATACTTGCAATATATTTTGCCATGTAAAAATACTTGCTTTCTATCACTGTATAGAAACAGGTTGGTCTTTAGCCGAGAGAGTATCTCAGTTTAAATCATTATTTATATAGTTTTTTATTTTTGGCAAATTTATTGGAAATTAAATTTTTATGCAACATTTTTTAGAATAATTTTATTTATGGAAACAGCATTTTTTTATTTTGGACATTTTTATATTAAAATTTATTATTTTAAAATTTTTTTTTATTTATGGAAGAAAATTTCTTAGAATTGTTTTTATAAGAAAATTTTGTAAATTTTTTTTTTTATGGAAGAAAACTTCTTAGACGTTTGTTATTTGTAGAAAATATCTTCAAAATTTTGTTTTTATAGAAATTTTTTATTTTTTAAAGACAAATTCTTAGAAATTTTCTATTTATGCAAGAAAATGACTTACCCCCATTAACACAAAACAAAATAACACCGTTAGAGCTTACGAAAGTTAAATTGAATGGAATTTGACAGCTGTAACCGGTAGTTAGCTCTTAACCCTAGTTTATTTGTTTATTGTTAATGGCCCTTAGACTTATTGCATTTATAGAACATTTATTAGAAATTCATTATTTAAAGAAATTTTTTTAAGAAATTTTTTAATTATAAAAAATGTCTGTGGAAGATTTCTTAGAAATTCGTAATTAAAAGAAAATTTCTTAGATTTATTTATATTTATACAAAATTTCTTAGAAATATTTATTTACAGAAATTATTTATTTTTAGAAAATTATTAGAAATTATTTATTTATAGAACATTTCTTAGAAATTATTCATTAGGAAATTTCTTAAAATTTTTTATTTATGGAAAATGTCTTAGAATTTCATTATTTGTATTTATATTTTTGCAATAGACAGAGAGTAACGGAAATTTTGACCGAATTTATAGAAAATTTCATAGATTTATTTTAAGTTGAGGCAATTTCATAGAAGTTTTTTTGAAAATGTCTTAGACATTTTAATTTTTGGACAATTTCCTAAAAAAATTTTTTTGATATTGAAAATTTTTTAGAAATTCATTATTTATAGAAAATTTTATTATTTATATAAAATTTGTTAGAAATTTTTTATTTATAGTAAAAAATATCTGAGGAAGATTTCTTAGAAATTCGTAATTAAAAGAAAATTTCTTAGAATTTTTTTAATTTATACAAAATTTCTTAGAAATATTTATTAAAAGAAATTATATATTTATACAAAACATCTTAGAAATTATTTATTTATAGAAAATGTCTTAGAAATTATTCATTAGGAAATTTCTTAAAATTTTTTTATTTATGGAAAATTTCTTAGAAATTCATTATTTATAGAAAATTTTAAATATTTCTTTTAAGTTTCCAATTTCCAAGAATTTTTTTAAATTTAGAAAATTTCTTAGAAATTATTATTTATGGAAAATATCTTACATTTACATTTTTGGACAATTTCTTAGAAATTTTTTTTAAGATATTGAAAGTTTGTTAGAGTTTCATTACTTATAGAAAATTTCTTAAACATATTTTATTTAAGAACATTTATTAGAATTTCATTATTCATTACAGACATTTTGGTAGGAATTCTATATTTATAAAAAATGTCTGAGGAAGATTTCTTAGAAATTCGTAATTAAAAGAAAATTTCTTAGATTTTTTTTATTTGTATAAAATTTTTTAGAAATTCACTGTATAGAAGCAGGTTGGTCTTTAGCCGAGAGAATATCTCAGTTTAAATCATAACGATTACAGACCGAAATAATAACGGGCAACCGACATTTTTTAGAAATATTTATTTATAGAGCATTTTTTAGAAATTATTTGTTAGGAAATTTCTTTAAATTTTTTATTTATGGAATTTTTTTTTGAAATTTGTTAATTATAGAAAATTTCATAGATTTCTTTTAAGTTGAGCCAATTTCATAGATTTTTTTAATTTTAGAGAATTTTTTAGAAATATATTATTTTTGGAAAATTTCTTAGATATTTTAATTTTTAGAAAATTTCTTAGAAATTTGTTTTTAGATATTGAAAATTTGTTAGAAATTCATTATTTATAGAAATTTTCTTAAACATATTTTATTTATAGAACATTTATTAGAAATTCATTATTTATAGACAATTTTTTGGAAATTATTTATTTATAAAAAAAATGTCTGAGGAAGATTTCTTAGAAATTCGTAATTAAAAGAAAATTTCTTAGATTTTTTTTATTTATACAAAATTTCTTAGAAATATTTATTTATAGAAATTATATAGAAAATTTCTTAGAAATTCGTAATTAAAAGAAATTTTCTAAGATTTTTTTTATTTATACAAAACTTCTTAGAAATAATTTGTTAGGAAATTTCTTAAAATTTTTTATTTATGGAAATTTTTTTAGAAATTCATTAATAAGAGAAAATTTCAAAGATTTCCTTAAGTTGAGCCAATTTCATAGAATTGTTTTACTTTTAGAAAATTTCTTAGGAATATGTTATTTTTGGAAAATTTCTTAGCCCTCTTTAATATTTGGACAATTTCTTAATAAAACTTTATTTACAGAAAATCTGTTAGAAATTCATTATTTAAGAAAATTTCGTAGACATTTTGTATTTATAAAAAATGGCTGAGAGTTTTTGCGTAGTTTCTTAACCATGGTTGAGACATTTCACAACTGACATAAAGGAACAGTCCAAGCAGTGGACTAGAAAGGGAGAAGGCGAAAAAAGTTTCATCTGCAGGAAAGGCCATGCATGTGGGATATTTTTTATTAATTATCTTCAAAAATGAAAAACAAACAACGACGAATACTGTGCAACGTTTAACTGATGAAATTTGGGAAAGAGGCGGCATTTGACGAAAAATAATATGTGTACAATGTACAATGCACCAGTTCACACATCCGCTATTGCGATGTCCAAAACTTTGAACAAATCCACAAAATAATATTTGATGATCGTCGGCTGAAGGTGCGTGGGCTAGCTGAAATGATAAGATAATTCCAAAAAATATTATATATCGCATATTGATCGAATATTTGCAGATGAGTAAGTTGTGCGCAAGATGAGTGCCACGTTTGCTCACAATGGAATTTGAGAATAGTGTCCACAGAAGGCGAAGGCAGTTCCGTCTACATACAAGGTCAATATTGGCAATATTTTCCATTTCCAAACATAAAAAGTGGTTAGGGGGTAAAAGATTTGCCAACAGTGAAAAGGTGGAGTGTGCGTTTGATGGCTATTTTAAGGAGCTAGACAGTTCTTCCCATGATCTGGGTATCGAATCGATTGAATATCGAGCTAAAAGGAGATTATTTTACGTAATTATGAAAATTTTTCCCAAATTTGCTGTGTTTTCGGACCGCCCGTAATATTCCAGAAAATACAGTGAGCCAAAATTTTCCGACAATATTGCGGAATGGAATTTTAAGCGGGTCATTTTTTGGTTTCTTTCGAAATCGCTTTGATGCAGATCATTTCTCCCACTATAAAATAAATATTATGAGTTTTCTTTGCTACAGCACCATCAATTATTTTGGACACAAAATCGAAAGCGAAAATCTACACAAAATCACCCCAAAAAAATGCACGTCAATGATTTATTTCTGGCAGGCAGATGTGTAAGATTTATTTGTGCCATAAATTCCAGCAAATTTAGAAAAATTTAGAGGCTGGTTGGTGGGTTGATTCTTGGAAAATAAATTCACAATCAAATAGCCACATCAACAACAATCCCAAAAAAATGCTCAATAAATAACAGTGCAAGGCATCAGCATTAGACACATTTGAGAGATCTGGACCAGTGGCCAGTAGCCCCAATGTTCAATGAAACCTCCTCATCACAAGAGGAGACAAGAAAGAAAATCATGATTATTTTTAAAAAGATTACATACAACGAAAATGACGACCGCCAAACAATTGCTATCGAATCATATCGAATTATAGTTAAAAACAATGATTTCATTTTATTTATTTCATAAACAAAACTAAGAAACCAAAACAAAAAACTAAATAAATTCCAATGAAATCGCAACAAGTTGAAACAATAAAATATGTATGCGCTCGTGCAAAAATTGTTTAAAACAAAGTTTGATTTTTTTTTGCAAAAACTATACAACAAATAGTATTTCATTGCATTATTCAACAATTCATTATTTATTGTTGTATATATGTTCAGCAATTGATGTTCCTGAGATCGTTTCTTAATGTCATAATCACTTTTTTATTGTTATTATTAATGTTATGGCGGCTATTGTGTTTTTTCGCATTTGAATTTAAATCGAGAAAAAAACTTATTGAATAAATGAAAATCATGCACAACACACGCAAAGTTTTTTTGTTTTTTTTTTTATTTTTGAAATATGGCATAAAAAAAGTTAATAATTTGTCATTTGAGACATTAATTTTTATTAAACACTTCAATGTTTAATGTTTGTTTATTTGTTCATGATTTATGACCAAATGAACAAAGAAATCATAATTTAAGTGAACACACACACACGGCAACATCAAAAAACGATTTAAACAATTATTTATGCGCATTTTGTTTTGTTAATGTTTAAATTTAAATATGCAAAAAAATCAACAGAATACAATACAGAACTCAATCTGACGGAGATTGACAAGTTGCAGGTAATATGTATTTTGAGCGTGGGTTTTCTTGTTGATGATGTGATTTTTTTTCTTTTCCCATTTGAGATTTGTTAATTACATTGATGTGCATTAGGTCGTATAAATATGTTATATCCTGCTAATTCGTATATCCACACTTTAGTGGAGGGTGAGCATACGCACTGTTCATCTTCAACTCTGCATATACTCGTATATCTGGCGATCCATTTAGATCTTTTTTCATTTGATTTGCAATTTTATTGAAAAGTTCATAGAAATTGCAATTTTATAATTTGTTTTCCAAAATTGACGAATTTGTATTTTTCTACAAGATTTTTTCTAAACTATCATTTTCTTGCAAATTTCTTTTTTTGTAAAAACTTTAATTTTTTGCTTCTCTAAAAAAATCTTTCTATAAATGTCTTCAAAATTCCACTTTGTATCGAAAATAATTTTTTAAAAAATTTCGTGTTTTTCTACAAAATTTGGATATAGTCTTCTCACCGAACTTTGAAATTTCAACCAAATTTTGTGGAATAAATTAAATTTCCAGAAATTTTGTAGAGAAATGCAATATTGACAAAATTTTCTAAATAAATAACAAAATTTTCAAAAAACAAATGAAATTTCAAATGTAGTTAAGATGAAATTTTCTAGAAAAATTTAATTTGAACGAAGTTTTGTAGAAAAATGTAATTGCCTTTAAAAATGACGAATTTGTATTTTTTAGAAGATTTTGCCTAAACAAATATTTTCTTGCATTTCTTCAAAATTAAATTTTTATAAAAGCTTTAACAGAAATTTATTTTTTATAGAGAATTCTGCCAAAATTGATATTTTTAAACTGCTACTTCAAAATTTCTTTCTTTTATTTTTTAAAAAATGTCTTCAAAATTTAATTTTGCTAAACATTTTTTAAAGTTTGAATTTTAAAAAAACTTGGTAAAAATTTTATTTTTTCTAAAAAAAACGTTGAAATTTTAATCCTTCTATAAAATGTCTTCAAATTGCATTTTGTATCGAAAATAATTTTTTTTATTAAAAAAATTCGTGTTTTTCTAGAAAAATTTGATATAGTCCACCTCAATTTCCAGAAAAATATAGTTAATATGCAATTTTCTAGAAAAATTTAATTTGAACGAAAATTTGTAGAAAATTGTAATTGTCTTTAAAAATGGACGAATTTGTATTTTCTAGAAGATTTTGCCTAAACTAATATTTTCTTGCAAATTTCTTCAAAACTTAATTTTTATAAATCTTTCAACAGAAATTTATTTTTTTATAGAAAATGCTGCAAAAATTGTTATTTTTTATTGTTACTCAAAATTTCTTTCTTTTATAAGTTGCTAAATTTCAATTTTGTTAAAAAAAATATAATTTGTATTTTTAAATAATTTCGTCAAAATTTAATTTTTCTAAAATTTTTAAGAAAACTTCGTCAAAATTTAAATTTTTCTAAAGAATTCGTTGAAAATTTAATCCTTCAATAAAATGTCTTCAAAATTGCATTTTGTATCGAAAATAGTTTTTTTTTTAAAAAAATTTCGTGTTTTTCTAGAAAATTTTGATATATGTAGTCTTCTCACCGACCTTTGAAATTTCAACAGAATTTTCTGAAATAAATTGAATTTCAAGAAATTTTGTAGAGAAATGCATTTTTAACAAAATTTTCTAAAGAAATAACAAAATTTTCAAAAAAACAAATGAAATATCAACAAACTTTTGTAGAAAAATTTGATTTCAACAAAATATCTTTTAGAAAAAATACCAATTAAAAGGTATTTTCTAGAAATTTCCTAAAAAAAATAAATTTCCAGAAAAAATTAGTTAATATGAAATTTTCTAGAAAAATTTAATTTGAACGAAGTTTTGTAGAAAAATGTAATTGTTTTTTAAAATTTACGAACTTGTATTTTTCGAGAAGATTTTGCCTAAACAAATATTTTCTTGCAAATTTCTTCAAAATTTAATTTTTATAAAAACTTTAACAGAAATTTATTTTTTATAGCAAATGCTGCCAAATTGTTATTTTTTAAACTGTTACCTCAAAATTTATTTCTTTTATAAATTGCAAAATTAATTTTGTAAAAAAAATTATTAATTAACATTTTTAAAAAAATTAATTTTTCTAATTTTTTTTTTTAAATTGGTGTTTTTAAAAAATTTCGTAAAAACTTAATTTTTCTAAAAAAATTCGTTGAAAATTTAATGTTTCTATAAAATGTCTTCAAAATTAAATTTTGTATCGAAAATAATTTTGTAAAAAATTCCGTATTTTTCTAGAAAATTTAAATATAGTCTTCTCACCGAACTTTGAAATTTCAACAAAATTTTCTGGAATAAATTTAATTTTAAGAAATTTTGTAGAGAAATGCAATTTTAACATAATTTTCTAAAGAAATAACAAAATTGTAAAAAACCAAATAAAATATCAACGAACTTTGTAGAAGAATATGATTTCAACACAATATTTTGAAGAAAAAAATACCAATTTAAAGTTATTTTCTAGAAACTGCTAATTTGAGGAAATTTTCTAAAAATATGCAATTTCCAGACAAATTTAGTTGATATGAAATTTTCTAGAAAAATGAAAATTGAACGAAATTTTAGAGAAAAATTTAATTGAAAAATTAAATTTAATTTTGGAAAAAAATCAATTTCGGAATGGATTTTTTATAGAAAATGTTGTCAAAATTGGTATTTTTATAAATGTTTAATCAAAATTGCATTTTTCTAAAATATTTCGTTGAAAATTTAATTTTTTGTATAAAAGTTCTTCAAAATACATTTTTTTTCGAAAAATTCGTCAAAATTTAATTTTTTGTCGATATTTTTATTGAAATTTTCTTTTCTCCGTGATAATTGCATTTTGATAGAAAATTTCAGCATAATTTAATTGCTATAAAAAATTTGCATTTTGATAGAAAATTTTTAAAAAATTTCGTAAAAATTTAATTTGTTAAAAATTAGATTGTTCTATAAAATTTCTTCATTCCGTTCTGAAAGTTTCACAGTAATTGTAATTGTAATATCTTTGAAAATTTCGTAGAAATTACAATTTTACTGAAAATGCAATTTTATAATTAGTCTGTCATTAACAAAAATATATTTTTCTAGAAAATCTTGTTTAAATTAATATTTTCTTGCAAATTTTTATCAAAATTTCATTTTTATAAAAACTTTAACAGAAATCGAATTTGTACTGCAAAAATTGCTTCTTCAAAATTGCATTTGTCTAAAAGCTTTCGTTGAAAATTAAATTTTTCAATAAAATTCTTATGAAGTTTTTTGAACTTGCATTTTTATAGAAAATTTCAGTAAAATTTAATTTTTATAAAAAATTTAATAGAAAACGTTTTTTATAAGGGAAAAAATGTGTCAAAATTTTTCAAAAAAAATTAAATTGTTATTTTAAAAAAAATTCGTCACAATTTAATTTTTCTAAGAAAATCGTTGAGAATTTAATCTTTCTATAAAATGTCTTCATAATGGCATTTTGAATCGAAAATATTTTTTATTAAAAAATTTCATTTTTTCTAGAAAATTTGGATCCCGTTCCCCGAGCTGTGAAATTTCAACAAAATTTTCTGGAATAAATTTAATTTCAAGAAATATTGTATAGAAATGCAATTTTAAGAAAATTTTCTAACGAATAACTTATTCGTGAAAATTTTCTAAAAAAAATGCAATGTCCGGAAAAATTTTGTTAAGATGAAATTTTATAGAAAAATTTAATTTGAACAAAATTTTGTAGAAAAATATAAATGAAATGACATGTTGAAAAAAATGCTATTTCGAAATCGATTTTTTATAGAAAATTTTGTCAAAATTGGTATTTATAAATAAACAAATAAATTGCATTTTTCAAAAAAAATCATTGTTGAAAATTTAATTTTTTCTATCAAATTTCTATAAAACTTCTTCAAAATTGTGTTTTTCTAGAAAATTTCGTTAGAATTGAATTTATTGTCAAACATTTCTATTTTTAAAAAAATTTGTCACTATTAAATTAAAATTTCTACAAAATTTCGTTGAAAATTTAATTTTTCTATAAAATTCTGTTTTTGTAGAAAAATATAAATGAAATGACATGTTGAAAAAAATGCTATTTCGAAATCGATTTTTTATAGAAAATTTTGTCAAAATTGGTATTTATAAATAAACAAATAAATTGCATTTTTCAAAAAAAATCATTGTTGAAAATTTAATTTTTTCTATCAAATTTCTATAAAACTTCTTCAAAATTGTGTTTTTCTAGAAAATTTCGTTAGAATTGAATTTATTGTCAAACATTTCTATTTTTAAAAAAATTTGTCACTATTAAAATTTCTACAAAATTTCGTTGAAAATTTAATTTTTCTATAAAATTCTGTTTTCAAATTTGCAATTTGCTAGAAAATTTGGTCCATTTTTTTTTTGAAAATTTATAAAAATTGAAGTTATCTGGAAAAATTCAAAAAAAAGAATTTATATAATTTCGTAGATATTGCAAGTTCATTGAAAATTTCAATTTTATTGAAAAGTTCATAGAAATTTTAGTTTTATTATTAGTCTTTCAAAATTGTACTTTTCTATAAAATCTTGCCTAAATCAAAATATTCATGCAATTTTCTTCAAAATTTAATTTTTATAAAAACTTTAACAGAAATCGAATTTTTATATGAAAAATGTTGTCAAAATTGGTATTTTTTAATTTAATTTTATTAGTATTCTGCCTAATTATTTAGTTTCTAACAAATTTCTTCAAAATTTAATTTTTAAATTTTTTTTTTTTTAACAGAAATAGAATTTAGAATATAGAATATGTTTAAAAAATTGGTATTTTTAAAAAATAAACAAAAAATAATGCATTTTTCTAAAAAAAAAATTGTTGAAAATTTAATTTTTCTATTAAACTTCTTCAAAATTGTATTTTTGAAGAAAATTTCGTTATAATTGAAAATATGGTCGAAAATTTATATTTTTTAAAAAAATTTTTCAATACATATTACATTTCTCTAAAAAATTTCTTTGAAAATTAAATTTTTTCTTTCAAATTTCTATAAAACTTCTTCAAAATTGCAATTTTCTAGAAAATTTCGTCAAAATTGGAATTTTTGTCGACAATACATTTCTATTGAAAATTTTCTTTTTTCCGTGGAAATTTAATTTTTATAACAAATTTAATAGAAATCGAAATTTTATGGAAAGTTTTATCAAAATTTGTATTTAAAAAAAATTGTCAAAATTGCATTTTGCTAGAAAATTTCGTTCAAATTTTATTTTTTGAAAATTTATAAAAATTGCCATTTTCTTGAAATATTCAAAGAAAACGAAATTTTTTAAAATAATTTCGTAGAAAATTTTGCTTTTATTATTAGTCTTTCAAAATTGTACTTTTCTATAAAATCTTAATCTAAAATCAAAATTTTCATGCAATTTTCTTCAAAAATTAATTTTTATAAAAAGTTAAATAGAAATCGAATTTCTATTTAAAATTTTTTTTGACAAAATTTTTATTTTTTAAAACTATTTCAAAAACATTTAATTTTTCAAAAAAAAAATTGTTGAAAATTTAATTTTTCTATCAAATTTCTATAAAATTCAATTTTCTAGAATTGAATTTTATAGATTCAAATTTGCAATTTTCTAGAAAATTTTTGTCAAAATTTGACAATACATTGTTATTGAAAAGTTTCTTTTTTCCGTGGAAATTTAATTTTTAAACAAATTTTATAGAAATCGAATTTTTATGGAAAGTTTTATCAAAATTGGTATTTTGAAGAAATCCTCAAAATTAAATTTTTCTAAAAAATTTCGTAGAAATTTAATTTTCTATAAAATTTCTTTAACATTGCATTTTGCTAGAAAATTTCGTTCACTTTTTTTTAAAAATTTTTGAAAATTTTAGTTTTCTTCAAAAATGCTATCTAAATTTAATTTTTTATAGAAACTTTAACTGAAATTGAATTTCTATATAAAAAATTTTGTCAATGCTGGTATTGAAAAAAAGTTTCCCAAAAATTTAATTTTTCCTAAAAAAGTTTTCAAAATTAAATTCTATCAAATTGTATAAAAATTCTTCAAAATTGCATTTTTCTAGACAATTTTGTCAAAATTTGTTTTTTTCGACAATACTATTGAAAATTTTCTATTTTTTCCGTGGAAATTACATTTTTTTTCTAGAAAATTTCATCAAAAATAGTTTTTTTGTCGACAATATTGAAAATTTTCTTATTTTCCGTGGAAATTACATTTTTATAGAAAAATTCAGCAAAATTTAATTTGTATACAAAAAGTTATATTATATATATATATTACACATTTTTATAGAAAATTACATTAAAATTTCTTTAAAATTTCTTCGTAATGAAATTTTCTCCTCATCGATCTTTAATCTGGGGCCATCGTCCTTTAAACGATTCAGTTTCTCCCGTGGACAACTTAATTGGTCGGCCGCTTGTCTTGGCAGCTCGTATAAACTCTGCCACCCAATATTTTATAGTCGTAAACGAAGGAGCACTTTTCATCAAAACACTTTCTTTTTTCAAACTACAACCGCCATCTATACGTCATGTCGGCTAATTGTGGGACCCCTTATATCATCCTTGACAAAAGGAGGCTATCATATATCGTTATCATTTCATTTAAGGAGTTATTAAGAACTGGGATAAAATCCAGCTATTCCCAAACGTATTTCAAAAATCCCCAAAATTGACATTTCTCACTTGTTTCGCTATAACTGCTGTAACAAAAATCGAACTAAAAACAACTTTTACAACGTCGTCGTTCATTGGGAAAAATGTGACAAAATTGAATTTTACAAATTCATATTCGTCCACGATTTGTTTTTCTTATACCCTACACCACACTGTGGTACAGGGTATTATAAGTTTGTTTCACGGCAGATGTTTGTAACACCTGAAAATAACACAGCTAGGCCCACCTTAAAGTATACCGATCGACACAGAATCACTAGCTGAGTCGATTTAACCATGTCTGTCCGTCCGTCCGTCTGTCCATGTAAAGTTGTTCGTCGACTACAGGTCGCAATTTCACTCCGATCGTTCTGAAATTTTGCAGTTTAGAGTATTTCGCAGCTGTAGAGATCCCTATTGAATTTGGTTGAAATCGGTTAAGATTTAGCTATAGCTCCAATATATATGTTTCGTCCGATTTGGCCCTTTAGTCCTATAGAAGCTGTATTTTACATCCAATCGTTTTGAAATTTAGAATGGTAGAGTTTCTTGATCCATGAACCAACATCGCCGAATTTGAAGAAAATCGGTTAAGATTTAGCTATAGCTCGCATATATATGTTTCGTCCGATTCAACATTGCCGAATTTTAAGAAAATCGGTTAATATTTAGATATAGCTCCCATACATATCTTTCGTCCGATTTGATTAAAACATGAACTTTCCATTGGTTGACTGCTTAAGAAACTCTACGTTAGATGAACATCTACGAACATCGATATGCTCTATTAAACATGCACATAATTAGATGCCTACACATACAAATATGCAATTGCCAATTGCGGCGCCATCTATGAGATGTAATTAAGGTGGTTAATTGTCTAGCAAAGAATGTGGGGTGTAATAAACATTAACCACGATGACAAAGTACTCTGTCGCCAAGAATCTATGAGATACCACATCTAAGAATGACGGCGGTGGCGTCGGCGGTTTGCAAATTAGGTCCCATTAACTAGATCAAACAACATCATGTTAATGGAAATATGTATATTACAGTCACGGACATACATACATACATATTTATTGATACAGCAACCCAATTTCAACTTAAGCGTTGGAATGAAATATGAAAGCCTTGTATGATAAAAAAGGAAGAATGTTTGACATTTTCCTATTAACTTAAATACTTCGGAAAGTGTCCCACTTTGAGTCTATGTATGGTAAAAATGATAAATTATAAAATAAACTGAAGTTGAAAAGCATGGGACGCGATATTATTTTTCGTAAGTCTTGTTGAGTAAAAGAATAATCTGTTTTTGAAATTTGCAGGACACCCCCAAAATCCGGATTTACGGGTAAAAAAATTATGTTCTTGCCTTTGGGCACTTAAACGAATATAACTTCGTTAATTATTAAGTGATTTTTGGAAAGAAGAAACATAGAGCTTTCGAACGATATCTATATTGTTTATTTGAAAATGTAAGAATATATGCCAATCGGTCCTACAAACACATTTTTTCTCGACATTTTCTAGTTTAGGCAATATTTTTACAAATAATTTTGTGAGATAACCGCATGATTATCTAATTAACATAAAAAGTATTTTTTGCAAGGAAATAAAGGAAACCTGTCCCTTAAAAATCCGTTTGTAATTGGCTGAGTTATTAAATTTTCGATTTACGACTTGTTTTTAAGCATATCTTGATGAAATTCAGCACACGACAGTTTTATGAGGCAGTAATGACATAAAAATGGGTTCATTTCAAGCGAGTGCATTTTTAAAAGCGACGTCTACTGGCCAGGATACAATTTACACGATATTTAGTCCTATTGGATAGTATAGGGTTTTCCAAGAAGAGGTGTTATTTTAGTATATAAAGAAAAATGCAATTTTTTGAGATAAATGATCGGATATTTATTTCATAATAAAGAGGAAGGTATGCCGTTAATAATGAAAAACTACATTCAGCCAAATGGCCACCACGACCACGCTTACAGGACCATATCCTTTTCATGAAATTTTCCATAACCAAATCGCAAAGTGGCTGCCCTATGTCCTCGATAGCCTCACGAATTATATTTTTGAGGTCTTGAATTGACGCTGGGCTGTTGGCGTAGACCTTATTTTTCACGTGGCCCCAATGGAAGAAGTCGCAAGGTGTTAAATCACAAGATCTCGGTGGCCAATTGTGATCACCTCTTCGAGAGATAACACGATCCGGAAACTTTTCCCGTAACAGAGCAATAGTTTCGTTGCTTGTGTGGCACGTAGAGCCGTCTTGTTGAAAGTAAACGTTGTCCAGATCAATACCATCCAACTCCGACCATAAAAAATCATTAATCATCTCTCGATAGCGCAATCCATTCACCGTAACGCCATTTTCGAAAAAGTAAGGTCCAATGACCCCGCCGGATCATAAACCGCCCCAAACAGTCATACGTTGAGGATGGAGAGGCTTTTCAACAATAACTATTGGGTTTTCCGAGCCCCAGATGCGACAATTTTGCTTGTTGACGTAGCCACCGAGGTGGAAATGGGCCTCATCAGTCAAGATGATTTTGTATCGTTCGTATCGTTTTTTGATCGTTCGATGATCGTGTATCGTTCCATTTTTAGTAATGGCGTAGTTTCTACTTGTCAAATGTCAAAGAATAAAAGCTTCAAAAGTGACAGCTACCGAAATACCGGGTGATTGAAAATAACACCTCTTGTTGGAAAACCCTGTATAACTTCAAGTCGTCATAACTATTTTTACTATTGGGTATATCGAACCAATTTTTTTATAGCCCATCCAGACATGTTGATACGGATGAAATTGGTGCATATTGTGCTCCGATATTTATAAAATACTAGCACACGGTAAGGGAAAAAATGAAAAAATCAATTTTCAATAGCAGATATCTCGGTAACTACACGAGATAATTCGTAGGTGTAAAAAGTTTTTTTTTTTGTAGACCTCAGTTAGTAAAGCACACACAAATTTTATAAGTCGGAAGAGAAACACAAGTTACATGCGCTTGAACATGTTCTTCACCCGATGTGGCCAACTTTGAGTACCTCTAGCTCCGCCCCTGTCTGACATAGGGGCCCAAATATAAAACTTAACTTCTCTAACACCTCTTCATCTACCATGCCAAGCATGGTCCCAATCGGTTGTTTGGTTAAGAAACGGTCGAATTATTTCCCGTTTTTGAATTCATACCACTGTGCAGTGTTTTGTAAAATCAGACGAAAATTGTCAGACTAGTCTTGGTATTTCGTCAATAACTTTTACAAATATTGAGTCTCGCAATTTTTTACTACATTACATTTTTTACTGTTTTGGATTTGTGTGAAAATTAGAAGAAAATCGAGGGGGCTTTTTTTTCTAAAAGGGTTTTTTAAAAACATTTCGTCAAAAATTTCTTTCAAGAAATTTCAAAAAAAATTTATTTCTTTTATAATTTTGAAATTTTTAACAAATTTAATTTTTGTTTAATTTTAATAATTACAAGAAAATGGCGCATTGTGTCCTCTTTAAAAGAAAGTAAACTTTGGAAAAATCGGTTCAGCCGTTCGAGAGTAAACAAATTTCGTAAATCACAAAAACTAATTTTTTTTAATTTTTTCAAAAATTAAAATGCCCATAAAATTTTTTACAAAAAAAAAAAAATTCAAAAAAATTATAGCGAGATCTTATTTTACCTATTTTTAACTTCTTATAAATATTTTAGCCAAACATAAAGTAAATAGGTCGATATACCCTCATCGAAGGAGTTACCTAAGGCCTCAAGTATATTTGACAATCCGTGGTAATCAAGTATATTTGGAATGGCCCGTTTTGGGCCATTTTAAGTCATTTGATCAATGTCCGTCCGTCCGTCTATCTAACTGGTGCTCACGATAACTTTCGACAGGAGTAACCGACTGCCTCCAAATTTGGTTTGTGTTAATATTTTTTCTATCTCATGCTAAGGTCAAAGATGCACTATGTTGGTCCACTCCTTCGAGTACCTCCAACATGAAGGGTCAAAATTTAGTGAAATATTGATTATTTCATCATTTGATACACGGGAGAAAATCGCCAATTTGATATGTTTGAAGTGAAAGAAGATATATTTGAAAACGATTTTTTTAAATCTTATATATCTGTTACATAATACATTTTATTTAAACAGTAAAAATTTTGTTTGGAACGCATTTATTAATACGGGGATTTCAAATAAGAGTGATATGATTTCTTTGAAAAAAACGCACTTATTGTTAAGGAAATTCAAAAGTTTTTATTTTAATGTGAAGTACAATCGATACAATTAAGTTATAAATAAAACGTCATTCAAATGGCCTCCGCGACTTCTTCTGCAGGAACGAATTCGATGAACCCAATTTTCGAGCACTTTTTCCACTAAATCAAGTCGTATGTCATGAATGGCACGTTCAATATTGACTTGTAAAGCTTGAAGAGAGTCTGGTTTATTTCGAAAGACCAATGACTTCAAATAACCCCACAAAAAATAGTCTAATGGTGTTAAATCACAACTACTTGGAGACCATTCAATATCAAAATTTCTTTAAATAATCGAATCTCCAAACTTTTCTCGCAACAATTCAATTGTTTCATTTGCTGTGTGACACGTAGCCACAATCGGTCAATGACAAAAAGATAACACTTAACGAGAGCTAAAATATTGCTCATTGGTGGCTTTTTTGGATTTAAAAAAATGGACTTAGCGCACGAAAAGTTGCAATTGGAGAACGATTATTTTGATAATAAAACTGAATAATTTGTAAACGTTGTTCTTGCGTATATTTCTCCATGATGAAATTGTAAACACTATTGAATACAATGAAAAACAAATGACAGATCATGGTATATTACAAATGGCCGAAACGTCACTTCAAAATCATATCATCCCTATTGGAAAACCAAACTGACTTTCACAAATAAAATATATTTTTACACACAAACAAAGTTACTGTTTAAGAAGTTTTCCGAATATATTTTATTTAAAAAAAGATTTTTAAAACTTTGCTGACTTTTTCGAATTTATTTAGTGTTACCTAGATTTCGTGTAAATTTTTTGTTTTAATTTATAAATATTCCAATTCGTCACTCTTTGTCAATTCATCAATGCAATTTATAAAAAAAACAGAAAAAATTTTTAAAATTAATGCATTTATACATTGCCAAAATACTTAAATACAAATTAATCTTTGTTTCGGAAATATTAGCTCCAACTAAAAAAAATATTAGAATAGGAACCTATTTTTGTTTATAACAATATCCTCCCACACATATTATTTGTATGTGTCAAATATTATATATTTGGACCTTAAACATATGTGAGTTTCAAGCTGAATATGTTTGGGACAGTATACTACAGAAGCGCTTTTCTTTCAGCGTGTACGACCAAAAGTGTAACCTATTGAAGGAGTGACCTAGGACCCCTTGTTTGTTCGGCGTCATTTGAGCAGTGCCCGTCTGCCCGTCCGTCCACATGTCTGGCTAGCGTCCATGATAACTCTCGAAATAACATAACTTTCTATAACATAATATGCCAAGATTACGGAAAAAATACTCACTGTGAATCACTTATGTTTTGTTATTTTTATCTGGATATTAACTAATTTAAAATCATTTTAAATTAGTTAATATCCGCAAAATGTATTTCCTTTAACAAAAAAAATAAACAAATAATTATTCCCATTATCATCGTTCGTAGTCGTCGTTGTCGTTTGATCGCTCCCATGAAACTATTTTATTTATTATTATGGCCAAAGAGAAGCAAACATTGGCAAACATAGCAAAACTTCAAAAGTATTTGAATGTAATTTCACAAATTATACAGAAATTAATTCACATACAAGGCAAACAACCGAAAAAACAACAGCAACAACAAAATAATGATAATAACAATAATAACAGAAAAAAAATAATAACAAAAGTTCATTAACATTTTTTCCCCTTTCCACAACGCCACATTCAGAGCGCAAATCTGAGTACCCCAAAGATTAGTAATGCACATTGGAATTTCGCACATTTTAATTATTTTTTGAATATAAAACAAACAACAGTACTGACAAAAATTAAAAGAGAAAAAAAATACAACAAACAAATATTCGAATTCGAATAAAGTTGAAGGAATGAATGAACCGAGAAAAGGAACGAATGAACGAACGAACGTTCGAATGTATGGGAACCGGAGGGCGACATTGTTGAATGGGAAACTTGTGAATATGACTGAGACTGACTGAATGAATGAATGAAATGTGTCGGGAGATTCCATTCATAAAAAGCACTCGAAATGAAATTTGAAATAATTTTACAACAATGACGACAAACACAACAGGCAAAAACACTCACTACTTGCATGTCTGTCCGCATCAAACATACGGGCCCCATTTACAGTGAAAGTGGGGTAAGTGCATTCACAGTATATTTCTTTGAACATTCAAATGTATATTTTCTGTTTCTAGACTATTCAAAAAAAAGTTTCAAAATATGTTCTTTATAAAAGATAGGAGGTGACTTAGGTTATTTTCAAAAACACGACAGTGGATATGTAATTTCCTGATTCAACAAATCATTGAATACATATTGTTGCACCGAATGTCGTCCACTGTCGTGTTTGAAAATAACCTAAGTCATCTCAGATCTTTTATAAAGAACAATTTTCAAACTTTTTTTGAATAGTCTAGAAACAGCAAATAAACAATTATAAATACAATAATTGGAAATATTCAAAGAATGCAGTAGACATTTAAATATCACTGTGCAACAGTGAAAAAAATAGGCAGTATAGGTTCGATTATACTATCAAAGGGTAGTATAACCCTATACACGGTTTGGCGAAATTGGTGACCAATTTTGTTTAATGAGCCTCCAAAGTTTCTGAAAATCAGTGGGCCCCTCGAAAAAGGTGTCATCAGCTTTTGTCCAACAACTAATTCTGACTTGGTGATACCGCTTAACTATGTTTGGCAATAATGTAGCTAAGAATATGCTGAATAAAGTTTCTTAAAATTTTTCGCGAAAAAAAAATGTTCTCCGGTAATTTTTCACTAACAATGCTTGGCAAAATTGTAGCCAACGTAAATCTGAACAACTTTTGTGAACATATTAATACAATCTGAACGTGTCTAGGCACCATAAATAGCTCAAAAAACCACATTGTACCCCAAAAATTTAAGTATTTCACAGTTATGTGACAAAAATATTTTTATACCCTACACCACACTGTGGTACAGGGTATTATAACTTTGTGCATTTGTTTGTAACACCCAAAAGGAGAAGAAATAGACCCATCGTTTATTATACCGATCGACTTAGAATCACTTTCTGAGTCGATTTAGCTATGTCCGTCTGTCTGTCTGTCTGTCCGTCTGTCTGTCTGTCCGTCTGTGCATGTATTCTTGTAATCAAAGTACAGGTCGCAATTATGGTCCGATCTCGACGAAACTTTACACATATCTTTTTTTTGGCCCAAGGACGATCCCTATTGAATTTGGTTAAAATCGGTTTAGATTTAGATATCGCCCCCATATATATGTTAGCCCCGATTTGACATGTAAGCGCTGTAAAAACTTTACTTTATATCCGATCAGTATGAAATTCGGCAGGAAAAGGTTTCTTATTACATGAATGAACTCTGTTAAATTTGGAAGAAATCGGTTCAGGTTTAGATATAGCCCCCATATATACATTACCCCCGATTTGACATATAAGCGCTGTAAATATGTTATTTTATATCCGATCAGTGCGAAATTCGGCAAAGAGAGGTTTCTTAATACATGAAGGAATACTGCTAAATTCGGAGAAAATCGGTTCAGATTTAGATATAGTCCCCATATATACATTACCCCCGATTTGACATGTAAGCGCTGTAAAAACTGTATTTTATATCCGATCAGTGCAAAATTTGGCAGAAAGATGTTTCTTTTTACATGAAGGAATACTGCTAAATTCGAAGAAAATCGGTTAAGATTTAGATATAGCCCCATATATACGTTACCCCCGATTTGACTTGTAAGCGCTGTAAAAATGTTATTTTATATCCGATCAGTATGAAATTCGGCAGAAAGAGGTTTCTTATTATATGAATGAACACTGTTAAATTTGGAAGAAATCGGTTCAGATTTAGATATACCCCCCATATATACGTTACCCCCGATTTGACATGTAGGCGCTGTAGAGACTGTATTTTATATCCGATCAGTACGAAATTCGACAGAAGGAGGTCTTTTTACATGAATGAGTATTCAGGGAAGATCGGTTCAGATTTATATTGATTGTTCCTCCTGATTTGGTATCAAACCGCTATAGAAGTTGTATTTTACTTCCGATCATTAAATTTTCCAGAAAGATGTTTCTCAATTTAGGAACGAATATTGCTTAATTTAGCGATTATCGTTTCAGAATTAGATAATATGTTTCTACCCATTTACCAATTATTCCAAATTATTATGGTGTAGGGTATTATATTGGTGTGTTCCGACTCATATAGTAAAATTTTATGGCGAACATTTTTGTAGAACATTTCATCCCCGCCCTCCCCCTTTTAAGGGGTGTTTTTTACGATTTGTTAAAATGGGGCCAAAAATTACAGTTATGTGGGGGAGCTAGAGGGTTAAAATGTTTCACAAAAATATTGGCCTTAATATTTTCTATAAAGTTGCTGTACATGCCCTTTACCAAAAAAATATATTTTTGTTACATAGCAGTGAAATACTTAAATTTTTGGCCTACAATGTGGGTTTTTGAGCTATTTAGGGTGCCTAGACACGTTCAGATTGTATTGATATGTTAACAAAAAATTTTCAGATTTACGTTGGCCACAATTTTGTCAAGCATTGCTAGTGAAAAATTACGAGTCCCCGAAAGTTATGCTGAAAAAAGTGAAAACATTTTTTTGTTCTTCACTATTTCAAAAAAAAGTAGCGGAAACATTTTTTTCCGCAAAAAATGTTAAGAAACTTTTTTCAGCATATTCTTAGCTACATTATTGCCAAATATAGTTAAGCGGTATCACCAAGTCGGAATTAGTTGTTGGACAAAAGCTGATGACACCTTTTTCGAGTGGGCCACTGATTTTCAGAAACTTTGGGGGTCCATAAAGAACCAGTAAGGAAAGGCAGAAAGTCGGGCGGGGCCGACTATATAATACCCTAACAATGCGATAAGGGTCATTGCCATAATAATTTTGAATAATTGGTAAATGGGTAGAAACGTATTATCTAATTCTGAAACGATAATCGCTAAATTAAGCAATATTCGTTCCTAAAGTGAGAAACATCTTTCTGGAAAATTTTAATGATCGGAAGTAAAATACAACTTCTATAGCGGTTTGATACCAAATCAGGAGGAACATATATATGGAGCTTTAATGTAAATCTGAACCGATCTTCCCTGAATACGTATTCATGTAATAAGAAACCTCTTTCTGCTGAATTTCGCACTGATCGGATATAAAATACAGTTTTTACAGCGCTTACAGGTCAAATCGGGAGTAACATATATATGGGAGCTATATCTAAATCTGAACCGATTTTCTCCAAATTTGGCAGTATTCCTTCATGTACTAAGAAACCTCTTTCTGCCGAATTTCGCACTGATGATAAAATACAGTTTTTACAGCGCTTACATGTCAAATCGGGGGTAACGTACATATGGGGCTATATCTAAATCTGAACCGATTTCTTCCAAATTTAATAGTATTCATCCATATAATAAGAAACCTCTTTCTGCCGAATTTTATACTGATCGGATATAAAATAAAGTTTTTACAGCGCTTACATGTCAAATCTGGGCTAACATATATATGGGGGCTATATCTAAATCTGAACCGATTTTAACAAAATTCAATAGGGATCGTCATTGGGCCAAAAAAAAGATATGTGTAAAGTTTCGTCGAGATCGGACCATAATTGCGAACTGTACTTTGATTACAAGAATACATGCACAGACGGACAGACAGACGGCCAGACGGACATAGCTAAATCAACTCAGAAAGTGATTCTAAGTCGATCGGTATAATAAACGATGGGTCTATTTCTTCTCCTTTTGGGTGTTACAAACAAATGCACAAAGTTATAATACCCTGTACCACAGAGTGGTGTAGGGTATAAAAATTGGTCACCAATTTCGCCAAACCGAGTATAGGGTTATACTACCCTTTGATAGTATAATCGAACATATACTGTCAAGTCCGTGTATTTTTCAAAAAGTGTTCATTTGTTGCATAGTGTATTCAAAGAAATATACTGTGAATGCACTTACCCCACGTTCACTGAAAATGGGGTTCGTATAATTGAAGGGGATAGACATGCAAGTAGTGAGTATTTTTGCCTTTTGTATTTGCCGTCATTGTTGTACAATTATTATACCCTACACCACACTGTGGTACAGGGTATTATAAGTTTGTTTCACGGCAGATGTTTGTAACACCTGTAAATAACACAGCTAGACCCACCTTAAAGTATACCGATCGACTCAGAATCACTAGCTGAGTCGATCCGTCCGTCCGTTCGTCCGTCTGTCCATGTAAAGTTGTTCGTCGACTACAGGTCGCAATTTCACTCCGATCGTTCTGAAATTTTGCAGTTTAGAGTATTTCGCGGCTGTTAAGATCGCTATTGAATTTGGTTGAAATCGGTTCAGAATTAGATATAGCTAACATATATATCTTTCGTCCGATTTGGCCCTTTAGTCCTATAGAAACTGTATTTTACACCCGATCGTTTTGAAATTTAGAATGGTAGAGTTTCTTGATCCATGAACCAACATTGCCGAATTTGAAGAAAATCGGTTCAGATTTTGATTTTTGAAATTTAGAATGGTAGAGTTTCTTGATCCATGAACCAACATTGCCGAATTTGAAGAAAATCGGTTCAGATTTAGATATAGCTCCCATATATATCTTTCGTCCGATTTGGTCCTTTAGTCCTATAGAAGCTGTATTTTACATCCGATCGTTTTGAAATTTAGAATGGTAGAGTTTCTTGATCCATGAAACAACATTGCCGAATTTGAAGAAAATCGGTTAGGATTTAGCTATGGCTCCCATATATATGTTTCGTCCGGTTTGGCCCTTTAGTCCTATAGAAACTGTATTTTACATCCGATCGTTTTGAAATTTAGAATGGTTCATGAACCAACATTGCCGAATTTGAAGAAAATCGGTAAAGATTTAGCTATAGCTCCCATATATATGTTTCATCCGATTTGGCTCTTTAGATCCAATCGTCAGTCTGAGCTCATCACTTGTCGTGAACAGATGTGTTTCGGTCTTTTTCTCAGTCAAAGTGCTAAACATTGTTTTTTCAATTTTTACTGCTAATTTAACAACAAAAAATTTCATAAAAAAACTCAGAACATAAAGAAAGCAAAATTAAACGTGCGTATGCACATAATGTTGTGAACGCAGCAGTCGTCACGATGAACAATAAAAAAACAAAAACAAATGATAGTGCGTCGACTAGCGCACGCACTAACAACTATTTCTCTCCGCTGCAAACCATCGAAGATGACACGGAAGAAGTCATACCACAGCCGGTCAAAGTCCACATTCCTCCGATCACGGTGTTAAAATGTAAAGTAGTTGAATTGCATGATTTGTGCAAGCTAAGCAAGTTGACTAACTATGCCATTAGAAAAATATCAATTGGTTTGAAGCTATTCTGCAATTCAAAAAACGATTACGATTTAATGTGCAAGGTGCTCAAAAACAAATTCGAGTTTTTCACATACCTTACAAAAAACGAAAAGCCTTACAAGGCATTGTTATTTGGTTTGGATAAACGAGATCCATCAATTATAAAATGTCAACTCACAGAATTGGGTCTCAAATGTCTTGATGTTAAGCTAGTGCAGAAAAAAGGCATCGGTAATACAGAAATGATTATATACGTCGTCTATTTCCAAAGAAAATCGGTAACGATGAAAGATTTAAGACAAAATTATTCTGTAATAGAGTACATGAAGGTGAAATGGGATTTTCAAAGAGGCAGTAAGACGAGAATTACACAGTGCTATAATTGCCAGATGTACGGACATGGCTCTAGTCATTGTCAAGTAAAAACCTTCTGTGCAAATTGCGCCGGTTCTCACAAAACATCCGACTGCAAAGAGACAACAATTAAATGTGCAAATTGCAACGGAGCACATAAATCAAATTCAGACGTTTGTCAAAGCAAACAAAACTATTTGCAAATGCGCGAACGCATGCAGCCTCCTCGCCGCTCTGTCCACCCATCAGGATTTTCCACTTCTAACTACGCAGGAACTTTCCCAAATAATCTACGTCAAAACCAACCATCTACACCATCTTGGCATCCCCCAAGATATACACAAACAAATCCCAACGTGAACAGTCAATCAAACAACATGTTTTCTCCAGAAGAAATTAAAAACTTAACTTTGGAACTAATCACAAAATTAAGAAATTGCCGAAGTAAAGCTGACCAGTTCGAGGTGATAACATCCCTTGCTTGCAAGTTCTTATCATAATGGATGTTGTTGTTAAAATAATTACTTGGAATTCCAGAGGTCTAAGAAATAAGAGCATTGAATTGTTTCAATTTTTAATTATTCACAATATACATATTTGTTTAGTTACTGAAACTTGGCTAAAACCACACTTAAACATAAGTCATCCTCAATTTGTTGTTTATAGAAATGATCGTGAAACACTTCGAGGTGGTGGAGTAGCTATTATAATTAGGAAAAATATTCCGCATAAACTACTACCTATTGTCAATACTAGTTTAATTGAAAATATTGCCATCAGACTTTTCACTAACACTGATTCTATAGACATTTTCTCACGTTATTTTCCGGGCGGCTTAGTAGGATCTGACGGTAGTCGTAAGCACCTTTTTGCTTCGGATATCAACAAACTCACTAGGGGTTCCAAATTTATTTTGGGAGGGGATTTCAATTGCAGACATCATTCCTGGGGCTGTTTACGTTCAAACTGCTGGGGTTAATATATTATTTCAGAAACACGACTCTTTTAATTTTGATATTATTTTTCCTAATGATCACTCATATGTTCCCTCAAGTATAAACAGACAGAGTTCGACTCTCGATTTATTCCTTTCGAACATTACTGAAAACATCTCTTCAGCAGAAGTTATAAATGACTTAAGTTCGGACCATTTGCCAGTTCAAATAACACTCCATAAAAGTTTCTCTGCCAACGAGTTTCGAGAATATGATTTTGGAAAAGCCAACTGGAGATCGTTCTCAGTTTATGTTAACCGACACCTTTTTCTCCCCGCTCAAAATTCTATCCAAAATTCAGATGATATAGATTCATTATTATCGAACTTTGAAGGAGTTTTGAATGATGCGGTTGCAAATAGTGTACCGATAAGGCGGCAAACTATTGGAAGAAAATCGTTTCCGTCACATATCAAGTTATTAATAAGACAAAGAAATTTTCATCGACGACTTTGGAAAAGATATAGAAATAGAAACGATTTTTACGAAATAAAATACTTAAATCTTAGGATTAGTAATGAAATTGAGACATTTAGGAATTCGTCTTGGAATTTTATGCTATCTAAACTAGATAAAGGTTCCACCCCATTTTGGAATTTATCTAAAATATTAAGAAAAAAGTCGAGCAGAATTCCAATTCTTAAACATAATAATAGACGTTTTACTACGAATGTTGAAAAATGTGAGATATTGGCTCAAACTTTTGCCTCCAACCATTTAATATCCTCAACTCTTTGTGATCCATCCACTATATCTCTAGTAAGTGATTGTCTTGATAGGTTCAATTCTGCTACAATAAACCCTCCATCAAACTTCCCTATCACCCCATCCAAGGTTGCTGAAATCATTAAGAGTTTGAAGAATAGAAAAGCTCCAGGATTAGATGGCATCAACAACAAATGCCTAAAGGGATTGCCTAAAAAAGGTATAAAGTATTTGACCATATTCATTAATTCCTGCCTGAATCTTGGCTACTTCCCCAAGGAATTCAAAAAGGCAAAAGTTATTCCAATAAAAAAGAGTAATAAACCATGTGATAGTCCCCATTCTTATAGACCAATCAGTCTACTATCATCAGTCAGTAAAATTCTAGAAAAGGTTATAAAAGAAAAATTGACAGGTTTTATTGAAGACAAAGAATTATTCCCTAAGGAACAGTTTGGTTTTCGTAGAGAACACAACACAATACAACCTCTTGTAAGAATAAAGAGAACTATAAATTCGAACTTTGGAGTTCAAAAGTCCACAGGGATGATTCTTTTGGATATCAAAGCCGCTTTTGACTCCGTATGGCATGATGGTCTTTTATATAAAATGATAAATTTAAATATTCCTTATGAACTTGTAAAATTAATACAATCTTTCTTACAAGACAGAACGTTTCGAGTTTTTATAAGCTCTAAAAGTTCTACTGCTTTTCCAATCTCTGCTGGCTGCCCTCAGGGATCTTGTCTGTCCCCATTATTATATAATTTGTATACTGCTGATATCCCGAAGCCTAACAACTGCATTATATCTATCTTTGCTGATGATACAGCTATTCTTTGTTCTGGTATTTTAGCTTCGGATATAATTAGAAACCTCCAATCAGCGATGTCTGTCCTACTAAAATATTTTCAAATATGGAAAATAATGATAAATAGTGAGAAAAGTCAGGCAATATATTTTACTCGCAAACGCAAGCAATGTTTTATTCCTCAAAACAATATTATTATTGATAATAGGGAACTTCAATGGGAACAAAAAGTCAAGTACTTAGGGATAATCCTTGATACGAAATTGAAGTTTAAAGATCACATCCCATATGTAATCAATAAAGTTAATTTATTAATCAAAATGTTGTATCCATTTATAAACCGAAAATCCCATCTTAGTTTAGATAATAAAATGTTAATTTTTAAGTCAATATTTCAATCTGCGATTTATTATGGAGCTCCAATTTGGGGTTCCAGTGCTTCATGCCACTTACAAAAACTGCAAGTTGTTCAAAATAAGCTTCTTAAGCTAATCTTTAACCTTCCTTTTTATTATTCTACACAGCGTCTTCATGAACGGGCTGGTGTAGAACTTGTTATCCAAAAGATAGAAATATTAACACAACATTTTAATAGTAGATGTTCAGCATCAAGATTTACTCATATTAACGAATTGGTTAATTCGTAGTTAGTTTTTTAAGTAGTTTTAAGTTTTATCATAAAAAAAAAATTATTCATATAGGTTTTTGTAAATTTTTGCCTTCCCTATGTATATTTCTTGTTAAATAATCTATTTTGTAAATACATACTAATTTTAAAGCAGAAGAAGACATATATCTTAAACTCTTAATTTACATATACTACTTAAGTGAAAAGAAGTGTAAATATTATTTAAATTAATAAAAATTGAATTGAATTGAATTAGATCCAATCGTTTTTATACCCTACACCACACTGTGGCACAGGGTATTATTTAAGTATAAAATGTCCCAAAAGTAAATTTATGTAAACAATTTATACATAAATTACCAAATTTATATATCAGAGTTATTCAATATTACGAGAGTGGTGTAGGGTATTATATAGTCGGCACCGCCCGACTTTAGCCTTTCCTTACTGGTATACTGTGCAAAAATTGTCTAAGATACAGAATAGGAAAACATTCCAATGAATCTATCAAATAAAGTGGCTTGAATAATATACATATTTCCGAAATGTAAGTGTTTGTTTTTTCAGCTAAAACAATTATGATCAGTTTTACTATGGCCCTTTTGATATACCTCTTCCACTAAAGCGAGGGTATACAAGGGGGAAAAATCGTAAAAAAAAATGTTTTATTTAATTTTTAAAAAGCCTTCATCAATTTCTATGGTTAAATGTCGAAATTATAACCCTTTTGGTAGAAGTAAGAGAATTTCCAAAAATGCAAGCGAACATGTTATGGTCACGGTTTTAATATTGAATTTTATTGCATAGTTTTATTTGAAGTGTTCTTAAAATAAGACTATACGAGTACATAGAAAAAATTATTGCCATTTTTTTCATAAATCGCAATAACGACAATATTTTCATATCATATCATAGTTCCAAGCATGACGTTATTTGAATTCTTTAAAATTCATTTAAAAAGTTACACATGTCACGTAACCATCTTTTGGCGGAATGCCGAGGAATTTACAACGGATTCATGAGCACCGAAAACGTGATGCTTTGGATTGGAAATATGAAAAAATATATGCGACAAAGAGTTGGGCACTGACATACGAATTACATAACATATACAAGAATTCAGCACGCAACATTCGACATTTTCTAAGAAAATTCTATTTTTATTACTGCACAAAATTATCTAAATTCCGAACATAATAGTTATTGATAACACTATGAAACAACAATTTTTTTTTGTGTCCGGGACCTAGCAATTTTTATACCCTACACCACACTGTGGTACAGGGTATTATGACTTTGTGCATTTGTTTGTAACACCCAAAAGGAGAAGAGATAGATCCATTGTTTATTATACCGATCGACTTCACTTTCTGAGTCGATTTAGCTATGTCCGTCTGTCTGTCCGTCTGTCTGTAGATGTATTCTTGTAATCAAAGTACAGGTCGCAATTATGGCCCGATCTTGACGAAACTTTACACATATCTTTTTTTTGGCCCAAGGACGATCCCTATTTAATTTTGTTAAAATCGGTTCAGATTTGGATATAGCCCCCTATATATGTTAGCCCCGATTTGACATGTAAGAGCTGTAGAGACTGTATTTTATAATTATTTTATAAACTTTAAAAACTTTATTTTAAATCCGATCAGTATGAAATTCTGCAGAAAGAGGTTTCTTATTATGTGAATGAACACTGTTAAATTTGGAAGAAATCGGTTCAGATTTAGATATAGCCCCTATATATACGTAACCCCCATTTCACATTTATGCGCCGTAAAAAATTTATTTTATAACCGATCAGTGTGAAATTCGGCAGAAAGAGGTTTCTTATTACGTGAAGGAATACTGCCAAATTCGGAGAAAATCGGTTCAGATTTAGATATAGCCCCCATATATATGTTACCCCCGATTTGACATGTAAGTGCTGTAGAGACTGTATTTTATATCCGGTCAGTACGAAATTTGACAGAAAGAAGTTTCTTTCTACATGAATGAGTATTCAAGGAAAATCCGTTCAGATTTATATAACCTCCATATATATGTTCCTCCTGATTTGGATCCTTTTAAAATTTTTAACACAATTTCTTCACATAATTTACGAGGTAACGCTGTTTTTTTTTAAATTTGTTAATTTTTTTATTTAACAATAACCAATTAGTCAATTTTTTTTTTCGCAAAAATAGCATTTTTCACTTCAAAGTGTTCCCAAAAATTGAAATTGATACATTTATTTTTTAATATCAGATGATCAGGTATCGAGTTATAAGGGGCACCGCAATTGAACTTTTTTTGAGACGCTCCCGCATAAAAGCTGTTGTTGCCATATTTTGTAATATTTTTTATGAAAATTTTACACAAAAAACTTTGATTTAACCGTTTTGTCACAAAAAATCATAAAAATGTGCCTTTTTATGCCGAATTAACGGTGCCCGCCTTAAAGGCACCTTCCAAGAAATTTATAAAATTTTTTTTTAAAAAAAGTTTACAATTTAATTTTTTTATTGTTTTTTTCATGTTAAGGACTCCATATTACACCAGAAAATGTTATGCGAAGTCCTTCGACAAAAATTTTGTTGCATAGTGTAACAAATGAACTTATTTGTAAGTATAAAAAACTGCTAATGTTTTCGAGAGAACAATTTTGTGGCAGAAAGTTGATATAACTTATCACTATAAAACTCTCAATTTACATAAAATTTTTATTGTTTTAAAAAAGTCGATTATCATAAGAAAAATATATGTCAAGCGAAATATTGCCAAATATATTAAATCGTGTACAAATTAGAAAAAATATCATGGAACCATTTTACATTAAAACACGATTAATATTTTAAATGAATCCAATTAAAAGAATAATCAATACTATCAACTATCATCAGCTATCAAATTATTAATCAAACCTAATCGAAATGTTTGCCATAAAAAAATTTAGTCACTTAGAAACTTTGACAAAAGATAATTTTCAGAAATTACTAGCCCTGCTTTAGTATTTCATCCATAACCTTTACTGATATTGAGTCTCCAAAAAATCCAATTACTGTTCTGAATTTACGCAAATTTTAAAAATTTAAATTTAAAAATACGAAAAATAACCACTTGTATTCTCTTTCAAACAACGTAAGCTGTGTAAAAAGCAATTAAAAATTTCGTAAAAGCCAAAATCGCTATTTTTGGATATTTTTTTTTAAAAATTTCAAATCCACATAAAATTTTGGAGAAAAAAATTAAAAAATTGGTAGTAAGACCTTTTAACCATTTAACAACTTTTTATAAACTTGTTAGTCAAAAATAAAATGCATAGGGTAATATTAAAAATATATGTGACATATTGAATATATTATGTGAATTTATTATAATGTATGAGAAAGTGGCATTATCATCTAAAATGTTATTCTTTTAATTAATTTTGTAAAAAATTCTCCGTCTACTGACGGCAGCCATCAATAATATTAGTATATGTAATATTTTTAAAAAAATTTTGATTTTTTTAGTTATGGACCTCCCAACTACATGTTTTAATGCACTTTCCCCCTTTTTCGAAACTTATAAATCTTCAAAAGCACTTCAACAGCTCCACGTTATTTCCTCTAAAACACTTTCGATCGGAAATACATTTCGTGAATTCTCACAATTAATTGATTTTCCGCCACCAAAGCAAATGTACGAAAGTCTATAAGTCATGTGTTTGTTGTCTTATCATTTCATTCATAAAAACCAAACAATTTCTATCATCCCGCACAGTGGTCGCCACCAATTGTCCGTCCATCTGTGTGGCTGTCAGTGTGTTGCGCTGCGCGTGTCTTTATTGTCCACCATAAACCCCATTTGTAGTGCTCGTTTTGTTCGTTGTGACAGCGAAAATAGGGTTTCCCAACCGGCGACATCCGGTTGTAATTTAAACATTTCCAACAAATTTGGTTCACACGTGCTGAACAAAACACGACAACACAAAATAATTTACAGCTTAAACGGTCAGTCGGTAAGCAATAACAACAACAAGAACAACAACCAAATGACATTCACAGAAGGCAACAAAAAATGTCCGGATAGGGGAAGAAACGGGGGAGACAGGGCCGACTAAACAAAGCGCGTGTCAGCAATTACGTGGTTTAAGTCACGTTGGTCAGAGACGTAAAAGACATCGTTTAAAACAAAGCAAAAGCCAGCGACAAAGCCAAAGCAAATACCAATCCCGCCATCCATCCATCCATCCATTCATTCATTAATCCATCCATCCAAAAATCCACCATAGTTCCATCAGCCATCACTGTCCGTCCATCCCTCCGTCTGCGGTTGATCCATTGACTCGCAGGTAGAAAGCCCAAAAACTGAAGAAGCCTCAAGCAAAGACGGAAGAAACAAAATCAAACAAACCTATTTTCATTTGAGGGCGATAAACACTCCTAAACGACCGTAATAAAACAATGCTTTTTGCCGGCTTCTTAGTCAGCTCAACAAAAGATCAGCGGTATTAAATCAAAGTCACTATGTGTTATTAGCCGGGTTCAGATGGAGCGATTTATGGAGAAGAACCTTCAAGCAAGTAAATGTTTAAGAAAAACGAAACGCAAATCACAAGTCAAGCTTCTAAAACTACAGCTAGAATAAGGACTGCCTGTTTTTAATAATCCACCTAATCAAATCGTAACGTGTGAACACATCTTAAGGTAATTTAACTGTGGGTACTATTGACAATCATTGTTTATATAGGCAAAGAAATAGCTTGCTTTATGACGCCATTGACGGCATGTTTAATGAGTAAAGATCATTGGAAGCGCATGTTACGAGTTATTTGCTATTTAAACATTTAATCCAGGACAGAGCTTAAAAACAGAGACACGTGTATGAATTTATTGTCTCGGCATTTTTGAGCGTGACATTCTTCAAACACCAAAGCAGACATGCGCGACATGAATATGTAAAGAGCATAGCACATGTAATGAAATTATTTAATAATGTAATTACTGATAGAATCACTGGAAACAATTAGAAACATATTCAATGAAATACAGATATGCTTGACGCTAAGCGAAAATATTCGAAATTACAACACTCGGAGTCATCCTATCAACCATTTTGAGAGCTATCGTTCACATCAGGCACCTAGAGAGGCATACGGACGGACTTTATAAAACGAATTTTCACAAAACTTGTAGTAAGACATAACTCATACCCAAAAATCAAGACTAGAAAGAAATACAATGATCATAAGACCCATAAGAATTATAAGAATCGTAAGAATCCATAAAAATCCTTAAGAATCCATAAGAATCATAAGAATCATAAGAATCATAAGAATCATAAGAATCATAAGAATCATAAGAATCATAAGAATCATAAGAATCATAAGAATCATAAGAATCATAAGAATCATAAGAATCATAAGAATCATAAGAATCATAAGAATCATAAGAATCATAAGAATCATAAGAATCATAAGAATCATAAGAATCATAAGAATCATAAGAATCATAAGAATCATAAGAATCATAAGAATCATAAGAATCATAAGAATCATAAGAATCATAAGAATCATAAGAATCATAAGAATCATAAGAATCATAAGAATCATAAGAATCATAAGAATCATAAGAATCATAAGAATCATAAGAATCATAAGAATCATAAGAATCATAAGAATCATAAGAATCATAAGAATCATAAGAATCATAAGAATCATAAGAATCATAAGAATCATAAGAATCATAAGAATCACAAGAATCATAAGAATCATAAGAATCATAAGAATCATAAGAATCATAAGAATCATAAGAATCATAAGAATCATAAGAATCATAAGAATCATAAGAATCATAAGAATCATAAGAATCATAAGAATCATAAGAATCATAAGAATCATAAGAATCATAAGAATCATAAGAATCATAAGAATCATAAGAATCATAAGAATCATAAGAATCATAAGAATCATAAGAATCATAAGAATCATAAGAATCATAAGAATCATAAGAATCATAAGAATCATAAGAATCATAAGAATCATAAGAATCATAAGAATCATAAGAATCATAAGAATCATAAGAATCATAAGAATCATAAGAATCATAAGAATCATAAGAATCATAAGAATCATAAGAATCATAAGAATCATAAGAATCATAAGAATCATAAGAATCATAAGAATCATAAGAATCATAAGAATCATAAGAATCATAAGAATCATAAGAATCATAAGAATCATAAGAATCATAAGAATCATAAGAATCATAAGAATCACAAGAATCATAAGAATCATAAGAATCACAAGAATCATAAGAATCATAAGAATCATAAGAATCATAAGAATCATAAGAATCATAAGAATCATAAGAATCATAAGAATCATAAGAATCATAAGAATCATAAGAATCATAAGAATCATAAGAATCATAAGAATCATAAGAATCATAAGAATCATAAGAATCATAAGAATCATAAGAATCATAAGAATCATAAGAATCATAAGAATCATAAGAATCATAAGAATCATAAGAATCATAAGAATCATAAGAATCATAAGAATCATAAGAATCATAAGAATCATAAGAATCATAAGAATCACAAGAATCATAAGAATCATAAGAATCATAAGAATCATAAGAATCATAAGAATCATAAGAATCATAAGAATCATAAGAATCATAAGAATCATAAGAATCATAAGAATCATAAGAATCATAAGAATCATAAGAATCATAAGAATCATAAGAATCATAAGAATCATAAGAATCATAAGAATCATAAGAATCATAAGAATCATAAGAATCATAAGAATCATAAGAATCATAAGAATCATAAGAATCATAAGAATCATAAGAATCATAAGAATATCGAGTTATGTTAATAAAGGGTGGGCCATTTAAAATTTTAAATTTGAACTACCGATTACTTTGACTTGTGAATTGAGCCGAAGTCTCTTCAATGAATCGAAGTTGCCATTGAAGAGATTCGACCCGAAACAATCGAAAATATACTGAAAATTAGGTTGAGGCACGGTGTTCCATTATGACAAAATTGTGTTCAATTATGACAAAGTTCAACTTTTTCAAAAAAAATCAGAAATGTGAAAAAATTATCAGTATCCTTTTATAGCCGATTAAAATTTAGAATATAAAATGGCCCACCCTCCATATCAAACCCCGAATTAAAAAAACACATTTTACATTTCATTTAATTTTCGTGACAAAATTTCCGTACTAATAAATATTTTGTAAAAATAAAATTTTATGTGAACTTGTTTAATTTTATTTAAAAAAAACATAACAAAATTAGAATATTTCAGATAAACCATATAAAAATGTGTTAGTAACTATTCCACTTTGCAGTTCTTTATAGCAACACTTCCGTCTGTCTGGCTAATGCACACGATAACTCTCGAAAGGAATAACCGATTGCTTTTATGTGATCTAACCATTTATATCACAACATTAATCAGATTATTGTTTTGGGACTCGATTGAGAATTGGACGAGAAAGTAGTCCCAAAAATAAGAAATTCTGCATTATTCGTTTAGTCAAGTTGGCTCAGTTAATAATTTAATGGCCATACGATTTTTTTGCTCAAGGTGGTTTTTAGCACTTTTTCTGTACTTTTTTCTCGGTATATCGTACGGAATATCTCTTTTGTGTCTGAAGCAAAGTTGTAGATATTGAATAGGAGAATAACATTTAGAATAAACCTACCCGAAAAAATTACATATAATGCCTTAAAAATCGCAATAAGGTTCTGGTCTGTTTTATAATGTAATCATAATACGTATACATACTCATATTTACTGACATCATGATTATGGGTTTGTGGGCATTTTTGCGAATTTTAAGGCACTTTTTT
The DNA here is from genome assembly GCA_963930755.1 of Eudasyphora cyanicolor. NCBI lineage: Eukaryota > Metazoa > Arthropoda > Insecta > Diptera > Muscidae > Eudasyphora > Eudasyphora cyanicolor. Next base: position 246,789,041 of record OZ005735.1, read on the forward strand.
TTGTTTTGCATTTTTTCTCCTATTCAATAAATACAACTTTGATTCATTTGCTTCCACCTCATTTTTCTATAAAAACATTACCTTTTGCAACTTGGAAATAGCCATATATTTATATGGCGAATTCGACGACAAACTGACGGTTTCAAAAAATTTCGGTTTTGATTTATCCCATATTTTTTATTTTTTAGTACACCTGAAGAAACGCTTTGTGGAATTTTTTGAGATTTTTCCTATAACTCGCTCAAAAGTCCTCGATATTTAAAGAATCGTTAAGATATCACTCTGTGTATCGGGTTTTTGGTCATAACTTCTTAAGTTATGGTCCGATTTGAAAGTAATTTTTTAGAAATTTTTTTAAATTTTTTTATGTGTGCTGCCAATTTGTAATACATATTTATACACCACCATGTATAAAATACTTGTTTCTATAATAATATAGAAACAAAATGGTCTTGGAGCCGGGAGAGTATCCTAGTTAGAATCACAAAGATTTGCAGACCGAATAAAAGCAAGCAACCTACATTTTAAAAAAAAAATTAAAAAAATGTTTTTTTCAATTTTTCATTTTTACAATTTAAATATAATTTTTTAAATTATTGTACTCTACTCTTTGGATGGAAGGGAGCCTCAAATTATTAATAATTTTTTTTTAATTTAAATAAAATCGCTTCTAGCCACTGTGCTTGTGTCTTGAAGGCTTCGGAATAGATGTTCCACGACAAAGAACAAAATAAAGGAGACACTTCAGGAAGCATTTCTTCAAAACACCCGCCACCCACGCTGAAACCCTTATCCCTAATAATCACCCTCCAAAAATAACTATATATCAAAAAGATTCGTTTTACGGCAATTCAACTCTCGAAATATTGAATAACTCTGATATATAAATTTTGTAATTCATGTATAAATTGTTTACATAAATTTACTTTTGGGACATTTTATACTTAAATAATACCCTGTACCACAGTGTGGTGTAGGGTATAAAAACGATTGGATCTAAAGAGCCAAATCGGATGAAACATATATATGGGAGCTATAGCTAAATCTTTACCGATTTTCTTCAAATTCAACAATGTTGGTTCATGGATCAAGAAACTCTACCATTCTAAATTTCAAAACGATTGGATGTAAAATACAGCTTCTATAGAACTAAAGGGCCAAATCGGACGAAACATATATATGGGAGCTATAGCTAAATCTTAACCGATTTTCTTCAAATTCGGTAGTGTTGGTTCATGGATCAAGAAACTCTACCATTCTAAATTTCAAAATGATTGGATGTAAAATACAGCTTCTTCAGGACTAAAGAGCAAAATCGGACGAAACATATATATGGGAGCTATAGCTAAATCTTAACCGATTTTCTTCAAATTCGGCAATGTTGGTTCATGGATCAAGAAACTCTACCATTCTAAATTTCAAAACGATTGGTTGTAAAATACAGCTTCTATAGGACTAACGGGCCAAATCGGACGAAAGATATATATGGGAGCTATAGCTAAATCTTAACCTATTTTCTTCAACAATGTTGGTTCATGGATCAAGAAACTCTACCATTCTAAATTTCAAAACGATTGGATGTAAAATACAGCTTCTATAGAACTAAAGGGCCAAATCGGACGAAACATATATATGGGAGCTATAGCTAAATCTTAACCGATTTTCTTCAAATTCGGTAGTGTTGGTTCATGGATCAAGAAACTCTACCATTCTAAATTTCAAAATGATTGGATGTAAAATACAGCTTCTTCAGGACTAAAGAGCAAAATCGGACGAAACATATATATGGGAGCTATAGCTAAATCTTAACCGATTTTCTTCAAATTCGGCAATGTTGGTTCATGGATCAAGAAACTCTACCATTCTAAATTCCAAACGATTAGTTGTAAAATACTGCTTTTATAGGACTAAATGGCCAAATCGGACGAAACATATATATGGGAGCTATAGCAAAATCTTAACCGATTTTCTTCAAATTCGGTAGTGTTGGTTCATGGATCAAGAAACTCTACCATTCTAAATTTCAAAACTATCGGATGTAAAATACAGCTTCTATAGGACTAAAGGGCCAAATCGGACGAAAGATATATATGGGAGCTATAGCTAAATCTTAACCTATTTTCTTCAAATTCGGTAATGTTGGTTCATGGATCAAGAAACTCTACCATTCTAAATTTCAAAATGATTGGATGTAAAATACAGCTTCTTCAGGACTAAAGAGCAAAATCGGACGAAACATATATATGGGAGCTATAGCTAAATCTTAACCGATTTTCTTCAAATTCGGCAATGTTGGTTCATGGATCAAGAAACTCTACCATTCTTAATTTCAAAACGATTGGATGTAAAATACTGCTTTTATAGGACTAAATGGCCAAATCGGACGAAACATATATATGGGAGCTATAGCTAAATCTTAACCGATTTTCTTCAAATTCGGTAGTGTTGGTTCATGGATCAAGAAACTCTACCATTCTAAATTTCAAAAAGATCGGATGTAAAATACAGCTTCTATAGGACTAAAGGGCCAAATCGGACGAAAGATATATATGGGAGCTATATCTAAATCTGAACCGATTTCAACCAAATTCAATAGCGATCTTAACAGCCGCGAAATACTCTAAACTGCAAAATTTCAGAACGATCGGAGTGAAATTGCGACCTGTAGCCGACGAACAACTTTACATGGACAGACGGACGGACGGGCAGGCAGACATCGTTAAATCAACTCAGCTAGTGATTCTGAGTCGATCGGTATACTTTAAGGTGGGTCTAGCTGTGTTATTTTCAGGTGTTACAAACATCTGCCGTGAAACAAACTTATAATACCATGTACCACAGTGTGGTGTAGGGTATAAAAATCGCACACAAAACAAATCTTAATATTTTATTTTTTTCTGAAAAGTACCAAAAAATGCCAATATGTAAAAACCAGTAAGGAAAGGCTAAAGTCGGGCGGGGCCGACTATATAATACCCTACACCACTCTCGAAATATTGAATAAATCTGATATATAAATTTTGTAATTCATGTATAAATTGTTTACATAAATTTACTTTTGGGACATTTTATACTTAAATAATACCCTGTACCACAGTGTGATGTAGGGTATAAAAACGATTGGATCTAAAGAGCCAAATCGGATGAAACATATATATGGGATCTATAGCTAAATCTTTACCGATTTTCTTCAAATTCAACAATGTTGGTTCATGATCAAGAAACTCTACCATTCTAAATTTCAAAACGATTGGATGTAAAATACAGTTTCTATAGAACTAAAGGGCCAAATCGGACGAAACATATATATGGGAGCTATAGCTAAATCTTAACCAATTTTCTTCAAATTCGGTAGTGTTGGTTCATGGATCAAGAAACTCTACCATTCTAAATTTCAAAATGATTGGATGTAAAATACAGCTTCTTCAGGACTAAAGAGCAAAATCGGACGAAACATATATATGGGAGCTATAGCAAAATCTTAACCGATTTTCTTCAAATTCGGCAATGTTGGTTCATGGATCAAGAAACTCTACCATTCTAAATTTCAAAACGATTGGATATAAAATACAGCTTTTATAGGACTAAAGGGCCAAATCGGACGAAACATATATATGGGAGCTATAGCTAAATCTTAACCGATTTTCTTCAAATTCGGCAATGTTGGTTCATGGATCAAGAAACTCTACCATTCTAAATTTCAAAACGATTGGATGTAAAATACAGCTTCTATAGGACTAAAGGACCCAATCGGACGAAATATATATATGGGAGCTATATCTAAATCTGAACCGATTTCAACCAAATTCAATAGCGATCTTAACAGCTGCGAAATACTCTAAACTGCAAAATTTCAGAACGATCGGAGTGAAATTGCGACCTGTAGTCGACGAACAACTTTACATGGACAGACGGACGGAGGGACGGACGGACATGCTTAAATCGACTCAGCTAGTGATTCTGAGTCGATCGGTATACTTTAAGGTGGGTCTAGCTGTGTTATTTTCAGGTGTTACAAACATCTGCCGTGAAACAAACTTATAATACCCTGTACCACAGTGTGGTGTAGGGTATAAAAATAGCACACAAAACAAATCTTAATATTTTATTTTTTTCTGAAAAGTACCGAAAAATGCCAATATGCAAAAAAAAAGAGTTTTCAAATCGGACACAGAGTGATATCTTAACGATTTTTAAAATATCGATAAGTTCTGAACGAGTATCGGAAAAATCTTAAAAATCCACATGTGTTTCTTCGGGTGTACTAAAAAATAAAAAAAAGGGGAAAAAATCGAAACAGAAATGTTTTTGAAACCGGCGATTTGTCGTGGAATTCCCCATACGAGTATATTATATATCTTAGCATATATTACAATCTGAACACATATTCCTGATATTCAGCATAATTTGTTTTAGTGCTAAGACTATGCCATATCTGGAGATTCATACATAGTTACAGCTTTGGAAGACATTGAATGTCCGCGCTAAACCAGATCTTTTCTCTGCGTTTAGAATTATTGACGTAATGTGTTTGAGGTACCAGGTTGAGTAGGCGCAACATGGCACATTTTCAAATATAAACATAATTTAGAGAACATTTTTTAATCATGCTGACTCTTCTTTTTTTGAGCCAGACAGACGGAAGTATAGACATATATAGATCAAAGTTCTTCAGATTTCGTGAATCGAGCCTTAGGTCACTCCCTCGATCTGTTTTCGCAGCATATGATAGGCATCTTTCTCTCCGTACTTTAAGGGTATTATTATAATAACCTAAAAAATGGAATTTTGAAACGGCCTTTAAAGTGGTCACGTCCCACCACTCACAAATAAATGTTTGCCGCATGACAGCATATGTCTTGAAAATTACCAACCGATAAAAGTTCACTGGCTTCCCAGGTCTAATGCGGTGTTTGCTGGTGTTTGCTGTTGTCTGTCCTTATGTCTGTCTGTCGGTTTGGAGAATGTTCGTCAATCCATAACATCGACTTAAACACACTTTTCCAATTTATATGTTAAACAAGACTTTTGTTTGTAGTTTTGGACTTTCCAACTAGACTTGATTTGATTGAATATAAAAAAATAATGAATTAATGATGAGTTTCGTTGAGAGTGGGGGCATGTCTGCAATTAAACGTGTACACGAATCCCTATCATGTTGGAATGTGGAAAAAAATCCACAACTAAAAATAGACTTCATTCCAAAAATATTTTAGTGTTTTTTTGTATAGTTTACACGTGTAGTTTTGAGGACATGGAAGTGAGAATTATGCATAAAGTTTTTCGGTGGTTATGGTAGCAGCAGCACCAATTCATTAGTTTTATGTTTAACACAATACTTTTATCGCTCTGAAACAGTCTCAGGTTTCGGTGAACGAAGATGATGATGATGGGAGCGACAAGCTCGTTGTCTTGGGTGAGCCCATAAATTAGGTAGGTTTCTTTCCCCTTCTATGTATATAATTTATAATTACGGAAGAGAAGAAGATACACATCGTCATATGCTGATGCCGATGCTGATGCTGACTGCTAGGAAAGAGTTACTTTAGTTGCCCATATTATTCTGTGATGACAATAAAAATATTACTCCTTTGGGGGGTCGATACTCCTCGGAGTCTGTGTCATTATTGCTACACACCGATATCACTTTCCTAACTGCAATTACTTGCAGCTTCCATAAAATGTGGAAACAGATGACAGGTCATACTTGACAAATGGAAGATTTCAAATACTGTATTGATGAGCTTTAATTGAAATCTAAACGTGATGAAAACCCGATATAATCAGAATGTAAGTTGACATAAATGCGATGAAAATTGTCATTGTTTTTGGAACCCATGACATATTAGAAGATATATGTATGAACGAGTATAGCAAAAAATCTAAGCATGTGAGAAAATCGCGGAGGACTAGAGTATATTCTCAATTTGTGAGGAAAACCGCAAAAATCGGAATGTAAGCTGACATACATGCTATGACAACTGTCATTGTTTTTGAAAACATACTACATTGGTAGATATACGAGGGCGATAACAAAATTAGCCGACCTAACAAAGAAAACACAACAACTTTGGAAACAGTTTTCATTACGTCTCAATTATAATCTCCCCTTAGCTCAATACATTTTCTCCTGTCTATACTAAGAACTGTCTAGGTTTTGAAAGACATCAGTATATAAAGGCTCCTTCACAGTCATCTCTAAAGACTCCTTCACAGTCGTCTATAAAGACCCCTTCACAGTCGTCTACAAAGACTCCTTCACAGTCATCTATAAAGTCTCCTTCACAGTCGTCTATAAAGACTCCTTCGCAGTTGTCTATAAAGTCTCCTTCACAGTCGTCTCTAAAGACTCCATCGCAGTTGTCTATAAAGACTCCTTCACAGTCGTCTATAAAGACTCCTTCACAGTCATCTATAAAGACTCATTCACAGTCGTCTATAAAGACTCCTCCACAGCCGTCTATAAAGACTCATCCACAGTCGTCTACAAAGACTCCTTCACAGTCATCTATAAAGTCTCCTTCACAGTCGTCTATAAAGACTCCTTCGCAGTTGTCTATAAAAACTCCTTCACAGTCGTCTATAAAGACTCCTTCACAGTCATCTATAAAGACTCATTCACAGTCGTCTATAAAGACTTTTTCACAGTCGTCTATAAAGTCTTCTTCACAGTCGTCTATAAAGACTCCTCCACAGCCGTCTATAAAGACTCCTCCACAGCCGTCTATAAAGACTCCTTCACAGTCGTCTATAAAGACTCCTTCACAGTCGTCTATAAGGACTCCATCACAGTCGTCAGACGGACGGACATTGCTTACACGAATTAACAACGTATAGGGCCTAAGGCCACTCCCTCTTACAAAAAAAGATTACAATTGGCCCCTGCTTTTTCGTGTTACCAGAGGCCTACCTGTCTACTCGTTTTAATATTCCATGTAATAATTCATAATTATTACTATGCGGCAAACTACTTCAAAATTAGCTCCAATATTTTTTTTTTGCATTGCCCATTATTTTTCCCTGCTTTGTCCCCATCATGTTCCTGTGACGCCTGGTTTGCCTCCAGCCATCTATTCCTGCGTTTAAGTCTCAATATTAACACAAGAGTGAAATTGACAAATGTGTCTGAGAGTTGGGAAAAGTTTTGTACATAATGAGTAGAAAAGCTCTTTTAATTTGTATTATGACAATGATAGTAGTAGTAACCAACAACGACGACTTCGTGGATGCTGCAAGACTGGATGGAATGGATGGCTGCTATATGGCACACAATAATGGTAATGATGGGACTCAGTTACGATGAACAAAATGTCCGTTTTTTAATGGCAGTCCTGAAAGGGTTGTTAAAATCGCATTACCCAGCAAAACATTTGAGGGTGATTGAGAATGAACCATAGACTACAGAAACGAAAGGAAGTGACACCTTTTAAAAGCTTAAAAGGAATTTCGTTGAAACCAGTGACTTACACCGCCATAATTAGTAGTCAAAGAACATCTAATAATCAAACTAATTCATATTGCATTTGCAGTGACATGATCCAAGGTTAACTGGGTTACCAGGAGTTTGATATGAAACCAATTCTCTCTATAAAAACCAATTGGGTAATAAAAATATCGAATGGAAAGTGAGTTTTCCATAACAATAAAACTTAATGAAAAGTTCTTCAAAACGGTAAGGGAAGTATAGCCTAATGAAGTAAACAGTACACATCCGTAGGGTAACATTTTTAATATTTTTATATATGCATCTGTAGTCACACTATAGTTTTTGAGTAGTCCAAAATACAGAACATGTTTTAGTGAAATTATGTTCGTATGAATGTAAATAGTACCCATTAAGGAAAGACTAAAGTCAGTCGGAAGTGTATTATACCCTCCACCATTATTTACTGAGCATGGCATCAAGCAATTATTACTAAGAGTTATTGCAGGTTAAATAGAGTGTGTACACATTCCTACATTCCAGGCACATGGGGTAATAAACGTTCCACATACAACGTCAAGAACTAAAATTTGTCGTGGACATATTGGGTTTGTACCAGAGAGGGAACCGTTATAACAAACGGAATGGGTCCTTATATGGGGGCTATATTAAAACATAAACCGATATGTTTCATTTTCGCAAGGATCTAATGATTGCAGTGCGAGGTGTCAATGCTATAAATACTCCTTCACAGACTCCTTCGAGGTCGTCTATAAAGACTACTTCAAAGTCGTCTATAAAGACTCCTTCAAAGTCGTCTATAAAGGCTCCTTCACAGTCGTCTACACTGATAGAAAAACCGTTCGTCATCATGACGAATCCGTTTCGTCAATATATCTTCGTACTGATGACGAAAAGTTTCTTACATGCGATGTTTTTGTAAATCAATAGGACGAACACGATCATCAAGTCATGTTTTTGGTGATTACGAAATTCGTCGAGAGAACGATAAGGTTTCATTCCCACGACGAAAAGATTTATTTGACCATTTTGCTGAAAATATGATCAAACGAAGCAATCAAATTATATTTTCTGCTTAAATGTACTGTTCTATATGCGTTCTGATTACCTTAGTTAAATAATTTGTTGTAAAAGATCAATTTAAAAAATGTAATAATTAATGACGAACACCGTTCGTCAATAAGATTATCCATTCATCATGAGAACGATCGACTTATTCACCCTTTACGGCAACGTCAACTCCTACAGCAAAACAAAGTAAGACATTCGACGTTGTTATGTTCGTCCACGTGTGTGTTCCACGCAGCACTGATTGGTTCAAACAAACCGCACTGGCACGGCGTAACTGATGTTTGTTTAACAAAACATCAAACACATGCATACTCGTACATGCAGCTCGACAAGCTGTATAAGTGTGAAACATTTGTGCTAGCGGTCTGTTGGCAAAATACATTACTTGATGTGTTAATTTTTGATTTAAAATAGCAGAAGTAATGAATACTTCTCGTTTGTTTGATTTCAGCCTTACCTGGTATGAACTGCGTCTCGAAACGATTTCACAACTGAACCTAGCAATGCAGTCAAGTAATTTTATTTTCCATACCATTTTATATGGTTTAAAACTAGAAGAACATTTATTGGAATTTTTAAAATTTAAATAGTCGTGGGCATGAATTCGTCGTGGTGATGAATGGGATTCGTCGTGATAATAAATGGGATTCGTCGTGGTGACGAATGGAATTCGTCGGGATGATGAATGGGATTCGTCGTGGTGATGAATGGAGTTCATCATGGTGATGAATAGAGTTCGTCGTGGTGATGAATGCTATTCGTCATGATGATGAATAGGGTGCGTCATGATGATGAATAAGGTTCGTAGTGATGATGAATGGATCATCCTGAGGACGAAAGTTTTTGGAAACAGAAATTCGTCATGGTGACGAACAAATTCATCAAGAGGATTATTCCGTACGTTAGCTGACTTTTGACGAAAAAATAATCGTTATGATGTACAAATTCGTCGTTATGACGAAGCTTTTTCTATCAGTGTATAAAGACTCCTTCACAGACTTCTATAAAGACTCCTTCACAGTCGTCTATAACGACTACTTCACAGTCGTCTATAACGACTACTTCACAGTCGTCTATAAAGACTCCTTCACAGTCGTCTATAAAGACTCCATCACAGTCGTCTATAAAGACTCCTTCACAGTCGTCTATAAAGACTTCTTCACAGTCGTCTATAAAGACTCCTTCACAGTCGTCTATAAAGATTCCTTCACACTCGTCTATAAAACTCCTTCCTCGTCGTCTATAAAGACTCCTTCACAGTCGTCTATAAAGACTTCTTCACAGTCATCTATAAGGACTCCTTCACAGTCGTCTATAAAGACTCCTTCACAGTCGTCTATAAAGACTCCTTCACAGTTGCTTAACTTTCAGCATAATCGGTACAAAAATCCTTCCATATGCTCACATATCATATCATATGGGGGCGATATCAAAACATGGACAAGTGTGCCTAGTTGCCACTAGACACTATTTAATGTAAGTAGAGTAAGGGCTTGCTCCTGGTCTAAGAAATAAAGGGTTTTCCAACAAGAGGTGTTATTTTGGTATTCAAAGAAAAATTCAATTTTTTGAGATAAATGATCGTATGTTTATTTCATAATAAAGAGGATAGTATGCCGTTAACAGTGAAAAACAACATCAGCCAAATGGCCACCACGACCACGCTTACAGGACCATATCCTTTTCACGAAATTTTTCATAACCAAATCGCAAAGTGGCTGCCCTATGTCCTCGATAGCCTCACGAATTCTTTCTTTGACGTCTTGAACTGACCCTGGGCTGTTGGCGTAGAACTTATCTTTCACGTGGCCCCAAAGGAAGAAGTCGCAAGGTGTTAAATCACAAGATCTCGGGGGCCAACTGTGATCACCTTTTCGAGAGATAACACGGTCCGGAAACTTTTCCCGTAACAGAGCAATGGTTTCGTTGTTTGTCTGGCACGTAGCGCAATCTTGTTGAAAGTAAACGTTGTCCAGATCAATACCATCCAACTCCGACCATAAAAAATCATTAATCATCTCTCGATAGCGCAATCCATTCACCGCAACTGTTGATCCTACCTCATTTCGAAAAAGTAAGGTCCAATGACCCCGCCGGAACATAAACCGCACCAAACAGTCACACGTTGAGGATGGAGAGGATTCTCAACAATAACTCTTGGATTTTCCGAGCCCCAGATGCGACAATTTTGCTTGTTGACGTAGCCACCGAGGTGGAAATGGGCCTCATCAGTCAAAATGATTTTTCGATAGAATTCTGGATCATTTTCATGCATTTCAAGGACCCAATCAGCAAAGACACGACGTTGTTGATGATCGGCCGGCTTGAGTTCTTGTGTTAACTGAACTTTATAAGCCTTAAGACCCAAGTCTTTATGCAAGATACGGTGTAATGACGTTTGTGGAATGCCCAATTCCAAAGAACGAACAGGAATGGACAAACCTGGGTTTTCGCAACACTTTGGGGCACAGCAGCAATATTCTCAGTTGTTCTTGAGCGACGTGCATGAGTTTTATTCTTCACATCACTAACTTGTCCCAACAAGTCGAATGTTCCACCAATTTCTATATTGCGGTCCGAAAAGGTGCTTCACGACGACCCAAAAATGCTTTAGTTTTGCGAACTGTGACTGCAAGATTTTCACAATTTTTGTAGTGAAGATAAATAATTTCAATGCGTTGTTGAATAGTGTATCGTTCCATTTTTAGTAATGGCGTAGTTTCTACTTGTCAAATGTCAAAGAATAAAAGCTTCAAAAGTGAAATACCGGAATACCGGGTTATTCAAAATAACACATCTTGTTGGAAACCCTGTTACTTCTACCAATTTTCGTCAAGATTGCCTCATATTTGCGACTTGACTTTGATCACAAGAATACTTGAGAAGATGGACAGACAGACATGGCTAAATAGAGTAATTCTATGCCAGTCGGTATAATAATCAGGGCTGTGGAATCGGAGTCGGGGAAATTTGCCCGGGGGTCGAAGTCCGGAGTGGAAAAGTTATGGTCGACTCCGACCCCGAGATGGATTGTGGAAAATGTACCATTTAAGTGATATAATTTTTGCATTCAAAATTATTTGGAAAAACAATTTTGCTACATTCGAAGCTTTTAACCAAATATTTTTGTAGGTCCAAAATATCTATAAAGTCAGCCAAACTATCGACTTTTTATGCACAGACAGTTTTAGGAAAGCTCTGATTATACAGGGTTTTCCAATAAGAGTGATATGATTTCTTTGAAAAACACACTTATTGTTAAGGAAATTCAAAAGTAAAATACAATCGATACAATTAAGTTCTAAATGGAACGTCATTCGAATGGCCTCCGCGACTTCTTCTGCAGGAACGAATTCGATGAACACAATATTCGAGCACTTTTTCCACTAAATCAAGTCGTATGTCATGAATGGCACGTTCAATATTGACTTGTAAAGCTTGAAGAGAGTCTGGTTTATTTTGAAAGACCAATACCCTAATAAACCAGACCAAATAACCCTAAAAGAAATAGTCTAATGGTGTTAAATCAAAACTTCTTAGAGGCCATTCAATATCACAATTTCTTGAAATAATCGAATCTCCAAACTTTTCTCGCAACAATTCACTTGTTTCATTTGCTGTGAGGCACGCAGCCACAATCGGTCAATAGCAAAGTGTTAGCTCTTAACGAGAGCTAAAATATTGCTAATGGGTGTCAAGGTCGTAGGTCGACTGGAAAGTGTTTTTTTTTTTTTTTTATTTAAAAAAACAATGGACGTAGCATAATTTTCAAATGTGAAGGAAAGTTTATTTTCTCTAGCTCTACCTCCTTAAGGGTACGTCGGACCGGAAATCGGTCGATGGCAAAAAGAAAGCTCTTGACGAGAGCAATAATATTGCTCATGGGTGTCAAGATCGTAGGTCGATTGGAAAGTGTTTTTTTGGATTTGAAAAAAAAATTGACTTTGCGCACGTTGTTCGTGCGAATATATCTCCATGATGAAATTGTAAATACTACTGAAGACAATGAAAAACAAATGAAAGATCATGACATATTACAAATGGCCGAAACGTCACTTCAAAATCATATCATTCCTATTGGAAAACCCGTTATTACTGTTCGGCAGAGATGTTTTATCTGCTAAAATGTGACAGGATGACTGCAATAATTCTAAAAATTTTTTAAACGGATTTTTATTTATTTATTTATTGAATTCATTACAGTAATATGAAGCCAATAAGGCCAGTAAATTATATTAAATTGTTCAAAAAAATCCTGAGTTAGAAACTAAAGTAACTAATCAAAAAAAAAAAAAAATTATCATTTTGCTCCCCAGCCATAAAAAAAGAAGAAAAGAATATCTCCTAGTACGTAGTAACTCAACTTAAACTACAGATATTTGATGAAAACACACAAAAATATATGTATTTTCACTCGAGCATAAAACGATTATTCACGATAGAATAAAGAAAAATTCAAGTATATATATATTAATACTGACATTTGCGAAAATAGGAATATTTACATTAATTTTTGTTAATAATGACATAAATATGTATATGCTTTCAAATGTTATTTATGGAAGTCAATATTGTGAAGCAAAAAATTGCAAAAGTTTTAATCGGAATACATTACACAGTGCGACAGTCCAAAAACCAAAAACCGCGATTTTATTTTTCTTGTAGGTCTTGGCGAGTAAAACAACGAAATTTGCCGGACACCCCCAAAATCCGGATTTACGGATAAAAACCCGATTTTCATGCCTTTTTTCACTTGATCGCATATAACGTTGTTACCTATAAACCGATTTTAAATCTCTAAACGAATTTAGAAAGAAGAGACTTAGACCTTTCAAACGATATATATTTTGTTTATTTGTGGGAATATAGGATTATTTGTCCTACAAACACATTTTTTCAAGTTTTTCCGTCATTTTCCAGTTTAGACAATGTTTTTACCAATTATTTTGTGAGATAGCCGTACGATTAATTGTTTAACATATATAGTATATTTTATAAGGAAAATAATGCAACCAGTCTCTTGAAAATCCGTTTGCAATTGACTGAGTTATTAAAGTTTCATTAAAACTAAATACTAGTTTTGAAGATGATGACGAGTTGAAAATGAACTAGCGTAATATACCGATTTAGTTTTGAAACTTTAATAACTCCGTCAATTGCAAACAGATTTTTAAGAGACTGGTTGCATTTTTTTTCCTTATAAAATATACTATATACGTAAATTAATTAATCGTACTGTTATCTCACAATATAATAGGTAAAAACATTGCCTAAACTAGAAAATGACGGAAAAAATGAAAAAAAAAATGTGTTTGTAGGACAAATAAACCAATATTCCTACAGCTTCAAATAATCAAAATATATATCGTTGAAAATCGGTTTATAATAAAAGAAGTTATATGCTTTCAAGTGAAAAAAGACAAGAAAATCGGTTTTTAGCCGCAAATCCGGATTTTGGGGGTGTCCGGGGAATTCCAAAAAAAAGCTTTGTGTTTTACTCGACAAGACCTACTGGAAAAATAGCATCTCATTTGCTTCTCAACTTGAGTTTATTTTGTCGCTGTTATTAGAGTGTGAAAAAATACGTAACTCAAGAGGCAATCTATTCCATTTTATAGTAAAGTCAACAATACTATTTTATGGATTATGATGTCTTTTTTTAGGCTCATATATACCCCGAAGATTAAGGGTAATCAAAATGTTCTTGTATATTGGGTCAGAATTTTTAATATTAACCTATCAAATTAGTTTTTGCCTAAAAAGTTTCTAAAGGGTTGGTAAACTAAGACCTCGACATCTTTTATTTTTGGGAGTTTTGATTACTCTTCCAAAATTTAAGAAAGAAACTTAATTAATAAATGCATTTTATGGTTTTAAGAAATAGCTCTTGAACGGCTGAACCGATTTTCCCAAACTTTACGTCGTTTAAAAGAAAATATAACATACCATTTTTTAGTTGATTTTTTTATATGTATAAAATGTTTATCCCCTCACCTTAGAGAGGAGGGTATATATCATTTGCTACGAACCAAAAGTGTAACACATCAAAGGAGTGACCTAAGACCCTAAGTATGTTCGTGGGATATCCGTTTTGGGTCATTTTAAGTCGAATAAGCAATGTCCGTCCGTCTGTCTGTCTGCTGGCTGGTACGCACGATAACTCTCGAAAGGAGTAACCGATTGACTTCAAATTTGTAATGCGGTAATATTTTCTTCTATCTCCGGCTAAGTTCGAAGATGGGCCAAGTAAATTGATAATAATTTTATTAAAACAAAATAATAAATAATGTTACTAATATTTTCTTGGGACTCAAGGTGAGGGGATTCATAAATCCGTTTACCCGACTGAACTTTCTTACTTGTTTTAAGCTCAGTACACCACGAAGATTAGGGGTAATCAAAATGTTCTGGTACATTGGGTCAGAATTTTTAATATTAACCTATGAAGTTTATGTTTGCCTAAAAAGTTTATAAAAGGTTGGTCTAATAAGACCTCGATATCATTTATTTTTGGTCATTCTGATTACTCTTCCAAAATTTAAAAAAAATCTTAAAAAATGCATTTTGTGGTTTTACGAAATAGCTCTTGAGCGGCTAAACCGATTTATAAAAGCTTTAATTTAAAAAACTTGTTACCCCTTCGATTTTTTCAAATTAGCCAGAATATGCACCAAAACAGTAATTGGATTTTTGTGGACGCAATATTTGAGGACAGAGGAAAAATGTCAAAAAAAAACTTTTACAAATATTGCGTCCCCAAAAATCCAATTACTGTTTTGGATCTGTTAGAGTCTGGTGAATACTCTGTATGAATTTTAAACAATCTAAGGGTTAGAAACTTTTTTTAACCAAAGATTTAAAAAAAATTAATTAAAAAAAATTCTATTTAAACAAAATCATCTAATAATTATCGTAAACTTTGCAAATATTGGTTCAGCCGTTCAAGAGCAATTCTGAATTTCGTAACACCAAATACGTTTTTTTTTTTTTTTTTAATTTTAAATACCTGTACAATTTTGGAAAATAACATTTAAAAAATAAATGATAGTGAGATCTTATTTTACCATTTACCAATTTTTTATAAACTTTTTAGGCAAAAATACACTTTATAGGGTGGCACAAAATTACCAAAAGTGTTTGAATTTTTTATATCTTTTTTAATATATTTTTTTATTTCTTTTCAGTATTTTGTAAAAAAAGGCTTAACATGAAATAGTACACAAATGAACGAAAATGGCCACCACTTGCGAGATATAATTTGTATAATTAAATTAAAAATATTCTGCATTAAAATTATTTAAAAAAAAATAATAACTAATTATGTCTTAAATAAAAAGTTATAATAAAAAAAGCATATTGGGAAGTAATAATATATGAACCGATATTAATTATTGTCTAGCTATTGGTCTAAATAATCATCTTGGGCACTGCAATAAAATATGAACCGATTGTTGTGATTAATTCTCCTCAAAATAAAATACAACCTGCAATCACAACGATATGACAGGAAAAGTAAAGCTTCTAACTCGATCTTGGATCCAGCTTTAATTTTCATACAAAACTGGCCAAAGTTTTCGATAGTAAACATTTAAATTTTATAAAACGCAATTTTGCTTATTTCTTTTATTAAAAAGGCCACAATAATTATGTTCGTACCCTTGGATCCTTTGTGTTATTTTCATTTAATTTTTATACTTTAATTCTCTTGATTCCAATGATTTCTGATGATTATTTTCACTTTTTAATAATTTTTCGACCCTTCGACTTTATATCTAATATCAAGTGAGTATCCTTCCCTCGATGATAGCACACAACATCCTTTCAAAACTCGATTGCTGTGAAATTTATGACAATATTTTCAATAAATTTCATACAACACAAAACTAGGCAAGAGAAAGAAAGAATGAAGTCAATTTATCATAGCCCATCATCTATCATGCGGTAATTTTGCGAATTTCCTTTGTACTCCGACTGTTTGGTGAAAGATTTATTGTCACAACTAAGTACTGTAAATCTCTACAGGATATTCAAAATTTATGTTCGTTTGGAGAAGGTGAGTGTGTGATACTCTAAATATAAGAGTCCACCCAATTCTAGAACAAACATTATCGTGCAATAGCCCTAATACACATTTTTGTGCGAACCCAAAAACCTTCGATGCAAAAAAAAGAAAGAAGGATAAAAATGCCGACAAATACGCAAACAAGCCAAAATAATTCTAAGAAAGGCAAACAACCGGAGAACAAAGACGGGCACGGCAAGAGTACGACACTCAAAGGCTTGGGAGAGAGGCGATATGTCTTTGTGTGGAGCAGGAATAGTCCAAGCAGAAGAGGAGAAGGTTTACTCTACAATGAGCAGGACGTTATATTACGTATAGCCTAAAAATGTTCAGAATTTTAGGTCTCAAGGTGTTGCGACCACTGAGGTCTTCCTCTTTTCCAGAGTCGACCACAGGGGTCTTCCTCTATACTAGAGTCGACCTCAGACGCCTTCATCTATACTAGAGTCGACCTCAGAGGTCTTCCTTTAAACGTATTCTGATGATAAATTTACCATTATTCGTTTTATGAAAAACAATTCACAGTAACATACCTGAAAAAAGGAAAATATATGTTAAAACTATTTAATTTAATAAATTTATTTTATAAAATTTTATAATTATTTGCATTTTAAAAATAAATTTTATTCTTATAAACATTTTATTATTCAAAGAAAATTTAAAAAAAAACAAATTGTGTTCTTTTATGACCATACGTAGTGGTCGGTCTGTCTTTGTGCATTGCACACACACTCGTTGCCTTTTTAATCATCATTCGAATTCCTGGAAATATCCTTCTAACATTTCTCGCTAACAAACAAAGAGTTCAACACAAACAATCATTTAGGGGCTTTGGTCTTCGGTCATGGTCGGCCATAAAGAGTTCATTCTAATCCCAAAAACGAAAAGTTCGATGTCCTACGGCAGTGAAGGTGAAATTCCTTTCGGACCAATTGAAAGCGCCACATTCTGCTAAGCCTTGCTGCAGAAGCTGTTGCGGCGGCGGCTGTTGCCTTCTGGTTGTTTTATTATCCTAAAAAAGGGATAAAAAACGCTGGACCGGATGCCGACAGAAAAAAGAAACCATGAATCCAATAAAACACACACACGCACACAACTCCCACATATAGAAAAATATATGAATATGCACATGATAGCTGGATGGGTCGATGAAAAGATAGACAGACAGACAAATGAATTGTTTTTTTTTAATTTCATTGGAAATCATTCTTGCTTTCTTTTAGAACGTTTGGAGTTAAACTTAAAATTCATTATTATAACCACTCTGTAGCATAGCATTGGTATTTGTTTGTGACACCCAAAAGGAATGACCCACCATCACTTTCTGAGTCGATTTAAGAATGTGCGTCCTGTCTGTTGAAAGGACTTGCTAAATCAGTTAGGGTCAAGGATGAATCTCAACGTGAATGGTGAACATCGGTTCCAATTTGAATATAGTATGTAGACATATACAGGGATCGGCACTCGAAGGGGAACCAATTACACGCTACTGTAAGAATAAAAAAACGCTAATTGAATTTTGTAGCTTTTTTTGGAAATTCCCTTTCTGTAGTAAATTGCATTTATTGTACAAAATTTCATGAAAATTGTCTTTTTCTAATAAAAACGTATTTTATATTGCTTTATTTTAATTTCTTTTCGAAATTATGTTTTTCTACAAAATTTCTTTAAAATTGCATTTTTTGTAAAAAAATTATATTATAAAATTATAAAAACTTAATTTTAAGTTTGGACCAACTTCGTTTTGTAGAAAATTGTATGGAAATTCCAATTTTAGAGCATGTTGGAAATTGTTTTTTTTTCTAGAATATTTCATTAAAATTTAATTTTTCTAAAAAATTACCTAAAATTGTTTTTTGTTGAAAATTGCATTCTTCCAGAATTTTTGCTGAAATCCAAATTTTCTAAAAAATATCATTCAAATTGTACTTATTTTACAATGTGGTCGAATGCGGTGCATTTTTTCAAGATTTTTTCATTTCTCTACAAAATGTCAATTTAAATTTTTTACAAAATTTCATCAAAATCGTTTACTAGAAAATTCATCAAATGTGAAATTACAACGAAATTTTGTAGATTCCAATGTTCGGATTTGTCGAAAAATGAAATTTTGTAAAAAAAAAATCAATTCCATTTTTTTAGATAATTTCTCTGAATTGCATTTATCTAGAAAATTACGTTATATTTTTTTTACAAAATATAACTTGTCTAAACAGGCATTTAGAACAGTATTGTTCTAAAAAACAACGGAGTTGCATTTTCCAACAAATTTCGTTTTTTAGAAAATATCTTCGAAATTGCAGTTTTCTGGAAAATTTCGTTGAAGCGAAAATTTAAAGAAATCTATTTTTTATCGAAAACTGTTAACAAATTTAATCAAAATTACATTTTTCTCGAAAATGTCGAAATTGTATTATATTTTTAATTTTTTCGAAATTCAATGTTATTGAAAATTTATTTGTTTCTAGATATTTACAATCTTGTTAAATATCTAGAAACAAATGTTTATATAAAAAATTTAGTAAACATTAATATTTTTAAAAATTTTATCAAAATTTAATTTTTCTGAAAAATTTCGTTGAAATTTAAAGTTTAAAAGAATCTCTTTTTTTATAGAAAATTGTTAAAAAATTGATCAGAATTGCATTTTTCTAGAACATTTTGTCGAAATTATATACTCTTTTAGTTTTTCCAAAAATAATTCCATATTTAAAAAATTCATATTTTTTCTAAAATTTAATGTTTACAAAATTAATCAATTATGTTGCATTTTCTTAGAAAATGTCTTCGATAATGTCTTTTAATGGAAAACAACAGAAATCATATTTTTTACATTATATTTTTTTAACAATTTTGCCGAAAATATTTTTTTTTCGAAAATTTATTGTTTGTAGAAATTTTTTAAAATTTTCCATATATCTAGACAATTATTTCGAAATTTAGTTTTTCTTGAAAAAAAATTGCCTTTTTTCTAGAAAATTTCGTTGAAATTAAATTTTCTTAACAATTTCATTCATATTGCTGTTTTAAACATAAATTTTTGTCAAAAAATAATTATTTAAAAATTAAAAAAATAATTTTTTCCAGAATATTTCGTCGATATTTATTTATTTTTTGTAGTTTTTATTAAAAAGTAACATTTTTGATAATTTTTTTAGAAAATTTCGTATTTTATTTTTAATTTTTTCGAAACTACGTCTTTATTGAAAATTTCGTTATTCCAGATTAAATTTTGTCAAAATTCCACATATCTAGAAAATTGCTTTGAATTTTGGTTTTTGGAAAATTTTTTCGAAATAGCTTTTTTCTCGTCTTAATTTATGTTGTTGAAAAATTGTTTTCTAGAAAATATTCTTCTACATTTTATTAAAAATGTACATTATTCTAGAAAATTTCGCTGCTTCATAGAGAATGTTGTCAAAATCTAATTTTTTAAAAGGTGTAACAAAATAAAATTTTTTAAAAATTGTAACAAAATTAAATTTTTCTACAAACATTTTGCTGAAATTTTATTTTGTTGGATAGTTTCGTTGACATTTAACAGAAGTTGATTCTTTATGGAAAATGTAAACCAAAATTTCAGTTTTTTTAAACTTTCATCGAAAATATGTTATTTTATTTTAAAAATTTTATAGTTTTACAATATAAGTAGACATTTTCTGTCAAAATTGTATTTTTAAAAATGTTTTTTTTCTAGAACATATCTTCAATATTTATTTTTTTTTCAAAATTTCTTCATCTTTTGTTTAAAAATTCAGTTTTTTTGACAAATGTTGTCAAAAATGCTATATTCTTATAAAATATCTTCGAAATTGTACTTTTCTATAAGATGTCAGTTAAAATTTGTATGGAACATTTTGTTCATTGGCTTTTATTTAGTACTGTTAAAACGACCTTTAATCAGGACCAGTTTCATATTTAGAAAAATTAAATTTGTAAAAAAAATGCAATTCCATTTTTTTACTTAATTTATTTGAAATTATTTAGAAAAATACGTTACATTTTTTATAAAAAATGTAATTTTTCTAAGTCTTTGAAATTGCATTTTTCTAAAATACATAGGAATTAAATTTTCCGCATAATTTCGTTAAAATTATATGATTTTAGAAAATTTAGTGTATACTGCAATTATTTATATAGAACATTTTAAATTGAAAATTTCGTCAAAATTTCACTTTTCTGGAAAATTTTGTTAATTTCGATTTTTCTAAAAAAAAATTTTTAAAAAAATTTAGTTTTTGTTATATTGAAAATTTGTTCAAAATGGTTATTTTTTAGAAAAAGTTTTCATTTTGAAAAAAATCCTGTCCAAGGACAGTATTAAACATCGTTGACCTATGACCGATGACCCAATTAATGGTAGTTGAGTGGATAAAGGGTCGCTGAATATACTATAGGTCTATAACCAGTTTAAAGGACGATGACCCCTTATTAGTGGTCACTGTACTGATTAAAGGTCGGTAAATGTACTAAATAAAGGTCAATGACAAAATGTTCTATAACCGAATTTTAAGGAAACATGACGTTTTATAGAAACGTAAATTTTTGACAAACATTTTCTAGAAAAAACGAACTTTAAAAAAATGAAGAAATTTTCAAAAAAAAAATTAAATATGGACGAAATTTTCCAGAAAAATGCAAACAAATTAAAAATACAAATTTTTAAAGAAAATGTTTATTGTAAAAATATAAACTGTTTACAATAAACACGCGTATTTTCGATAAAAAAAAACTGCAATTTTGGTACAAAAATATCTATAAAACAAAACGACAACGAACAAAATACAATTTCAGCGAAGTTTTCTAAAAAAAATCAATTTTGTTACAATTTTTCTATGATATAGCAAAATTTTCTAGAAAAATGTAAATTTTTTTTTAAAAAATAAACTAAAAAACTAGATAGAAAAAAGCAATTTCGAAAAAATTTTATTTCAATTTTCGTTTTGCACAATTCGATTTAGAAAAAACGAAATTTTCAATAAAGACGCAGTTTCGAAAAAAATAAAAATAAAATACGAAATTTTCTAAAAAAAAATTTTTGATCAAAAACGATATTTTAAATATTTTCTTAAAAAAAAATTAAAATAATAAATAAATTTCGACGAAATATTCTAGAAATTTTTTACTACAATTTAAATAAAATGTTCTAGAAAATTCAATTTCAACAAAATTTTTTAAGGAAAAGGCAATTTTGTCTAAATTTTCAAGAAAAATTAGATTTCGAAATAATTGTCTAGAAATATGGAAAATTTGACAAAATTTTCCACAATAAAGAAATTTTCTAAAAAAAAATATTTTCCTCAAAAATGTCAAAAAAAAATAAAATGTGATTTCTGTTAAATTTTCGATAAAAATACAAAAAAATGCAAACAATAAATTTTAGAAAAAAATTCGATTTTCAATAACAACTTATTTTCGAAAAAATATATAATGTCGACAAATTTTTCTATATATCTAAAAAAATCAGATTTTTGTAAATTTTTTTACGAAAAAAGTATAAATATATATAACTTCAATTGGTCATTACTTTTGTACTATTGGGTATATCGAAATTTTTGATCAAAAAAAATATTTTAAATATTTTTTTAAAAAAATTAAAATAAATAAATTTCGACGAAATATTCTAGAAATTTTTTTTACTGCAGTTTGAATGCAATTTTCTAGAAAATTTCATTTTTGCACACTGCACACTGCACCACATTGAAAATTGTCTAGAAATATGGAAAATTTGACAAAATTTTCCACAATAAAGATATTTTCTAAAAAAAAATATTTTCGGCAAAAATGTAAAAAAAATAAAATGTAAAAATGTGATTTCTGTTAAATTTTCGATAAAAATACATTTTCAAAAAAATTCAATATTATTCACTAATTTCATAAACAATAAATTTAAGAAAAACACTAAATTTTCAATAGCGACTTATTTTCGAAAAATATATAATGTCGACAATTTTTTCTAAAAAAGTGAAATTTTGATAAATTTTTTAAAAATTTTCTGTAGAAAAAGAAAATTAATTTACAATTTCAACAAATTTTTCTAGAAAAATACAAATTTGATAAAAATATTAATTTTATATAAAACTAATTTTTTAATATAAAAAACAAAGCAATTTTTATGAAATTTTAAGAACATTAAAACTAGAAACAAATAAATTTTCAAAAACAATGTCGTTTCGAAAAAATTAAAAATTTGATACAATTTCGACAAAATTTTCGAGAAAAATAAAAATAGAATACGAAATTTTCTAAAAAAAATAAATATTTGATCAAAAACGGTATTTTAAATATTTTTTTAAAAAAACTATTTAAAATAATAAATAAATTTCGACAAAATATTCTAGAAATTTTTTTTACTGCAATTTAAATTTTTAAGAAAAATAAGATTTCGAAATAATTGTCTAGAAATATGGAAAATTTTACAAAATTTTCCACAATAAAAAAAATTTTGTAAAAAAAAAACTTTTTCGGCAAAATTGTCAAAAAAAATATTATGTAAAAATATGATTTCTGTTAAATTTTAAATAAAAAAAAATATTATTTCAACGAAATTTTCTAAAGGAATTTTTTTCGAAATTTTCAAGAAAAATTTAATTTCAAAATATTTGTCTAAAAATATGGAAAATTTGACAAAAATTTTCCACAATAAAGAAATTTTCTAAAAAATATATTTTCGGCAAAATTGTCAAATATTTTGTTGGCAAAAAGATATAATGTAAAAATGTGCTTTCTGTGAAATTTTCGATAAAAATACATTTTCAAAAAAATGCAATATTATTGATTTATTTTATAAACAATAAATTTTAGCAAAACCACTTATTTTCGAAATAACGAATTAAATTAATACAACTTCGACAAAATTTTCGAGAAAAATTTAATTTTGATCATATTTGTTAACAGTTTTCTGTAAAAAAGAGATTTCTTTAAATCTTAACTTCAACAAAATTTACAGAATAATGAATTTCGAAGATGACCTTAAAACCTTAAAAGCAAAATTTCGAAGCATTTTTCTAGAAAAATTGAAGTTTGACCAAATTTTCTAGAAAAAATAAAGTTTATTTTCTACAATATTCTCAAAAATTCAGTATCGAAAAAATTTAATACAATTTCGACAACATGTTCTAGGAAAATGCAATTTTCATCAAATTTTTTAACAATTCTGTAAAAAAATTATAGAATAATGCAATTTCGAAAATATTTCCAAAAAAAGCGAAATTTCGAAGCATTTTTCTGGAAATATTGAATTTTGACTAAATTTTCTATAAAAAATAAAATTTTTTATTAAATTTATTTTCTACAATATTCCCAAAAATTCAATTTCGTAAAAATGTAATACAATTTCGAAAAAATTTTCAAGAAAAATGCAATTTTTATCAAATTTTTAACAATTTCTGCAAAAAAATAGATGTCTTTAAATTTTCCTTTCAACGAAATTTTACAGAGAAAAACAATTTCGAACATATTTTCTAAAAAACGAAATTTCGAAGCGTTTTTCTAGAAATATTGAATTTTGACAAAATTTCTATTTTTTCTCGAAATTTTTTTTCTAAAATTTATTGTTTATGAGTGTTGTTGTTATTTATTGTTGGTCTGTGCTTTTGTTATTCAGTCAGAATTTATTTTTTTGGTTTGAGACCATATGTTCCATTTACTTTCTGTCTATTCCAAGAAAGTAATAGAAACAAATACAAAAATTGGTAGAGAGTTTTAATTGCTTGGTAGAATTGACTGCAGTTTCGATAGACACCACTCTATCATCTTCAGAATTCAGTAGCAATAGTGTATGTCTTTAACTTAAATCATGTTTATAAAAAAATAAAAATTATTAATTTTTTTATATGTATTTTTATTGAATATTTAACAGAGATCACATTTTCACATTATATTTGCGAAAAAAAAAATTTGCGAAAATATTTTTTTTTAGAAAATTTCTTTACTGTCGAAATTTTTGTCAAATTTTCCATATTTATAGACAAATATTTCGAAATTTAATTTTTCTTGACAATTTCGACAAAAGTTCCTTTTTCTGGAAAATTTCGTTGAAATAAATTTTTTTTATCGAAGATATTTTCTAAAAACGAAATTTCGAAGCATTTTTCTAGAAATTTTGAATTTTGACAAAATTTTCTAGAAAAAATACAATTTTTTTGAAAATTTATTTTCTACAATATTTTTAAAAATTTAGTTGCAAAGAATATTTCTGGAGAAATGCAATTTTGATCAAATTTTTAAAAATATTAATATTTATTTTCTTTCAAAACAGCGATTTTTGGCAAAACTTTCAATTTCAACGACATTATTGACATAAATTTTTACAAAAACAAAATTTTAAAAAATTTCAGTAAAACTTTATTTTCATCAAATTTATCAAAAACATGCAATTCTGACGACATTTTCAAGAAATTGCAATTTTGAAAACGGCGATCGCTATTGAATATTCAATAATATTTTCTACAAAAGTGCACATATTTTTTTTTATTTTTTTTATAAAAAAAAATAATTTTTGCTGTCATTTTCTATAAAAATAAAATTTTTAGTATATTTGCAACAAATATGCAATTTTAGTGAAATTTGCAAGAAAATATTAACGGGTTTTCCAATAGGGATAATATTAAAAAAAAAACACTTTCCAGTCGACCTACGACCTTGACACCAATGAGCAATATTTTAGCTCTCATTAACAGGTATCTTTTTGCCATTGACCGATTGTGGGTATGTGCCACACAGCAAATGAAACAATTGAATTGTTGCGAGAAAAGTTTGGAGATTCGATTATTTCAATATATTCTGATATTGAATGGCCTCCAAGTAGTTGTGATTTAAAACCATTAGACTATTTCTTGTGGGGTTGTTTGAAGTCATTGGTCTTTCGAAATAAATCAGACTCTCTACAAGCTTTACAAGTCAATATTTAACGTGCCATTCATAACATACGGTTTGATTTAGTGGAAAAAGTGCTCGAAAATTGGGCTCATCGAATTCGTTGCTGCAGAAGAAGTCGTGGAGGTCATTTGAA
Organism: Eudasyphora cyanicolor; assembly: GCA_963930755.1. Taxonomy (NCBI): domain Eukaryota; kingdom Metazoa; phylum Arthropoda; class Insecta; order Diptera; family Muscidae; genus Eudasyphora; species Eudasyphora cyanicolor. The sequence goes on from OZ005735.1 coordinate 246,814,631, forward strand.
TGACGTTTTATTTAGAACTTAATTGTACCGATTGTACTTCACATTAAATAAAAAACTTTTGAATTTCCTTAACAATAAGTGTTTTTTTCAAAGAAATCGTATCACTCTTATTGGAAAACCCTGTACTTTAGGCAAGGTTTTTTATGTCGAATACAATTTCGTCAATTTTGAAGGAATTTTCAATAAAAATTTATTTTGACATATATTTTATAAAATTTTAGTTTCTATGAAATTTTTAAGAAAATTAAATTTTAACGACCTTTTCTAAGGTCATCCCCATATTTTCATGTACATACATCATCTTTATGGAAATCTTTTCTCTATGTAATTAAAATAATCCAAAGAAAAGGTTTTTCCATTTCGTTGTCGGGGCTTTGGTGGTGCATTGTCGATTCTAGAGCGGTCGTAGTTGTCTTGGCTTCACAAAAGACATTCGTACTTTAAGATCTCCCTTTGAAGTCAACTTTTATTCAAAAGAGAATCTTACCCCGTTTTAGCAAACAATATACCAGATATTACACGTCGGCCATTTCACTCTTGTTCCTTCCCATCAAAAAAAGGCCTAATTCAGTTTCGTTTGCGGCTCGTCGGCCATGTCTTACGTTGTTATCCTTCAAATGAGCCCCCGAGAGCCTTGAACCCTATTAGGAAATCTATACAGAGAAATTCCATTAAATCATACAATTGATAAAAAAAAGAAGACCGAAACGAAAAGAAAAGAAAAAGACGTCGTCGACAGACGACACAAGAAGAAATTCCAAGAAACAGATGAAATGCTTTCCCACGCAATTCATTGGCATTTTTGTTTAGAGGCTGAAGATTTGTGGATGTGTAGAGGAGAGTGCGTGGATACGGTTGTGGCTCCTGCAGCCGTTGCCACTGCTGCCCGTCGGTCAGCGATTATGCTCTGGCTGTGATGTTAATATGAAATGATCCTTTTTTTCGTTAGCAATATTTGTCGTATTTCATTTTTGTTGTGTCTACCACCACCACTTCGCATTACCATCTCCAAACTCACCGTCCGCCACCAGAGCTGTGCCAAAGGGCCCGCCGGCGTTTCCATTAGTGTCTTTTCTCTTATGTGTGTGTGTGTTTTGTTGTTGTTGTTGCTCTTAATGTGTGAAGAGTGCTTCGTCGTCGTCGTCTTTGTCGAGGTTTAGGTTATTGGTCCATTGTCTTATCTGGCCAGGTTCATCGCCATTGCCATCTTCAACGCCATCCATTGTCAGATCGCAAAACAAAAATTTTGAAATTCTGATGAATTTTTGTTTTGTTTGCCATGATTCGTGGCTTGTTTTGCGTTTTGTTTCCAAAGTGTGAAGAGCAACAGCCGCCGCAGCAGCAGAGGCGGCACAGTTCACAAATAAAAACTCACTCACAACAACCGTAGAATTAAGAATGAAATCAAAAAATCCAATTGTTGTCGCCTTTGTTGTTGGGACATTCATTCGCTACAAAAAAAAATGCAAACAAAACCCCCAAAAGGGTAAATCACCTTAAATGATTTAAACTGGATGGCAGTTTGTTGAATGGTGTCTTGGTGTCCGTCCATCCACCCAATGTTGTTGATCCTTATCCTCTGGTGAGCTGATGATGTCTGATCAATGCATTTTAGCGGTGACCAAAAGCCAGCCTCCTGAATTTTTACGGCTTTTCATGAATGACTGGCTGACTAGGGGACCACTGACTGTGTTGCGGACAGCTTCAATGCGGCCCAACGGATATTTGTCATTCTTTGGTTTTGTAAAAAAAAAAAGAAATCCATGTAGAAAAACTCGACTTATGTTAACATTAACACCATTATCACAAATTCTGTTCGATGTCTTATAGTCCTCGGGTAATTGCTGATAATGTCCTTAAATATTCGGCAATCAGAATAATCAAATTTACAATTGCTCTTAATTCCAAGCAATTATCCTTAAATTCGACAGTATGATAACTGAATTCCTCTATTTTAAATATTAAAATTGCTTTGCATCATTTCAAATTGGATATAGATGTCATTTATATGTCCCAGCAGATTCGAAGTCTATGAGCTAGATCAGCCGAATTTGAATAAAACCGACTCAGATTCATATATGGCCCAATGCATATGGCCCAATGCATATGGCCCAATGAATATGATTCTTAGATTCCTCATTTCTCAACGGATCTTTATAAAATAACAGATTTCAGAATTGTAAGAAAAAAATAAATAAAACCAGTAAGGAAAGGCTAAAGTCGGGCGGTGCCGAACTAACACTGTGGTACAGGGTATTATAAGTTTGTTTCAGCTAGACCCACCTTAAAGTATACCGATCGACTCAGAATCACTAGCTGAGTCGATTTAACCATGTCTGTCCGTCCGTCTGTCCATATAAAGTTGTTCGTCGACTACAGGTCGCAATTTCACTCCGATCGTTCTGAAATTTTGCAGTTTAGAGTATTTCGCAGCTGTTAAGATCGCTATTGAATTTGGTTGAAATCGGTTCAGATTTAGATATAGCTCCCATATATATCTTTCGTCCGATTTGGCCCTTCAGTCCTATAGAAGCTGCATTTTACATCCAATCGTTTTGAAATTTAGAATGGTAGAGTTTCTTGATCCATGAACCAACACTACCGAATTTGAAGAAAATCGGTTAAGATTTAGCTATAGCTCCCATATATATGTTTCGTCCAATTTTGCTCTTTAGTCCTGAAGAAGCTGTATTTTACATCCAATCATTTTGAAATTTAGAATGGTAGAGTTTCTTGATCCATGATCCAACACTACCGAATTTGAAGAAAATCGGTTAAGATTTAGCTATAGCTCCCATATATATGTTTCGTCCGATTTTGCTCTTTAGTCCTGAAGAAGCTGTATTTTACATCCAATCATTTTGAAATTTAGAATGGTAGAGTTTCTTGATCCATGAACCAACACTACCGAATTTGAAGAAAATCGGTTAAGATTTAGCTATAGCTCCCATATATATGTTTCGTCCGATTTGGCCCTTTAGTTCTATAGAAGCTATATTTTACATCCAATCGTTTTGAAATTTAGAATGGTAGAGTTTCTTGATCCATGAACCAAGATTGCCGAATTTGAAGAAAATCGGTTAGGATTTAGCTATAGCTCCCATATATATGTTTCGTCCGATTTTGCTCTTTAGTCCTGAAGAAGCTGTATTTTACATCCAATCATTTTGAAATTTAGAATGGTAGAGTTTCTTGATCCATGAACCAACATTGCCGAATTTGAAGAAAATCGGTAAAGATTTAGCTATAGCTCCCATATATATGTTTCATCAGTTTTGGCTCTTTAGATCCAATCGTTTTTATACCCTACACCACACTGTGGTACAGGGTATTATTTAAGTATAAAATTTCCCAAAAGTAAATTTATGTAAACAATTTATACATGAATTACAAAATTTATATATCAGAGTTATTCAATATTACGAGAGTGGTGTATGGTATTATATAGTCGGCCCCGCCCGACTTTAGCCTTTCCTTACTGGTTTTATCTTAAAATTACTTTTGATCAATTTTGGACCACACCAGTCAAGTTTTATTACAGGGTTAATTTATATGCTCCATATCAATTAAAATCTTTATATTCTAGAAATAGATTAACCTAGTCGGCCTGTTTGAAACTGTAAACTTAATTTATTGGTAAGTATCATTCACAGAAAATATAGGCATCACAGTAGTGGTGTAGCACTTTATATAGCTGTGGTTTTCTCAAAAAATTAAAATATTCAGGAGAGCAAAATTACCTTTTTCCTCGTTGTACATCTATTACTACTCGTACATATGCATAGTTGAGTGTTGGAATAGGTATCAAAAATCAGGCATATCTAGAAGTGTCATACATTGATCACTAGCTAACGATTAGCTGAATACATTCATGTTAAAATCTCGAGATCGAAAATGTCTGACATAGGTTATTTTCCAGAAAACCACAGATATACAGGATTTTCCAATAAAAGTGATATGATTTCTTTGAAAAAAAACACACTTATTGTTAAGGAAATTCAAAAGTTTTTTATTTAATGTGAAGTACAATCGATACAATCTGATGAACCCAATTTTCGAGCACTTTTTCCACTAAATCAATTCGTATGTCATGAATGGCACGTTCAATGTTGACGTTCAATATTGACTTGTAAAGCTTGAAGAGAGTCTGGTTTATTTCGAAAGACCAATCACTTCAAATAACCCCACAAGAAATAGTCTAATGGTGTTAAATCACAACTTCTTGGAGGCCATTCGATATCACAATTTCTTGAAATAATCGAATCTCCAAACTTTTCTTGCAACAATTCAATTGTTTCATTTGTTGTGTGGCACGTAGCCACAATCGGTCAATGGCAAAAAGATAGCTCTTAACGAGAGCTAAAATATTGCTAATGGGTGTCAATGTCGTAGGTCGACTGGAAAGTGTTTTTTTTTATTTAAAAAAAAATGGACTTGGCATAATTTTCAAATGTAAACGGAAAGTTTATTTTTGCTCTAGCTCCTTAACGGTACGCCGGATCGGGAATCGGTCAATGGCAAAAAGATAGGTCTTAACTAGAGCTAAAAAAAGTTGCTCATGGGTGTCAAGGTCGTAGGTCGACCGGAAAGTGTTTTTTTTTTTTGATTTAAAAAAAAATGGACTTAGCGCAAGAAAAATTGCAATTGGAGAACTATTATTTTGATAATAAAACTGAATAATTTGTAAACGTCGTTCTTGCGTTTATCTCTCCATGATGAAATTGTAAACACTACTGAATACAATGAAAAACAAATGAAAGATCATGACATATTACAAATGGCCGAAACGTCACTTCATAATCATATCATCATATTTAATATTATTTAGTTTATTTTTGGCTAAAATGTTTATAAGCAGTTACAAATAGGTAAAATAAGATCTCGCTATCATTTTTAATTTTTTTTTTGCAAAAATTTTGTGGGCATTTCAATTTTTAAAAAAATAAAAAATGAGTTTTTGTGTTTGACGAAATTAGTAATTGCACTCGGACGGCTGAATTTTACAAAGTTTACTTTGTTTTAAAGGGACACAATGCGCCATTTTTTGTAAAAAATTGTTTTTAACTTTTTAAAATAATCGTCGCACTCTCACAAATCTAGAACAGCAAAAAATGTTTGTGAGACTCAATATTTGTAAAAGTTATGGACGAAATACCAGGACTAGTCTGACAAATTTCGTCTTTTTTGCAAACACTGCACAGTGGTATTTAATTCGACCGTTTCTTAACCAAACAACCCATTGCGACCAAACTTAACATGGTAGATGAAGAGGTGTTAGAGAAGTTAAGTTTTATATTTGGGCCCCCTATGTCAGACAGGGGCGGAGCTAGAGGGCCTCAAAATTGGCCACATCCAATGAAGAAAATGTTCAAGCGCTTGTAACACGTGTTTCTCTTCCGATTTATAAATTTTATTTTTGTGTGTGTTCTACTAACTAAGGTCTACAAACAAACTTTTTACACCTAAGAATTATCTCGTGTAGTTATCGAGATATCTGCAATTGAAATTTTTCATTTTTTCCCTTACAGTGTGCTAGTATTTTGTAAATATCGGAGCACAATATGCACCGATTTTGTCGGTACCAACATGTCTGCATGGGCAATAAAATTTCCTATAAGACGAAAAACAATTGGTTCAATATACGCAATAGTACAAAAGTTATGTCCACTTTAGGTTGAATTTGAAGAAAATCGAAGGTGCCATTTTTTTTTTCAAAAATTTTTTAAAAAAATTTACAAAAAAATGGCGCATGACAGCGAGGTCTTATTTTACCTATTTGTAACTGCTTATAAACATTTTAGCCAAAAATAAACTACATAGGTCGATATTAAATATTTTGACCCCTATGTATGTTGAAAATAAGAAAATCTTACTTTTAAGAAATTTTCAAAAAACTGGTACATACTTATAAAAATAAATGGTCCGCCAAATAACTTTTTTTTTAAAATGCTATAAAAAAAACTACTGAAAACGCATTGGATGGTCAGTTGGCTTCTACTCCTGAACCAATTGGACTTTGTATGGGGTCATACAAAGGTCTTTATGCAAAATTCGTCTTAATGATGCCTCCGAAATGTTCAATTGTTGAGAACGACGGTGAATTGATGTTGATGGCGCTTCACACACACTTTCTTCCACAACAGCAATATTCTCGGGTGTACGCACTGTTTTTTCCTTTTCACGCTTTGGTGTATCGATGAGGATGCCAGTTTCTTTCACTTTTTTCACAAGATAACGAATATACGAAACTGAAGCTGCTTCTGTTCTTCCAAAATCCGTACGCAATTTTCGCACACATTCTGCAACATTACCATGATTTTCAAAGTAATGTCGCAATATTCGCAATATACCCATATTCGTTCAGCGGAAGGATAAAACTAATTATCTGTTAAATCAAAAATGAGCTAAGTTTTACCATTCACGAAATAAGCACTAGTTGAAAAAAAGTTACATTGCGGACCCTTTACATTATTATAGAAAAAAAGGTTTCTGGAAATTTTTTCAAATTGTATTCGAAAATTTATTTTTTAAAAACGAATTTCGAGGAAATTTAATTATACCCTACACCACACTGTGGTACAGGGTATTATAAGTTTGTTTCACGGCAGATGTTTGTAACACCTGAAAATAACACAGCTAGACCCACCTTAAAGTATACCGATCGACTCAGAATCACTAGCTGAGTCGATTTAACCATGTCTGTCCGTCCGTCCGTCCGTCTGTCCATGTAAAGTTGTTCGTCGACTACAGGTCGCAATTTCACTCCGATCGTTCTGAAATTTTGCAGTTTAGAGTAGCTGTTAAGATCGCTATTGAATTTGGTTGAAATCGGTTCAGATTTAGATATAGCTCCCATATATATATTTCGTCCGATTTGGCCCTTTAGTCCTATAGAAGCTGTATTTTACATCCAATCCTTTTGAAATTTAGAATGGTAGAGTTTCTTGATCCATGAACCAACATTGCCGCATTTGAAGAAAATCGGTTAAGATTTAGCTATAGCTCCCATATATATGTTTTGTCCGATTTTGCTCTTTAGTCCTGTAGAAGCTGTATTTTACATCCAATCGTTTTGAAATTTAGAATGGTAGAGTTTCTTGATCCACGAACCAACACTACCGAATTTGAAGAAAATCGGTTAAGATTTAGCTATAGCTCCCATATATATATTTCGTCCGATTTGGCCCTTTAGTCCTATAGAAGCTGTATTTTTTGTTGCAATTGCATTTTTTACTCAAATTCGCCAAAACTTTAATCAATAAAATATTTGTAAAATGTAATTTTTTTAAAATTTCATGGGAATTGAATTTTCTTTCAGAAAAATTTCGTTTAGCAGCCCTAATTTTGTGGTCGTATACCTTTACTCTAGTCATCGACCTTTGATTCGGTCATCGACCTTTGATTCGGTCATCGACCCGTTATCCGTGGTCATAGCCACTATTCCGGTCGTCAAATTTTAATAGTGACACATTTTCTAGAAAATTTCTTCGAAATTTATTTTGTTATAATAACAATCTTCGAAATTTAATTTTTCTAAAAATTTTTGTTGAAATTGTGTTTTTATACAAGATTAAAAAAATTGCATTTTATTTTTCTATAAAAATCTTACATTTATCTAAGAAATTACTTTGATTTTTTTTTACAAAATTCAATCAATATTGCAATTTTCTTGAAAATTTCGTTGAAATTAGACTTTTCTATCTAAAATTTTGTGAAGCTCCTTTTTTCTACATTTCATTTTTTTTTTTTCAAAACTGCATGTTTCTAAAAAATTTTTAAATTGCAGTTTTCTAGAAAAATATTCGTTCAAATTGCATTTTTCGTTAGTATGACATACAAAATTTTGTTGAAATTGCATATTTGTAGAAAATTTTGTTAAAATTCTATACAAAATGTTAAAATTAATCGAACTTTATTGCGGTCGTCGAACTTGAATACGATCAATGCTCCCTTAAATCAGTCCATCCATCGTCCATGGGACTTACTTCATTTTTTTTATTTTTTAATTTAGTCGATATTAAGTTTTTCTACAAAATGAATTTGAAACTGCATTTCAGTGAAAAATTACGTTGAAATTTATTTTTTTTTAAATTCACTAAATTTATTTTTTCTAGAAAATTTCGTTATAAAGACACTTTTTTAAAAAAATTTGTTAAACTTTGCCTTTTTTTATAAAATTGCACATTTATATGCGCAAAAATGCAAATCAATTAAATTTGTCTAAAAAATCAAATAAAAATTAATTTTTTGTAAACAAAATTGAGGAAATGGCATTTTACTATTAAATTTCGTCAAAATTGGATGTTTTACAATATTTTGTTGAGGTGTAATTTTCTCGAAAAAGAATTTTTAATGTTGACCAATGAAATTTATTTTTGACTAAAACTTTCATAAAAAGTTGCTAAATGGTAAAATATAATCTCGACACCATTTATTTTTTTAAAAAAAATTCCAAAATTTTATGGGGATTTTAAATTTTTAAAAAAATGTGGTTTTTTTAATATTACCCTATGAAATTTATTTTTGAGTAAAAATGTTAATAAGAGTTGCTAAATGGTAACATACGATCGCGCTATCATGTATTGTTTGACAAAAAATTCCAAAATTTTTGGGGATTTTAAATTTAAATTTTTTTTTATTATTACCCTATGAAATTTATTTTTGAGTAAAAATTTTATAAAATGTTGCTAAATGGTAAAATAAGATCTCGCTATCATTTATTTTTTGAAAAAATCCAAATGTTCTGAATTTTTAATATTAACCTATGAAATTTATTTTTGGCTAAAAATTTTATAACAGGTTGCTAAATGGTAACAATTTTATTGTTATTTCGCTAAAATTTTACAGTTAATTTTTTTTAGAAAATCTTGCATAAATTTATATTTTATAGCAAATTTCATATAAAACAAGTAAGAAAGTTCAGTCGTGTTAACCGACTTATGAATCCCCTCACCTTTTTGTTTTTTTGTTTTAATTAAATTATTATCAATTTAAATTGCATTTAATAACTTTACAGTATGTACTGGTATTAAAGTTAAAAGCTGTTAACTTTTGGTACAAAAATGTCAATTTGTGTGGAAAGTACCAAAAGGGGCGTGCCAGTAGCGCTCATTTTTCTGTGGACTCTAGGTACTATAAAAGAATTACAGTGTACAAAATGTTAAGTATTTGTATGAACTGGTATTAAAGTTATAAGCTGGTAACGTTTGGTACAAAATGGTCCATTTTTGTGTGGGGGTACCAAAAGGGAGGGTGGCAACTTCGCCCATTTTTCTTGACGTGTTAGCGACTAACAAATTATTTTTGCAATTGCATATTTCTGGAAATCGAAATTTATTTATTTTTTCGAAATTTTATTTTTTTTGCAAAATTTTGTTAAAATTATATTTTATACAAGATTTTGTTGAAATTAAATTTTTCGTCAATATTTTGTTGAAATTGAATTTTTCTACAAAAATTGTTTAATTTGCATTTCTTTAAAATATTACATGAAAATTAATTTTTTTTTCCTACAAAATTCGATCAATGTTGCATTTTTCTGGAAAATTTTGTTTAAATTACACTTTTCTCGGATATTTTGTGAAATTGCCTTTTTCCAGAAAATTTCGTTGACATTTGATTTTTGTTTACAAAATTAAATTTTTCTAGAAATTTTTTTGATATTATATATTTTTTTTTTAAATTTCGTTGCTATTGAATTTTTTGTTGAAACTACATTTCCACAAAATTTCGTTAAATTTTTTTACAAAATATTAAAATTAGATTTTTCTAATAATTTTGTGAAAATTTTGTCGAAATAAATTTTTTATTAATTTTTTTCTAGTATTCTTTAGCAGTACCTGCTCGATTCATCGACATTTGATCCGATTATCGACCCTTTATCCGTTGTCATCGAGCCTTAATCCATTAATACGATGAATTACCCTCGATCAGGCCATCGTCAGGACCTTTCTCTCCATTTTTTAAATTTCGTCAATAGTAAATTTTTCTAGAAAATTTATTTGAAACTACATTTCTCTAAAAAATTACATTGATTTTTTTTTTTTTACAAAATGTCATCATAATTTAATTTTTGTAGAAATGGAACTTTTCTGGAAAATGCCCTTTTCTACAAAATTACATTGAAATTTAATTTTTGTAATTATTGAACTATTGGCGGACTTGAAAATGATATAAAAAATCGATTAAAAAATTTAATATACAGAAGAAGTTAGAAATGAAATTGGTCCTCTTGGATCATTATTGGTCCTGCTAGATTATTGAGAATAATTAGAGAGACAATGCCAATTTGCAGGTACTCGTATTCAAGGCAGTCGCAATGCCAAAACATCTGAAAGCCCTGCCGCAGCTTAAAGATATAAACAATAGGTTTTACGGTATCCTTCTGGCAGTCGTCGTCACAGCATTGCATCGAATGAGTATTGTTGTTGTTTAATCTTCGGTTAAATTCCACACAACTTACTATATAGAACAAAGAGCAAAGCGCGTCACTATTCGCACTTCTTCATAGCGAAGAAGGAGTACACTTACTAAGGAGTAAGGATTTCATTCAATTTTCCGCATCTCTAGCACTTTTCAATGATTGCAAATGAATGGGAGGGAGCTTTGAAGCCATTTCAGCTCTTTCTTTCTAGCGCACTAAGAGTGCCAACTGTACTCAACTTCAAAGGCCGAGAGCTAGACGATTTTTATCTGCTTTTCTAAACATTAGAAGAAATATGCCCTCTTATCCTTAGTAATTCCTTTTGATCATTTGAGAAATTTCATTGCAAAAGACGTTTTTGTGGCGCAGAACAAATGTTCTGTTCGGTTCAGTTTTTTATGTCCTTAAAAAGCCTAAGAAGGCATAAACGGGAGACCGACAATGAAGCAACCGAACCAGTCCAGACCACAGTAGAGCCCAGTCGAGCAGACTCGAAGATGAAGTCCTTGTTTTTTTAAGAGCTGAAGAGTCAATAGGACTTCTTACGCACAACTAATGCGTTTGCGACATGAGCAACAACAGGAAAACGGAGAACAGAAGGATGGGCATCGACGGCGGCTGCGGCGGCGGCAACAATGCCAACAACAAAGAAGCCTTTTAATATATGCCAGACATTTTGAAGAAGCACCGCTGCTCAACACCGCTTGTTAGCCTGCCCCATCCTCCTCCGGCCACCACTATGAAGGGGTGAGCTCATATGCTTGTCTCGGGCCAAACCGCCCCAGACATGAATGGATGGACTCCCAGTGACTGGTTCCTGGTAGTAGTTCCCCTTTCGACGTTTGGCGGCGTTGCTGGTTGTAAATGTCACATCAGACTTTTTAAGCAGTTTTTTTTTGCAATCCTTTGTCGTCTTTGTTGTTTTGTTGCCGTCTGAGTTGCGTAAATTTTTTTGCGTACAACGCTCACGTTTTTTGCGGCGCTTTGTTGCGTTATTGCTCTGTTGTTGTCGCGTCGTGTCGTCTATGAAGCCGTTTGTCTCCGCTACTTAGCTGTAAATAGACTTTAGACCTCCGCCCCAGATTCCTCCTTCACCTCTAAACGCATTAACAGCCCCCAGTCAACGTCTGGGGAGTTCAACAAACTGTCAATTGCTTCCTGTCTGTTGTCCTACCCTTGCTTCCCGCTCCACCCTTCAGTGATGGAGATGCATACGCAAAAACAACAGTCTGTTGTTTGTTGTCGACGCACTATTTACCGTGTTTTTGTTTTGTGCGTGAATATTTTCGTAGAATATTACTTTCCGTTACTCCATATGTATTACACACACATATGTACGAGTATGTCGAAAAGGTTTGGGTCAATGAAATCTAGACTCAGGGTTCAAGACACGGATAATAAAACACAGAAGCAGTAACATATTTCCCACAGAAAAATTCAAAATTTTTATATATTCCAAAGGAAATTGTACTACATATTTTAATACTAATATGAAAGTAACCAAAAATTGATTAAAGTGCACATCTCCAAAGAACAGGTCCATCCAGGTCATACTCGTGGATCCCTATGAGAGGAGCTCTGATATAGAGGCAACGATGGTTACTGATTAAAGTTTCCCCCCCTTTTGACTGATTGTGCAGCATATGAGTATATGAAAATATTCTGGAAAACTTAAATTTCGAAGAAATTTTAATTGAAATGCGATTTTAACGAAATTCTAAAAAAATTAAATTACACCGAAGTTTTCTAAAAAAAAAAATTAAATTTTTACATAATTTTCAAAAAAAATAATATTGAAGTTTTTTTGGAAAAAATCAATTTGGCGATAATTTTCGGAAATTTTCTGGAAAACTTAAATTTCGAAGAAATTTCAAAGAAAAATGCTATTTTAACGAAATTTTCTAAAAAAAATCGAAAAAAAAAATTTATAAATATGTAATTTCAACGAAATTTTGCAGAAAAATTAAATTTTGACATAATTCTCTACAAAAAAAGAAATTTTCTAAATATACCAATTTTTGAAAAAAAAAATTCTACCAAAATTTGATTTCTATCAATTTTTTATAAAAATTAATTTTGTTGAAATTTTCTGAAAAAATCAATTTTTACGAAGATTTAAGGGCAATGTTCGAAGAAAAAATAAAAATAATAAAAATTTTTACATTTTCTTTAAAAATTCAGTTTTGAAAAAATTTGCAAAAAAAAATAATTAAGGAAAGATTTGATAGAAAAATACAATTTCGTCGATTTTGATCGAAGAGCGGATTAAGGGCCACTGAAGGGTCCACTGATCGATGCGTCCTTTAAAGGACAATGACTCTGATGAAACTTGGTTGACTTCATTAAAGGCCGATGAACAAAATTTTGTGGAAAAATTCAATTTCAAAGAAATTTAAAAAAATATGCGTTTCCAGCGAAAATTTTAAAAACAATAATTACTAAGAAATTATCCAAAAAAATTCAATTTCAAAGAAATTTTCTAGAAAACCGGAATTTTGACATAATTTTCTATAAAAAAAAGAAAGTCTAAATAAAAACGTATTTTCGCCAAATTTTTGACGGTTCTTTTTGGAAAATCAAAATTTTTGCGAAATGTTTTAAAAGATATCAAGTTTTGTCAAAAATTTTTATTAAAATTCGATTTTTTTATAATAATTAAATTTTGCTGAAATTTTCTATAAAAATTTAATTTCCACGGAATAAATTTTCACTTGAAATGTATTTTCGACAAAATTTTGAAACAATACCATTTTGACTAAATTTTTTTAAAAAATTCAATTTTATAAAGTTTGATAGAAAAAGTTGAAAGTTTGACAAAGCTTTTAAAAACAATAATACGAATTTTTAAATTTTCGACTTATGAAAATTAAATTTTAAAGAAATTTGCAAGAGAATATTCATTAGGAAAGATTTGCTAGAAAAAGTGAATTTCGTAAATTTTAATCGATGAGCGGAAGGGGTTAGATGTCGATAAAGGATTAGAGATGATGAAGGACAACATTTTCTGGAAATTTTAAAGACAAAATGAGGTTTTAACGAATTTTTTCTAAAAAAATAATATTAAAGAAATTAGCTAGAAATGTGCAATTTTCTAGAAATATGCAACTTCAACGAAATTTTGTAGAAAAATTTAAGTTTGACATAATTTTCTACAAGAAACTATTTTTTTTAAAAATACCAACATTTCACAAAATTGGCTATAAAAATTCGATTTCTACCACTTTTTTATAAAAAATAAAATGTTGTAGACATTTTCTATAAATGCAATTTCCACAGAAAAAAAACGAAATTTTCAATAAAAAATTATTTTCTACAAAAATTTTAAAAATGCACTTTTGGCGAAATTTTCTGAGATAATGCAATTTTTAAAAAGCCTTAAAGGAAAAGAAACTTTCAAAATTTTCCAAAAAAAATAAAATTATACAAATTTTGATATTTTCTATAAAAATTAAGTTTTGAAAAAATTTGCTAGAAAATATTAATTTAGGAAAGATTTGATAGGAAGATACAATTTCGTCGATTTTGATCGATGAGCGGATTAAGGGCCACTGATCGATGAGTCCTTTAAAGGACAATGACCCTGATTAAACTTGGTTGACTTCATTAAAGGCCGATGAAGAAAATTTTCTGAAAAAATTCAATTTCAAAAAAATTTTAAAAAATATATGTATTTCCAGCGAAATTTTTGAAAACAATAATTTCGAAGTAATTATCTAAAAAAATCAATTTCAAAAAAAATTTCCTAGAAATTTTTTATACTTTTCTATAAAAAATTAAAAATTTTTTACGGTTTTTTGGAAAATCTAAATTTTTGCAAAATGTTTTAAAAATATCAAGTTTTGAAAATAATTTTTTTATAAAAATTAAATTATGTTGAAATTTTCTATTAACATTAAATTTCCAAGGAAAAAAAATAAATTTTCACTAGAAATGTATTTTCCACAAAATTTTAAAAAAAATGCAATTTTGACGAAATTTTCTAAAATAATGCAATTTTATAAAGTTTTATAGAAAAATGCAATTTTGACAATGTTTTAAAAAAAAAAAAATAATGCCAATTTTTACATTTCTATAAAAATTCGACTTATAAAATTGCATTTTTAAGAAATTTGCAAGAAAATATTAAGTTAGAATAGATTTGCTAGAAAAAGACAATTTCGTCAATTTTAATCGATGAGCGGAAGGGATTAGTGATCGATAAAGGCTGATGAAGGACAACATTTTCTGGAAAATTTCATTTTCGAATAAATTTTAAAGAAAAATGAGATTTCAACGAAATTTTTTCTAAAAAAAATAACTTCCAAGAAATTATCTACATTATCTAAATTATGTAGGTTCAACGAAATTTTGTAGCAAAATTTAATTTTTGACATAATGTATAACGAATAACGAATTTTTTAACAAAATTGCCTATAAAAAATCGATTTCTACCATTTTCTTTATAAAAATAAAATTTGGTTGACATCCCACAGAAAAAAAAGAAATTTTCAATAAAAAATTATTTTCGAGAAAAATTTTAAAAAATTACTTTTGGCGAAATTTGCTGAGAAAATTCAATTTTTAAGAAGTTTTAACGGAAAATGCAGCTTTAACGAAGTTTTCAAAAAAATGATAATACAAATTTTTACATTTTCTTCAAAAATGCAGTTTTGAAAAAATTTCAAAAAAAAAGTTTAGGAAAGATTTTATAGAAAAATACAATTTCGTCGATTTTAATTGATGAGCGGATTAAGGGCCACTGAAGGGATTAAAGATCGATGAGTCGTTTAACGGACAAAGACCGTGATGAAATTTGGTTGACTTGAAAGGCGATGAAGAAAATTTTCTGGAAAACTCAATTTTGAAGAAATTTAAAGAAATGCGATTTCAGCGAAATATTCGAAAAAAAAATAATTTAGGAGAGATTGTCTAGAAATATGCAATTTCAAAGAAATTTTCTAGAAAAACTGAATTTTGACATAATTTTCTATAAACAAGTAAGAAAGTTTCAGTCGGGTAAACCGACTAGGGTATACCCTCACTTTGTGAGTAATGTAATATTGAATATTACTCGAATTATTCTGTCAATTTGTGTAGGAGGTACCAGAAGGGGTTTATCAAATACACCTTTTTTTCGCTGAACATTAGATACTTTAAATTCATTGCACGTGCCGACTTATAAGCATTTATGTGCACTGGTATAAACGTTATGAGACATTAATTGTGGTATGATTTGGACATTTTGTGTGGGAGGTACAAAAAGGGGCGTGGCAATAACGCCCATTTTTCACAGGGCTATAGACACTATAAAAACATTACACTGTACAAAATTTCAAGTATTTTTATACACTGGTTTTAATGTTATAAAGCTGTTAACTTTTGGTGCAAAAAGGTACCTTTGTGTGGGAGGTACCAAAAGAGGCGTGGCAACAAAACCCATTTTTCCCTGGACTGTAGGCAATATAAAAGCATAATACTGTACAACATTTCAAGTATTTTTATACACTGTTATTAATGTTATAAACTGTTAACTTTTGGTGCAAAATGGTGCATTTGTGTGGGAGGTACCAAATGGGACGTGCCGACTTCGCCCATTTTTCTCGAATTGATAGCGACTAATAAGCTAATACTATGTGTGGAACTTCAAAAGATTCGAATAAGTAGTATAGCAGTTATTAAAGAATCAATATTTCACAACATTTTAACCCTTTGTGGGGGAGGTACTAGAAGGAGTGGACCAATATGGCCCATCTTCGAAATTAGCCGGAGATAGAAAAAAATATTACCACATACCAAATTTGAGGTCAATCGGGGACTCCTTTCGAGAGTTATCGTGCGCACCAGCCAGCAGACAGACAGACAGACGGACGGACATTGCTCATTCGACTTAAAATGACCCACTGACTGATTTCCTCCAAACATACTTGGGGTCTTAGGTCACTCCTTCGACGTGTTACACTTTTTTCCGTAGCAAATGATATATACCCTCGTCACACTAAAGTGAGGGCATAAAAATGAAAGTGAATAAAAACGTATTTTCGACAAAAAATTAAATTTTGCTAAAATTTTCTATAAAAATATAATTTTCACGGAAAAAATAAATTTTCAATAGAAATGTATTTCGACAAAATTTAAAAAAAAAAATCAATTTTGAGGAAATGTTCTTAAAAAATGCAATTTTATAAAGTTTTCTAGAAAAATGCAATTTTGACAAAGTTTTTTGAAAAAATAATACCAGTTTTTAAATTTTCTGTAAAAATTGGACTTTCATTCCGAATAAATTTAAAGAAAAGTAAGATTTCAACGAAATTTTTTCGAAAAAAAAATAATTTTAAAGAAATATTTCAACGAACGAAATTTTGTAGAAAAATTTAATGTTGACACAATTTTCTACAAAGAAATATTTTTTTTAAAAATAACAACTTTTGACATAATTGCCGATGTCTACCTTTTTTATAAAAATAAAATTTTGTTGTATTCTTTGTTAATTGCCTATAAAAATTCGATGTCTACCTGAAGAAAGTTTCTTTCTGTAAATGAGAAAAAACCTAGACTTGGAGAGAGAGAAGGCACGTAGTTTCGTGAAAACTACTACACGAGCGAACACGTAATGTTGACTATGCGGGGTAAAAAATAAGAGACCAAGTTAAGTTTTATATTAGTATTTATTAAACCTGTCCTTTTGAGAAGAGATGTGGTTCCCTCGGCTGCCGTGAATAAAAGAGGCAGATACAAGGTTTTGTTTATTTGAGAAACCTCGGATATAGAGTTAAATGGCGGATCACAAAAAGGACTGAGAGATAAAAATTATGCCAAGTTTACAATATAATTTGTCAGGGTTGGGAAAATAGATTTAGTAAATAAACAATATTTAATCTATTACAATAAATTTATTTTGTTCAACGAGATTGAACACTACCTTTTTTTATAAAAATAAAATTTTGTTGTATTTTTTGTTATTAGAAAAAACGAAATTTTCAATAAAAAATTATTTTCGACAAAAATTTTAAAAATGTACTTTTGGCTAAATTTTCTAAAGAAATGCAAGTATAAGAAGGTTTAAAAGAAAATACAACTTTGAAGAAATTTCTTTTTTGTTTTGAAGAAATTTTGCAAGAAAATATTAATTTAGGAAAGATTTGATTTCGTCGATTTTGATTAATGAGAGGTTTAAGGGCCACTGAATGGATTAAAGATCGATGAGTCGTTTAACGGACAATGACCCTGATGAAAGGCGGTTGACTTTATTAAAGGACGATGAAGAAAATTTTTCTGGAAAATTCAATTTTGAAGAAATTTTAAGGAATGCGATTTCAGCGAAATATTCTAAAAAAAATAATTTAGAAGAAATTGTTTAGAAATATGCAATTACAAAGAAATTTTCCAGAAAAACAGAATATTGAAATAATTTTCTATTAAAAATGAAAGTCTCAATAAAAACCTATTTTCGACAAATTTTTGACTATTTTTTTTTTTGGAAAATCAAAATTTTTGCGAAATGTTTTAAAAGATATCAAGTTTTGACAAAATTTTTTATTCAAATTAGATTTTTATTAATTTTTTTTATAAAAATTAAATTTCCTGAAAATTTCTACAAAAATTTCATTTCCACGGAAAAAAATAAATTTTCTTTGGAAATGTATTTTCACAAAATTTTTAAAAAATGCCATTTTGACGAATGTTCTTAAAAAAGTTTATAAAGTTCTATAGAAAAATGAAATTTTGACTATGTTTTTAAAAACAATAATACCAATTTTTAAATTTTCGACTTATAAAAATTACATTTTTAAGAAATCTGCAAGAAAATATTAAGTTAGGAAAGATTTGCTAGATAAAGACAATTTCGTCAATTTTAATCGATGAGCGGAAGGGATTAGTGATCGATAAAGGCTGATGAAGGACAACATTTTCTGGAAAATTTCATTTTCGAAGAAATTTTAAAGGAAAATGAGATATCACGAAATTTTTTAAAAAAAAATAATTTCAAAGAAATTATATAGAAAAGTGCAATTTCAACGAATTTTTCTAGAAATATGTAATTACAACGAAATTTTGTAGAAAAATTTAATTTTGACATACTTTTTACAAAAACCTAATTTTTTTAAAAATACCAACTTTTAACAAAATTGCCTATAAAATAACGATTTCTACCATTTTTTTATAAAAATAAAATTCTGTTGACATTTTCTATAAATGCAATTTCCACAGAAAAAAAAAACGAAATTTTCAATAAAAAATTATTTTCGACAAAAATTTTAAAAGTGCAATTTTGGCGAAATTTTCTGACATAATGCAATTTTTAAAAAGCTTTAAAGGAAAAGCAACTTTCAAATTTTCCAAAAAAAATTGAAACTATACAAATTTTGACATTTTCTATAAAAATTAAGTTTTGAAAAAATTTGCTAGATTAATTAATTAATTTAGGAAAGATTTGATAGGAAAATACAATTTCGTCGATTTTAATCGATGAGCGGATTAAGGGTCACTGAAGGGACCACTGATCGATGAGTCCTTTAAGGACAAAGACCCTGATGAAACTTGGTTGACTTCATTAACGGCCGAAGAAGACAATTTTCTGGAAAAATTCAATTTCAAAGAAATTTAAAAAACATATGCGTTTCCAGCGAAATTTTTTAAAACAATAAAAGCCTATTTTCGCCAAATTTTTTACGGTTTTTTTTTTGGAAAATCAAAATTTTTGCAAAATGTTTTAAAAGATATCAAGTTTTGACAATAATTTTTATTAAAATTAGATTTTTATTCATTTTTTTTTATAAAAATTAAATTTTGTTGAAATTTTCTAATAACACAAATTTCCACGAAAAAAAATAAATTTTCACTAGAAATGTATTTTCGACAAAATTTTTAAAAAAATGCAATTTTGACGAAATTTTCTTAAAAAATTCAATTTTATAAAGTTTTATAGAAAAATGCAATTGTGACAAAGATTTTTTAAAAAAATAATACCAACTATTTCATTTTCTATAAAAATTCGACTTATAAAAATTACATTTTCAAGAGATTTGCAAGAAAATATTAAGTTAGGAAAGATTTGCTAGAAAAAGACAATTTCGTCAATTTTAATAGATGAGCGGAAGGGATTAGATATCGATAAAGGTTGATGAAGGACATTTTCGAAGATATTTTAAAGAAAAGTGAGATTTCAACGAAATTTTTTCCAAAAAATATAAACAATTTCAAAAAAATTATCTAGAAATGTGCAATTTCAACGAAATTTTCTAGAAATATGTAATTTCAACGCAATGTTGGAGAGAAATTTAATTTTGACATAATTTTCTACAAAAAAATTCCAACTTTTGACAAAATTGCCTATAATAATTCGATTTCTACCATTTTTCTTAAAAAAATAAAATATTGTTGACATTTTCTATAAATACAAATTCCACAGAAAAAAAAAAACAAAATTTTCAATAAAAAATAATTTCGACAAAAATTTTAAAAAAGCACATTTGGCGAAATTTTCTAAGAAAAAGAAAAGCGACTTCAGCGAAATATTCAAAAAAAAAATTAGAAGAAATTATTTAGAAATTTTCTAGAAAAACAGAATATTGAAATAATTTTCTATTAAAAATGAAAGTCTCAATAAAAATCTGCTTTCGACAAATTTTTGACGTTTTTTTTTGAAAATCAAAATTTTTGCGAAAATTTTCTATTAAAATTCGATTTTAATTCATTTTTTATAAAAATTAAATTTTGCTAATTTTCTATAAAAATTTAATTTCCACGGAAAAAAATATATTGTCAATTTTTAAAAAATGCATTTTTGACGAAATGTTCAAAAAATGCATTTTTATGTTTTATAGAAAAATGCAATTTTGACAAAGTTTTTTAAAAAAAATCCTCAAATTTGCAATTTTCTTAAATTTTTTTGTTTTTATACAAAATTTTGTCAAAGTCAAATTTGTATACAAAACTACGTTGAAATTTAATATTTTTTGAAATTTTTTATCGAAATTGAATTTCTCTGCAAAATTTGGTTGAAATAGAATTTTTCTAAAAAATTCGTTGTATTGTCTTCCTCTAGAAAATTTTCTTAAAATTGCATTTCTCT
The DNA here is from genome assembly GCA_963930755.1 of Eudasyphora cyanicolor. Lineage (NCBI taxonomy): Eukaryota > Metazoa > Arthropoda > Insecta > Diptera > Muscidae > Eudasyphora > Eudasyphora cyanicolor. The sequence goes on from OZ005735.1 coordinate 246,835,105, forward strand.
ACGAAATTTCTTGAAATTAAATTTTTTCTAGAAAATTTTGTTTATATTTCAAAGGTCGATGAGCGCATTAATTGTCACTGATTAAGATCGATGAGTCCTTTAAAGGACTGGAAAAATATACAATTTCAATTTTTTTACAAAAGTAGAATTTTGACATAATTTTCTAGAAAAACAAAATATGCAAAAAAATATATTTTCGATAAACTTTTAAAAAAGTCTATTCTGACGTTTTCTTTTTTGGAAAAATTCCATTTTGGCGATATATTAAAATTTTAAAAATATTAAAATTCAATTTTATACATTTATCTATAGGGTCAGGTCATAATTGTTACATTTTTCCATAGATTTTTTCAAATAAGAGTTGTCTTCTTCATTAGGTTGCTAGCCTTAAATTAATAGAATAACAAAAATGACTACGAATTTTTACATTTTTTAGTGTCAACAAACAACGTTTTTGAAGTGTTAAAATTTTGTATTTTTTTTTTTTAAATTTCATTGAAATGAAATTTTTCTAAAATTTTACAATGGAATTTCATTTGTCTACAATTTTTTTTAAAAAATTGGAATTTTATGAGATTTAATTTTTTTTTCAGAAAATTTCTTCAAATTTCCATATTTCTAGAAAATTTTCCAAAAAATAATTTTTCAAAAATACTTATAAATTTGGAATCAAATTTTTCTACAAAATTTCGATGAAATTTAATTTTTTTTTTTAAATTTCTTTGAAATTTTAATTTTCTCCAAAATTTTGTTGGAAATACATTTCTCTACAACATTTGTTGACATTGAATTTATTCTACAAAATTTTTTTTAGATTTCAAAGAACTATGAGCAGTTTAAGAGCCACTGAAGGAATTAAAGATCAATGAACCGTTTAAAGGACGTTGTTTTTATTAATGGTCAATGAAGTAAATTGTCTGGAAAAATTCGACTTCGAAGACATTTTAATAAAAAGACCGATTTTTACAAAATTTTCTAAAAAAAAAAACTTCGAAGAAATTATTTAAATAAATATGCAATTTTCTGCGAATTATCTAGAATAATTAAATTTTGATATAATTTTCCAGAAAAAGTGAAATTTTCAATAAAAATATATCTTGACAAAATTTGGAATTTGGTTTCTTGGAAAAATTTAATTTTGGGGATTTTTTTAATAATAAAAATATTTTACGAAATTTTCTATTAAAAGTAAATTTTTCTGAAAATTTCTATAAAAATACAATTCCCACGAAAAAACGAATTCTGCAATAAAAATGTATTTTCAACAAAAATTTTAAAAAATTAAATTTTGACGAAATTTTTTTAAAAATGCAATTTTTAAGAATGTTTATAGCAAAATGCAATTTTCAACGAAATTTTGTAGAAAAAGCAATTTTGACGAAATTTAAAAATATCAATTTTGACATTTTCTCTAAAAAATCGATTTCAGTAAAATTTTTTGTAAAAAGAAATTTGCAACAAAATATTAATATATAAATATTTTCTTAATAATAATAAATAATAAATATATTTTTATAAATTTTTGACAACATTTTCTTTTTAAATTCGATTTCTACTAAAATTTTTATAACATTTAATTTCCGTTGAAATTTTCTTTAAAAATGTAATTCCAATGGAAAAAAGGACATTTTCATTAAAAATTTATTTTCGAAAATAATTTAAAAAAATAGAAGTTTGAGGAAATCTTCTTGACAAACGCAATTTGTATGAAGTTTTATAGAAAATTGGTATTTTCAACGAAATTTTTTTAGAAACATGAAATTATGAAGAAACTTTAAAAAAAAAACATTTTCTATAAACATTCGATTTCCGTCATTTTGAAGAAATTTGCAAGAAAATATTAATTTAGGGAAGATTTGCTAGAAAAATACATCTCGTTAAATTTGAAAGACTCAATGAAAGGGTCAGTAGTTTTAATATTATCCTATGAAATGTACTTTTGCCTAAAATCTTTATAAAAATTTGCTAAATGGAAAAAAAAAACACATGATGCCTATCATTTATTTTGTGAAAAAATTGCTACAATTTACGGACATTTGAAATTTTAGACAATTGGGTTTTCCTTCAATCCGCTCATCGATCAAAATTACGAAATTGTATTTTTTTTAGCAAATCTTTGCTAAATTAATATTTTCTTGCAAATTTCTTAAAAATTTAATTTAATTTTTTATAGAAAATGTCAAAATTTGCACTTTTTTTGAAAAATTTCGCCAAAACTGCGAAATTGTATTTTTTAGCAAATCTTTCCTAAACAAATATTTTCTTGCAAATTTCTTCAAAATTTAATTTTTATAGAAAATGTCAAAATTTGCATTCTTTTTTTTTGAAAAATTTCGCCAAAATTGTATTTTTCTATAAAACTTCATAAAAATTAAATCTTTTAAGAACATTTCGTCAATATTGCATTTTTAAATTTTTGTCAAAAATACATTTTTATTAAAAATTTAGTTTTATCCCTGAAAATTGAATTTTTATAAAAAAATTAGTAAAACTGTAATAGAAATCGAATTTTAATATAATTTTTTTTTAAAAAAATAATATTTTTTATAAAAAATTAGTCAAAATTTAGTTTTCCAAAAAAAATTTTATCTTTTGAAAATTTTGTCGATAATATGCTTTTTTGCAAATTGTTTTCATGGATAACTAGTCAAAATTAAATTTTTGACTAGTTAATTTCTGCGAAATTAATTTCTTGTAGAAAATTTCGTTGAAATCACATTTTTATTTAAAATTTATTCGAAATTGAGTTATTTCCGAAAATTTCCTTCAACTGCCTATAATCGGAGTCGTCGCCCTTTAAACTTTAATTTTTATATAAAATTTAATAGAAATCGAATTTTAATATAAAATTTTGTAAAAAATACTATTTTTTATAAAAAATTAGTCAACATTTAATTTTCCAAAAAAAATTGTATCTTTTGAAAATGTTGTCGAAAATATGCTTTTTTGCAAATTGTTTTCATGGATAACTAGTCAAAATTCAATTTTTCTAGAAAATTTCGTTGAAATTGCATATTTCTATTGTAGAAAACTTCGTTGAAATCGCATTTTTATTTAAAATTTCTTAGAAATTGAGTTATTTCAGAAAATTTCCTGTCTGCCTATAATCGGGGTTATCGCCCTTTAAACGACCCATCCATCTTTAATCCCTTTAGCGGCCATTAAACCGCTCACCGATCTTTGAAATTTCAAGAAAATTTAGTGTAATAAATTTAAATGCAAAAAACTTAGTAGAAAAATGCAATATTAAGAACATTTTCGAGAGAAATGCAATTTAACTATTTTTTATAAAAATGAAATTTCCACGAAAGCAAAAACTAAATTGTAAATAAAATGTATTTTCGACAAAAATTAAAAAAAATCAATTTTGACGAAATTTTCTGTTAAGAAATCATTTTTTAAAAGCTTTATAGAAAAAGTGATTTTTTAAGAAAATGTGTACAAAATATCGTTGAAAATTTCATTTTTCTCAAAAGCTTTAAAAATGTGATTTTTTGAGAAAATTTCGCAAAAATTGAATTTTTTGACAAAATTTTGAAAAAAAAATTTCATTATTTATATTTCTTTTAATTTTTTTTGTAAAATATTAAATTTTGAAGAAATTTGCAAGAAATTACTAAATTAGGAAGGATTTGTTAGAAAAATACAATTTCGTAAATTTCTGAAGGCATAATGAATAGGTCAGCATTTTCAGTATTAACCTATGAAATTTATTTTTGCCAAAATACTTTATAAAAAGCTGCTAAATGGATTTATGAATTTTATGAAAAAAAATTGAGAAAAATTCAGTTTTGGATTTTTCTAATTTTTAAGTGCTCCTGAATGGCTGAACCGATTTTTGCAAAGTTTGCGTTGTTTGAAAGAGGGACATTTTTTAATATTTTTTTTAATTTGTAATTTATCCACACCGAATATGCACCAGACTCTCACATATCTAAAACAGTAATTGGATTTTTGGGGACTTTTAAAGTTATACACAAAATACTAAGTCAGGCCTGGCACTCTGGTTTTGCTTTCAGTGAATTGTTGTGAAGGAAATTATCCAATAGGTTAAAGGATTTTTGCTAACAAAACTAATATTAAACTCACGTCTATATCCCTGCCCACCCACACCCTTTTCTCCATTCACTCCCAGCAATTTCAATCAAATCATTGCCATTCATACTCTCGTTCCGTTGTTCGTTCATTCATTGCTCACTTAACGCCATCATTACCACCGCAATAATCGCAATTACTTCTGGTAAACACTGCAATGGCTGAGCGGCAAGCAGACAGGGGTAGCGAAGGGTTCCCCTCCAGCATTGCCGCCAATTCGCAATCATTGTTATTTCGTTCGTTCGTTCGTTCTGTTTGGTTGTTTGCGTTCATTAAAAATGTTATAGGTTTTTTGTGTTGGTTCGCTTTAATTGTGATGTTTGCATTCTGTCTGGCAGATCGTTTTTCATACGTTGGTTCAATACAACAAACATTGGGAGCACATCAGACTGATTAACAGACCAGCAGACCAGACCACGTTGTTGGTGATGACGGGTGCTGCAGCAGCAGCAGCAGAAGAAGCATCTGCAATAACAGAAACAGAACAGGAGGAACAAAACAAAGAATGGACTGGATTCGCTGGGATTTGGTTTGGTTTGGAAAGAACGGAAAGCACAGAAAAGTTCCCGCCAAACATCAGAATGAAAACAATACTTTACACAGAGGAGGGCAACATCAACATCATTGTTGACAACAACTAGCAGCAGCAGCAGACATTAAGGGTAAGAGAAGCAGCGATTTTGATGGACAGAAGGACGGTCGTTCGTTGTCGGAGATGGATTGTAGCCGCATGTAAACGAAGCGAAGAGAAATGAAAGCAACGCACAGCAACAGAACCCTCACTGCACTGCACTGCAGTAGCAGCAGCAGAGAGAAGAGCCGTAAAGTGAAGTGAGCTCAGAGAACAACAAACAATAAAAACAACGTAAATATACAAAACGTTGACTCTGAACGATAGCAGACTGTGGCCGTGTTGCCCTCGTCGTTGTCGTCGTCGTATAGAGTACAACGTCGTACAGCGTGTTTAAAATACACAACATTAGGTGGCACGTCCTAGGTCGGTTACGAAAAAGCCCAGCCAGCCAGACACAACACACGCACACATTCACACAAACATAACAACACGTATACGACAACGTGGTCGGTCGGTCCGATGTCTGTCTGGGGCTGTGTGTGGTTTAAACTTGGCATGATTAAAACAACGACAGACAGAGAGACACACACACAACAACGGCAACAACAACAAGAACAGCAAAAGCAACACCATAACCAAAACACATAACAAAAATAAGGGGAAGGCCAAGAACAACGCCAACAATCAACGGTCTGTTAAAATTCAGAGATGGTCATATTCCTCAGCCGAGGGGTTGTGGGTCGATGGTTGCACTGAACGGTCTTGTTGGTTCGTATATGCGTCGTAGCATGTGAATGAATAGTATGTGCGTGTGTGTGTGTGGTTGTGAGTGATCGCCATGCGGATACAAACAATACAAATAATATTACTCCTCATATTGCCATATGGTTGATGCAGACGAGGTGTGGTGAGTTCGGCAATGGACTTACTAAAGACAAAGAGCGGATCACAATGTTGCATTGCAACAAATAAGTAAAAGAAGGAGCAAAAAAATCGTTGCGATTATTTCACAATTGGGTCCAAGTCCCGAGGAAGAAATTTGTTCAAAAAGCCATTCGCTTACTTAATTCTTAACTTAAAAAGCCTTGACTTTTGAGATTTTCTGACACAATTGTTTTATTTCCCGGAAACTGGTTTTAACAAATAAACTTGAGTCCAAACAAGTCCAATGTATGACCAACATTAAGTGATACATGGCACAGGGGAGCGTATGGTTTTTCCAGAATTTATAACGTTAAAGTGAGGAGGCGAACAAATATAGGGTTTTCAATTTCGTACCTTTTTGGCAACGCACCCTCAAACATTTTTAATGATATTTCAGTTTCAAAACGTTAGTCGAAGTCAACATTTTCATCATGGTAAAGTTCACTTGATAAATTTGAATCCAAATTTTCACTTGTGGATGTTCCGGCGCCAAAGAGACGCAGCCGTAAGTGTATCCGTTCAAAATGAGCCACATCAGCCGATTCCACGTCGTTCTCAGGACTTGGGCATCTCCCAAACCACACTGTGGCGTATTTTTCAAAAAGATCTTGGCCTTAATCCTAATAAGATAAAACTGATTCAAGAACTAAAGCCACTTGATCATTTAAAACGCCGAAACTTCTCCGATTGGGCTCTGGCAAAGTTAATGTTATATCCTTTATGGAAAACCCTATAACTAAATAAATAATTTCTTAGAAAAAAAATTCTAAGAAGTTTTCTATAAATAATTACTTTTTAAAAATTAATGAATTTGTCTTTAAAAATTAAAAATTTCTAAGAAATTTTTTACAAATGTATTTTTGATATTGTTCGGCTTGAAGTCCTTTTTAATTAAAATGCGTTTTTCACATTTTTCTAATCAATTTATTTTCGTTTCCGATATTTTGACTAACGTCGTTAGCCTTTTTCAGGGAATTTGAAATTAAAAAAATTTTAAGAAACGTTTAAAAAGTTCGTTCGTTCTATGTGAGTTAACTTGACAAAAAAAATTCTAAGAAATTTTTTTCCAGAAATAAAACATTTTTAAAAAATGTTCTTCCAGAAATCCATATACCAAAATTTAATTTCCAACAAATTTGCTATAATCAAAAAAAATTAAGAAATTGTCCAAAACTAAAAAATCTGTGAGAAAATTGCTTCCATAAATTTCTAAGAACTTTTCTATAAATAAAAAATGTCTAAGACATTTTCTTCCATAAAATTTTCTGTAAATAAAAAAAATCTAAGAAATTGTCTTTAATAACACAAAAAAATTCTAAGATATTTTTTATAAATATATATAAATTTTCCAAAAATAAAAAAATTCTAAAAAAAAAACTTAAAATGTAATTTCTAAGAAATTTTCTATTAACCATTTTTTTAAGAAAGTGTCCAAAACTAAAATATATTTAAGAAATTTTCATAAAGAGAGACTAAAAAATTTTCTGTAAATAAAAAAGTTTTAAGAAATTTTCTAAAATTTTATGACATTTTCTCAATCTAAAAGAAATCCTTGAAATGTTCTATAAATAATGAATGTGTAAGAAATTTGCTATAAAAAAACTAATAAATTTTCAAAAAAAATAAAGAATTTTAAAAAAACTTCTATTCCTTTTCTATTAATAATGAATTTCTAAGAATTCAAAAAATAATTCTAAGAAATTTATTATAAACAATAAAATTCTACAAAATTTTATCTAAGAAATATCTAAGAAATTTGCTATAACTAAAAAATATTTTAGGAATTTTTAAGAAATCCTCTTAAGATATTTTTTATTTACTAAAAATTGTCTATAAATAATGAATTTCTAAGAAATTTTCTATAAATAAAAATGTCTTAAGAATTTTCTATAAATAAAAAAAATTAAAAAAATGTCCTATAAATAAAAAAAATAACAAATTTTCTATAAATAAAAATTTCTAAGAAATTTTCTATAAATAATAATTTCTAAGAAATTTTCTATAAATAAATTATTTGCAAGAAATTTTCTACAAATAAAAAATTTCTAAGATATTGTCAACTTAAAACGAATTTGTAAGATACATACATATATTTATTTTATAAACAAATTTTTTTTTAAAGAAATTTTATATAAATAAAAAATTTCGAAGACTTCTATAAATAAATAATGACTAAAAAATTTTCTACAATTAAAAAAACTGTAATTTTTTATAAATAATTAATTTCTAAAAAAATTGTATAAATAAGAAATGTCTAGAAATTTCTATTAAATAAAAAAATTTTAAGAAATAATTTCTTTAGAAATAAATTAAAAATTTCTACAAATAAACAAACAAATAATATCTTAGCAAAAATTTTCTATAAAGAATTCGGAGAAAATTTCTATAAATAGAAAATTCAAAAAAATATTTAATAAAAATTTGTAAAATATTTTTTATTAATGACGAATTTCTAAGAAATCTTCATAAGACATTTATTATAAAGAAAAAATATCTAAGAAATTGTCTATAAATAATGAATTTCTAAGACAGTTTTAACAAATACCCGTACAACATTTCTAAGAAATTTTCTATAAATAATGAATTTCTAACAAACTTTTTATAAATAAAAACTTTCTAAGAAATTGTCCAAATTTAGAATGTCTAAGAAATTTTCCATAAACAATATATTTCTAAAAAAAATTCTAAAATTAAAGAATTTCTATGAAATTGGCACAGTCTTAAAGAAATCTATGAAATTTTCTATAAATAATGAATTCCTAAGATATTTACCATAAATAAAATATTTTAAGAAATTTCCTTATTTCTAAGAAAATTTCTATAAAAAAAATTAAGAAATTTTCTTTTAATTACGAACTTCTAAAAAATCATCCTCAGACATTTTTTATAAAAAAAATTCTAACAAGTTGTCTATAAATAATGAATTTCTAATAAATGTTCTATAAATAAAATATGTCTATAAGAAATTTTTCTTGCATAAATAAAAAATGTCTAAGAATTTGTCTACTCAACAAAAAAAAAAGATTTGAAAAAAGTTGACATTAAAGATTTTCTGACAACTATTTCATTTTCTGAAAATCAAATGTTTTTTCCCGAAAATTATGTGTGCGTATGAAAAATATCACTATGCAACAAATTAATACTTTTTGCAAAATACACGGACTTGACATTATAGGTTCGTTTCTACAACCAACCTGTACTCGGTTTGGCCAAAACTTGTGACCACTTTTTTTTATGGGCTTTAAAAGTTTCAGAAGATCAGTGGGCCCCTCCAAAAAGGAGTCCTCATCTTTTGTCTAACAACTTATTCAGACTTTTTGATACCGTTTAACTATATTTGGCAATAATGTAGCTAAGAATATGCTAAACAAAGGTTGGTTAACATTTCAAGCAAAGCTCATTTTTTCCCGCACTTTTTTTGAAGAAGTGAAGGAAAACATGTTTTTGTACTTTTTTCAGCATAACTTACACGAACTCGTAATTTTTCACTAACAATATTTGGCAAAATTGTAGCCACGGTAAATCTGAACAACTTTTGTGAACATATCAATACAATCTGATCGTGTTGAGGCACCCTACATAGCTCAAAAAACCACATTGTACCTCAAAATTTTATGATTTCACTATTTTGTAACAAAAAACTACATCACTATGACACCTCCCAGAGATGAATGGGTTGGCAGAATACCAGGTAACAGAAACCATCTCACTTCTATACGGAAGCTTTATGAAAAGATTGGCTTCGGACTACAATGTGAAGGACTTAGTTTGGATACAGCTCACAGACTGCCAGATACCTGCAGTGTCTATCAAGCCGAAATAATGGTAATATGGGAAGCCGCCAAGTGGCTGAGTCGCAACACAGTAACCAATACTGGCGTTGTCATTTACTGGGACTGCCAGGCTGCCATCAATTCTCTGGCGGCCACATCCCTAAATTCACAAACAGCCCTCGACTGCCGCAGACTTCTTAACGAGATGGTTGAGCAGTTTAATAAACACCTCAAATGGGTGCCTGGGCATAGGGATATCCCGAGGAACTGCAAGTCGATGAACTTGCTAGCAAAGGTACAACATTACAAATTCTCGAGAATTTGCATATATTGGTGCGCCACTATCTACGTGCAAGCTGTCCAACGAAAGATGGACAGAAATCGGCACCTGTAGGGTAGCTAGACAAATCTGGCCAAGGTATGACCTGAGAAGGTCAAAATATCTCTTCGCACTAGGGAGGCGTGTTTTTTGCTATCACTAAGCAAATAATTAGACAAGAACATCGGACATCAGTTAAAACGGTGAAGTCCTTCTTAGTCTATGCTAATAAACAACAACATTACAGACGAAGCCGAGAAGGCTGCAAACACCGGTAATCTTAGAAGTGTGTACTCAGCTATCCAGAAGCTGGCAGGAAGAAATGTAAGAAGCACGCCGTTTATAAAAGACAATTTTTTTCTCCTCAAAATACCTACTCTCTAGATGGACATAATTTTTCTCAGAATGTTCCACATTACAGCCCGATAGCTCTCCACATATAATCAAAAATATACCTCGAAACCCTCGACGAGACATTTCCACATCTGAACCATTCATGCTGATTTAGCAAACCGACAAAAACTTAATAGACGAAATCAATACCTGGGAGATTAATCCTATATCTATCTACTACACAAATTGTTCAACCTCAGTCAACAATAATTCGTTATTGCAATTTTGTCCTACCATTCACATACAACCCTCATCTACTGGCGTACTGCTAACAGCCAATAACCGAAAGTTAACTGAACTGAACAATAAAGCAAACCCTAACAAACACTTCTTCGCAGGAGCACCAACAATCATCATCATCCTTCCGAATCCACCAACCAAACAAGCCATTCACATATCTAACCTCTCGTCCATCCATCTATCCATTCTGAAAAAAAAAAAAAATCCAACGCGAACCATCCATCTAGCCTTCCTTCCTATCTATATGTGCCCGGCCATGCCTCTGTCTGCGTACGCTAGTGTGTGTAAGGCCGTCTGGTTCCACGTGTATTTGTGTGAGTGTTGGTATTTCATTTTTCGGGTTGAAATCGACAATTCAAATACAGTTTTGTGTGTGGTTGTTGTGAGTTTGTTTGGGCTTGTTTTTGTTTCTTGTTTGCATTTTCGGTGGGCACAACCACGAATTCCGTTCGATGTGAATGAACTTTTCCAAGGACAATGATCCAGGGACAACCAAAAAAAAAGCTCTAACACTCACTGTGACGCTGAAGAGACGCACACAAAAACAACCACCAGCGTCGCAGACGCAGACGAAGCCACCGCCACCATTATCGTCTCTGAAGGTTAACATTGAGAACCCCTGCTCGAATTGCGGTAGTAATCACTACCAATACATTTACAATTATCCTTCAGTGGGTGAGTATGAGTGTGTACGTTTGTGTGACTTGTGCAGATGAGCACATTTTAAGCTACTGATATATCTGAATTATTTCTTCTTTTGCCGTCCCACGACTTTTTTCGGTCGCATACCGTGTTTTGGAAGAGATTTAGAAGATGTGTTAGTTATGGATGGACTTGATGATTTCATTTTCCAAATATGCTGGTTTTAGGCGATCTATTGAAATTGTTTCTTCTTTATTGTTTAACAGAACTTTGAAGGATTTGTTGTTTCGGTCCAGAACTTTGAAAGGCCCAGTATATTTGTGCGATAATGATGTGTTAATTCCTTCTTTTCTAACCCAAACGTAATTAGACTGAAACAAATCTTTACTTATGAATGGTTTATGCAGACTGTGATCAGATGCGTTTTGGGGTTGAAAACTTTGAACAATATCTTTCAGACGATCTACAAATTCACTACAGTTTTGTGTTGTAGAAGTTTCTTGGAAGAATTCTCCAGGAAGGTGTAAATTTTCGTCGTACAATACTTCTGCGGATGATGTCTTAAGATCTTCTTTGTATGAAACACGAATACCAAGTAAGACAGATGGTAAAACTTTTGTCCATTGAATATCACCATAGCATATTATTGCAGTTTTCAAAGTACGATGGAGACGTTCTATCATCCCATTTGTTTGTGGATGATACGATGTTGTATGTTGACATTTAGCGCCAATAAAATTGCAAAAATCGTGGAATTGTTTTGAAGTATTTGGGCTTCCATATCTCGAAATCCAGTGCTCATGGACAGTTCTGCATACTGTATCTGATGTTATATCTTTTAGAGGGATTGCTTCAGGCCATCTTGAGAATCTGTCAATCATTTTAAGGATATAATTGTAACCTTCAGATGGTGGTAAAGGACCAACAATATCTAGATGTATGTATCTCCGTGAAGCGATTCGAAACTAGATTGAAATGTTCGTGTGGTGATTTTGTATGTCGAGTTATCTTCGATTTTTGACACATTTCACAAAGCTTTGACCATTTGTTGCAATCTCTATTCATGCTAGGCCAAACAAAGCGATTTGTCACGAGTTTCCTTGTTGCTCTAGACCCAGGATGTGATAGATTATGAAGTAAGTCAAATGTTGATTTTCTGTAACTTTCAGGCAGATAAGGTCTTGCTCTACCCTGAGAAATATCACAATATATGTACATATTTTTATATTTGTACCAGGAAGTTGCATGTGCTGCATCTGAAGTCCAGAACCGGCGCAGAGAAGACCTTTAAGTTCTTCATCTTTATTCTGAGCTTCTGCTAACTTGACATAGTTAATTGCGTCAATACCTTATATTCCTGATAGAGCGTCGGCTATTGTATTGTTAATACCTGAGATGTGTAAAATTTTTGTTGTGAATTGACCAATGTAATCTAAATGTCTATATTGCCTCGGGGATGCTTTGTTAGGGTTTTGATTGAAGGCATACGTGAGTGGTTTGTGGTCGGTGTATATGATGAAATCACGACCTTCAAGCATATATCTGAAAGGTGTCACTGCAAAATAAGCGGCTAGAAGTTCTCTGTCATAAGTACTGTACTTCTGTTCCGCAGGACTTAACTTTTTGGAAAAAAAAACAAGTTGTTGTCATTTGTCAGATATTTTTTGCTCGATAACTGCACCAATTGCATAATCCGATGCATCCACTTTAAGAACAATTTCTGCATCTTCAACAGGGTGAGCTAATAATGTTGCATTTGCTATGAGATGTTTGCATCTGTTAAAAGCTTCCTCAGCTTCAGTGGTCCAAACAACTGGTCGCTTATCCTTCTTCTTTGCGCCTTTCATATATGTATTTAGAGGGGCTTGATGGTGGGCAGCATTTGGAACGAAACGTCGGTAAAAATTTAACATACAAATAAATCTTCTTAAGTCCATTATGGTTTCTGGTTTTTGGTAGTCCAAAATTGCTTGAACTTTTGCGTTTATAGTTGTACTGCCAAACTCATTGATATGAAATCTCAGAAAGTCGATTTCAAAGGAACCAAATTCACATTTAGTCGGATTTATCACGATACCATACTCACGGAAACGATTAAAGACTATTTTTGAATGTTCGATATGTTGCTGTCCAATGGTATTTGTGTGTGATGCTATTAAAACCTCAACGATGTACACAAACACGAAGTCTAATCCTCGAAGAATTTCATCCATCAACCGCTGAAAACTTTGTGCAGAATTACGAAGTCCGAATGGCATTCGGATGAATTCGTAAAGTCCAAAAGGGGTAATAATTGCGGTTTTACAAACGTCATCAGGATGCACATGAATTTGGTGGTATGCTCGAAATCAAGTTTCGTATAGAACTTACATCCATGAAGGGCCGCTGCGTAATTTGTGATAAACGGAATGGGGTATCTGTCAGGGACTGTAATTTTGTTTAAAAACCTATAATCTCCACAGGGTCTGAAATCACCACTCTTCTTTGCAACCATATGAAACGGATTCAACCACTTACTTTTTGAAGGACGTATTATATTGTTTTCAAGCATAAACTGAAATTCCTTCTTCGCTATATTGAGGCGTTGCTTGTCCAATGGTCTTGCTTTTGTCTCTATGTGATGAAATACTCCATGCTTCTTGACACCCAGTGACATGGAAACATTGTGTATCTCCGGATACTCTTCCAAAAGTTTTTGGAATTGCGACTGGTTTTTAGAAAGGGTAGAAATTCTAAGCAACTTCTCTTTTGTTAGTCGTGCTTGAAAAATTAGAAGCGTCGTTCCATCCACTAGTCTTTTATTTTTAAGATCGGGCAATAAATTGAAGTGGTTTAGGAAGTCTGAACCGATTATACACTTGGAAACGTCATCTATGACGAATAACAAGGAGAAACTACTTCTTAGACCAAGAGAAAGTTCGAGTACAACCGTACCAAATGTTTTGATTGGAGTGTCATTTGCTGCAAAGATTAGAGTGGATGAAGGAAAGGTTGTACGTGCCATTTTGTGATTTTTTGGAACAACGGACACGTCTGCTCCGGTGTCAATTAAAAATGTCTTCTTTGATAATGGATCCCTGATGAATAAGCGGCCTGAAGTTGAAATAATGGAAACATCGGTCGCCGCGCACTCCGATGCCGAAGTTAATTATTTTGATATGAACACGGCTGAAATCACTTATTGGCTTTATTTCCAAACCTGTTGTGATACCAGCAAAATTCTGCGTTATTCTGTCTTGATCGAGATCACCGTCTGTGAGGACTCTTGCTTCGATTGCGATTCATATTCTTGAAATTCTTTTCCAATGCATCAATTCTTGATGTTATTGAAGAGTCTGGAACTGGATCCACACTTGAAATTGTTGCTGGCTGCATCATATCCATTATTTTGTCAGCTTGAACTGCCAATTTGTTGACATCTTTTTGTTCGCTAATGGCGAGAATTGCACGGACATTATCTGGTAATTGTTCCAGAAAATTGGATTTAATGACCTTATCACCAACTTGTCCTAAACCTAAATTTTGTATTGTGCGCAAAAATTGGCTTGGCTTTTGGTCTCCTAAGACTTGACCACTCAAAAGACGTTTTAATTTTCTCTCATCCGATTCGGAGAACAGGGAAATAATTCTTGATTTCAGCTCTTCATATTTGTTTCCTGTTGTAGAACTTTCCAGTAAATCACTTACCAGATCAAGCGTTCCTGGATCAATATTGGCCACAAGATAGCGGAACTTGGTCTCATCTGATGTTATGCGTTGGAGGCCAAAAATTGTTTCCACTTGGAAAAACCATACCTTCGGATTCTTTTGCCAAAATGGGGGAAACTTGATGCTGGTTGCTGAAGCTGAATCTATATGAAGAGGCGGGGTTGCTTCATCCATTATATTTGATGCTTGTAGCCTGTCTTGATTTTGCGGTGGAATGTCTGGAATTATTTGATCTTGACTTGCTGAATTTCCTGCTCCTCGTGCTGGTGAATGCATAATAGACATTTTATATAAATGCTCAGATTCGGGGTCACCAATTTATGGGGGTGTCAAGACGAAAGATTGTTTATTTTTTTATGAAAAAAAACTTTATTAAACAAAGACAATGAAAATGTGTATTTTCAAAATTGAAAGTTATTAGACTGAAAAAATGTGATAAAGAAAATTTTACAAAAAGCAAAGGTATGTTGATTTAAATTATTTTGACTAAAAAATATTGAAAAAATTTGACAAGGCAAATTTTACAAAATGCAAAGGTATGTTGATTTAAATTATTTTTAAAGAAAGGTGTGCGCCACCACAAAGACCATATGCGAAATTGTAATAGAAAAACCAGTAAGGAAAGGCTAAAGTCGGGCGGTGCCGACTATATAATACCCTACACCACTCTCGTAATATTGAATAACTCTGATATATAAATTTTGTAATTCATGTATAAATTGTTTACATAAATTTACTTTTGGGACATTTTATACTTAAATAATACCCTGTACCACAGTGTGGTGTAGGGTATAAAAACGATTGGATCTAAAGAGCCAAATCGGATGAAACATATATAGCTAAATCTTTACCGATTTTCTTCAAATTCGGCAATGTTGGTTCATGGATCAAGAAACTCTACCATTCTAAATTTCAAAACGATTGGATGTAAAATACAGCTTCTATAGGACTAAAGGGCCAAATCGGACGAAAGACATATACGGGAGCTATATCTAAATCTCAACCGATTTCAACCAAATTCAATAGCGATCTTAACAGCCGCGAAATACTCTAAACTGCAAAATTTCAGAACGATCGGAGTGAAATTGCGACCTTTAGTCGACGAACAACTTTACATGGACAGACGGACGGTCGGACGGACATCGTTAAATCGACTCAGCTAGTGATTCTGAGTCGATCGGTATACTTTAAGGTGGGTCTAGCTGTGTTATTTTCAGGTGTTACAAACATCTGCCGTGAAACAAACTTATAATACCCTGTACCACAGTGTGGTGTAGGGTATAAATACAAAATATGGTAGCAAATTCATTTATCTTATCACTAGGGACTTGAAGTGGTCTATGGCAGGTGGTGACTCCGGCTGCCACTCTAAGGTATCCTTACACTTCCGATCACCTAATAAATGGTGGTTAAATTGTAAGGGCCGATGTTGAATGTGAACCACACCTAAACGTCAAGTTTTTCTGCATTTCATTTGACATTTCTCAATTTCAGACTTACTCAATTTGAACTATGGAAAGATACACAATCGGGCAACGCGTTAAAGTTTTTTAAGCCTTTTACAAAAATAGGCGTTCAAATCAAAATGCATTTCGTGCACTTCGTTATGTTTTTTGATCAGCATAATCGATGAAATGTGTCCACAATCGGGAGAATTGTGCGCAAATTTCAGCAAACCGGGTCTGTAGGAGATGTGAAAACACCTGTGCATGCTCGCCCAGTTCTTTTGGTGCGGCTTATGGGCTGGCGACGTCATCGGGCCATACTTCTTCGAAATGAGGCCGGTCAGGCAGTTACTGTGAATGGTGTTCGATATCGGGAGATGATAACGAATTTGTATGGCCCGAATTGGAAGATATGGATGTGGACAATATATGGTTTCTACAGGACGGTGCCACTTGCCACACAGCTAACGAAACAATGGCTCTTTTGCGCAACAAGTTCAATTGCCGTGTTATCTCACGTCGTGGCGATGTTAATTGGCCGCCAAGATCATGTGATTTGACACCGTTGAACTTCTTTCTTTGGGACTATTTGAAAGAAAAGGTGTACGTCGATAAGCCAGCAACAATTCGAGAGCTAAAGGATGAGATAATTCGGCACATTAACGACATATCACCGAGGTCACGGTGGCCACTTGGCCGATATTTTGTTCCATACATAATTGAACCATACCAATATTATCATAATAAAAACCAGTAAGGAAAGGCAGAAAGTCGGGCGGGGCCGACTATATAATACCCTACACCTCCCTAACAATGCGATAAGGGTCATTGCCATAATAATTTGGAATAATTGGTAAATGGGCAGAAACATATTATCTAATTCTGAAACGATAATCGCTAAATTAAGCAATATTCCTAAATTGAGAAACATCTTTCTGGAAAATGTTAATGATCGGAAGTAAAATACAACTTCTATAGCGGTTTGATACCAAATCAGGAGGAACAATCAATATAAATCTGAACCGATCTTCCCTGAATACTCATTCATGTAAAAAGACCTCCTTCTGTCGAATTTCGTACTGATCGCATAAAAAATACAGTCTCTACAGCGCCTACATGTCAAATCGGAGGTAACGTATATATGGGGGCTATATCTAAATCTGAACCGATTTCTTCCAAATTTAACAGTGTTCATTCATATAATAAGAAACCTCTTTCTGCCGAATTTCATACTGATCGGATATAAAATAACATTTTTACAGCGCTTACAATTCAAATCGGGGGTAACGTATATATGGGGGCTATATCTAAATCTGAACCGATTTTCTCCGAATTTAGCAGTATTCCTTCATGTAATAAGAAACCTCTTTCTGCCAAATTTTGCACTGATCGGATATAAAATACAGTTTTTACAGCGCTTACATGTCAAATCGGGGGTAACATATATATGGGGGCTATATCTGAATCTGAACCGATTTTCTCCGAATTTAGCAGTATTCCTTCATGTAATAAGAAACCTCTCTTTGCCGAATTTCGCACTGATCGGATATAAAATAAAGTTTTTACAGCGCTTACATGTCAAATCGGGGCTAACATATATATGGGGGCTATATCTAAATCTGAACCGATTTTAACCAAATCCAATAGGGATCGTCCTTGGGCCAAAAAAAAGATATGTGTAAAGTTTCGTCGAGATCGGACCATAATTGCGACCTGTACTTTGATTACAAGAATACATGCACAGACGGACAGACAGACGGACAGACAGACAGACGGACAGACAGACAGACAGACAGATAGACGGACATAGCTAAATCGACTCAGAAAGTGATTCTAAGTCGATCGGTATAATAAACGATGGGCCTATTTCTTCTCCGTTTGGGTGTTACAAACAAATGCACAAAGTTATAATACCCTGTACCACAGCGTGGTGTAGGGTATAAATAGTACTAGCAACAAAAAGTATGTTGCCTACACCGTCAGTCGGTTATATTTAAAAACAAGTAAGAAAGTTTCAGTCGGGTAAACCGACTAAGGTATACCCTCACTTTGTGAGTAATGTAATATTGAATATTACTCGAATTATTCTGTCAATTTGTGTGGGAGGTACCAGAAGGGGTTTATCAAATACACCTTTTTTTTGCTGAACATTAGATACTTTAAATTCATTGCACTGTGCCGACTTATAAGCATTTATGTGCACTGGTATAAACGTTATGAGACATTAAATTGTGGTATGATTTGGGCATTTTGTGTGGGAGGTACAAGGAGGGGCGTGGCAATAACGCCCATTTTTCACAGGGCTATAGACACTATAAAAACATTACACTGTACAAAATTTCAAGTATTTTTATACACTGGCTTTAATGTTATAAGCTGTTAACTTTTGGTGCAAAAAGGTACCTTTGTGTGGGAGGCACCAAAAGGGGCGTGGCAACAACACCCATTTTTCCCTAGACTGTAGGCAATATAAAAGCATAATACTGTACAAAATTTCAAGTATTTTTATACACTGTTATTAATGTTATAAGCTGTTAACTTTTGGTGCAAAATTGTGCATTTGTGTGGGAGATACCAAAAGGGACGTGGCGACTTCGCCCATTTTTCTCGAGGTGATAGCGACTAATAAGCTTATACTATGTGTGGAATTTCAAAAGATTCGAATAAGTAGTATAGCAGTTATTAAAGAATCAATATTTCACAACATTTTAACCCTTTGTGGGGGAGGTACTAGAAGGAGTGGACCAATATGGCCCATCTTCGAACTTAGCCGGAGATAGAAAAAAATATTACCACATACCAAATTTGAGGTCAATCGGTTACTCCTTTCGAGAGTTATCGTGCGCACCAGCCAGCAGACAGACAGACAGACAGACAGACAGACAGACGGACGGACATTGCTCATTCGACTTAAAATGACCCAAACCGGAGTTCCTCCGAACATACTTGGGGTCTTAGGTCACTCCTTCGACGTGTTACACTTTTTTCCGTAGCAAATGATATATACCCTCGTCACACCAAAGTGAGGGTATAATAATTAGTTGAAACAACAATAATAACATAGATACGATCAAATGAAAACGCTTGCAACTAAATCGATGGCTGTATCAATCAATTTAAGATTGTTTTTTTCATTGATACTCGGTTAGTTGTGGTAACCAATTTTAAATTTCATTATAGTACTATATGATCGATTTTTAGTTGTGACAACCAATGTATTATTCTTGACAACAGAAATTGTATCAATAGACCAAAGATTATTATCGCAACGAATAATTGGTTACTACAACAGAAAAAATATTAATAAATAATCGTTTATTGGTTATCCCAATCATTTCCCAAGTTTAGAATAATTAAATGTATTTTGGGAAATGCAAACGAAAGATTGATTGCTGTTCTTTTGCTGATACATGACAAACAAAAAATAAAATTACTCGACATAAAAAAATCTTCAACATTTTGTTCAAGAATGGTATAGGTAATCAAAAATAATCTCGTGTGGAATGCAGAATATGTTGTGCAAAATGTTTTACATACATAAATAAAAAGTAAAAGCAACAATAAGGAAATTAAAGGAACAGGGTTAAGCGATATTTGCATCAAAACTTTTATGCAAATATGGAATTTTTAATTTTGTTATTAATTGTTTGGTTTTTTGTTCAATAAATAAAATAAAAATTAATGAAAACTGTTTTTAATTAATTATCGGTAATATGTGACTGACAAATTGTCAGAACAACCAATTTTTTAAAACAGTTGGTTGTGGCAACTATAGCAGATAATTTAAGCCACCATTTTCGTAGTTGGCGCAACCAAATATGATTGTTGTCAACATGGAAGCAGATGTATACCACAACCAAAATATTGGTTGTCCTGATGGAATCGCATGATAGTAGACAGAACTACAAAATTCGGTTGGCAAATAATTAGGTTGAGGCAACCAAACTGTATTCTGTGTGTATGTAAAAAAAATGGTTTGAAAAAAGTCAATTTGTTGAGACATTTCTGCACAGAATTTATCATAACTCGAGAAGGCGTTGATGAGATGTTCTACAAAAATACTGTTCATAACATTGTACTATACTATGGCGGTCCCAAAATTAGTCGACCTAACAAAGAAAACACAACAAATTTGGGAATATTTTTCTTCCTTTTAGCTCGATATATTTTTCCAGCGATTTTCAGTAGCTCCGATACCCTGTTTATAGTTAGAACTGTCTAGCTCCTGAAAATACCCATCAACCGCAACCTTCACCGAGCCTTATTGTAACGTTTGGAAACAAAAACAAGAACGAAAGTTCAGTCGGGTAAATCTCCCTCACCTTCAGTCCCAAAAACTATTCGTAAATTTATTACTATTTTATTTTAATCAAATTGTTATCATTTTAAATTGCATTTAATAACTTTAAAGTATACACTGGTATTAAAGTTATAAGCTGTTAAGTTTTGTTGCAAAATAGTACATTTATGCGGGAGGTACCGAGAGGGGCGTGCCAATGACGCTAATTTTCACTGGACTATAAGTCCTATTAAAGCATTGTAGAAAATGTATCACAAGTATTTGTGTGAACTGGTATTAAAGTTATAAGCTCTTAACTTTTGGGGCAAAGGGGACCTTTTGAGTAAGAGGTACCAAAAGGAGCGTGCCAAAAAGGCCCACTTTCCACTGGACTCTAGTTACTATAAAAGCATTACACTGCACAATATATCAATTATTTATATGCACTGGTATTTAAGATATATTCAGTTAAAATTTTGTACAAAATGGTCTCTTTGTGTGCAAGGTACCAAAGGGGTAGCGACACTTCGCCCATTTTACTCAAGTTAATAGCGACGGATAAAGTAAAACTAACGGGTGATCCAAGTAGAGATACTTTTTTCAATAGCCTTTTTTGACAGATCAAGTGTGAGTCGTGTCATGACCTTCCCAAGCGACATCGCTTCGCTCTATGGGCTCTTGAAAAGGTCCAAGAAGATCCGACGTTTTCGAGCCAAATTTTGTTCAGCGATGATGAGGCCCACTTCTGGCTCAATGGGTATGTAAACAAGCAAAATTGCCGCATTTGGGACGAAGAGCAACCTGAAGAGAGTCAAGAGCTGCCACTTTATCCAGAAAAAACAAAGGTTTGGTGTGGTTTGTGGGCCGGTGGAATCATCGGCTCATATTTCTTCAAAAATGAGGCCGGTGAGAACGTAACCGTCAATGGCGACCGTTATCGTGCTATGATAACCGATTATTTGATGCCTGAAATTAAAGCTCGTGATCTGGGCGACATTTGGTTTCAACAAGATGGCGCCCCGTCCCACACATCGCATCAATCAATGGATTTATTGAGAGAACACTTCGGTGAGCAGATAATTTTACGTTTTGGGCCGGTCGATTGGCCACCAAGATCGTGTGATATCACATCGTTAGACTTTTTCCTGTGGGGATATGTAAAGTCTAAAGTTTATGCGGACAAACCCGCTTCGATTCAGGCCTTGGAGCAAAACATCATGCGTGTCATTCGTCAGTTACCAGTCGAAATGCTCGAACGAGTCATCGAAAATTGGACTCAACGGATGGAACGCCAACATTTGATAGACATAATCTTCAACAAATAAATTCCAAAGAATGTTCTTTCAAATGATAATAAACATTCCCCATTCAATAATAATTTTCTGTTTTTTTTTTTTCTTTAAAAAAGTAGGGAACCTCGAAATGGATCACGCTATATACATATAGGGAATTACAGATGATTCGTATAAGTACTATAAAAGTTATTAGAGAACAATAGTCAGTGTTAACTCTGTGTGAGGAAGGTACCAAAAGAAGTGGACCAATATGGCACATCCTTACATACCAAATTTGAAGTGTATCCGTTACTCCTTTTGAGAGTTATCGTGTGTTCCAGCCACACAGACGGACGGACATTGATCAATTGACTTAAAATGTCCTAAAACAGATTTCCGCCGAACATTCTTATGGTCTTAGGTCACATCTTCTATAGGTTACAAATGATATATACCCTTACAGAGAGGTGTAAGGTGAGGGGATACAAATCCGGGGCAGCTAAATTTGGCGAATAAGGTAAGTGCTGAAGCAATTCGAACATTAATTCATTGATTTTGACCATCGCAAGCTTTCACCCAGCTTTCTCATCATCAAATTTTCCTTCACTATGCGAAGTACAGCACATTTTAAAATTGCTATGACTTCAACTAGCTCACGAACCTTCAACCGACGGTCATACTTGGTATGTTCAAAAAATATTGGCAGCACATACAGCCCCGTTTAAACTCTGCCACCCAATATTTTATAGTTGTTAACGAAGGAGCAAACTTCCCTAAAGTAGAATCTAGCTCGGTTGTTGGACTGAGACCTTTCAAATGAAAGTATTGTATTACATGCCGGTGACCATTTTTTTCCCCATTATTAAAAATTCACTGAGTTCGTTTACTTTTGAGTGCTCAAAGAAAATAAACAACGTGGCGTTTTGAAGCTTTTCACGAAAGTACTTATGTTCAAAGTACTACCGCCACTTACTTATATGTCAGGACGGTTAATTATGGGACCGCCCTCGTATATGTCAGAACTCACCAAAACCCAAAACTTAACACAAACACAAAAAAAACAGTCAAATTGCAGTCAAAAAACTCATTATTGCAAAACACTCAGTATTGTCATTATTGCTTCGACCACTCTTATGTATGAATATTAGTAAATCGTATAGTAATGTTATTCATGCGACATAGTGGCACGAAGAGGGAAACGATTTGTTTGACAGTTATATCAATTCTTATTTTCATTATTGCTTTGACCACTAGAATGTACAGGGTTTTCCAACAAGAGGTGTTATTTTGAATCACCCTGTATTTCGGTAGCTGTCACTTTTGAAGCCTTTATTCTTTGACATTTGACAAGTAGAAACTACGCCATTACTAAAACTGGAACGATGCACGATTCAACAATGCATTGAAATTTTTAAAATTCGAAAAATTTAAAATCATCGAAAAATCATCTTGACTGATGAGGCCCATTTCCTCCTCGGTGGCTACGTCAACAAGCAAAATTGTCGCATCTGGGGCTCGGAAAACCCAAGAGTTATTGTTGAGAAGCCTCTACATCCTCAACGTGTGACTGTTTGGTGCGGTTTATGGTCCGGCGGGGTCATTGGACCTTACTTTTTCGAAAATGAGGTTGGATCAACAGTTACGGTGAATGGATTGCGCTATCGAGAGATTATTAATGATTTTTTATGGTCGGAGTTGGATGGTATTGATCTGGACAACGTTTACTTTCAACAAGACGGCGCTACGTGCCACACAAGCAACGAAACCATTGATCTGTTACGGGAAAAGTTTCTGGACCGTGTTATCTCTCGAAGAGGTGATCATAATTGACCAACGAGATTTTGTGATTTAACACCTTGCGACTTCTTCCTTTGGGGCCACGTGAAAGATAAGGTCTGTGCCAACAGCCCAGTGTCAATTCAAGACCTCAAAGATAGAATTCGTGGGGCTATTGAGGACATAGGGCAGCCACTGTGCGATTTGGTTATAGACAATTTCATGAAAAGGATATGGTCCTGTAAGTGTGGTCGTGGTGGCCATTTGGCTGATGTTATTCTTCATTATTAACGCCATACCTTTAATTATGAAATAAACATCTGATAATTTATCTCAAAAAATTAGATTTTTCTTTGAATACCAAAATAACACCTCTTGTTGGAAACCCCTTTATTAAACCATCTTGTATGCACTGTTAATAAAGTTATAAGCTATTAACTTTTGGTTCAAAATTGTCCTTTTGTGTGGGACGTCCAAATGGGGCGTGGCAACTTCGCCCATTTTTCTCGAGGTAATAGTGACTAATAAACTAATACTACACCCAGGAAAATAATTGGTTGGAATTCGATTGTAACAATAAAAAAATAGTACAAGCAACAAAAAGTATATTGCCTACACCATCTGTCGGCTGTATTTATATATAATTAGTTGAAGCAACAATAATAAAATGGATACGATCAACTGAAAATGCTTGCAACTAATCGATGGTTGTATCAATCGAATTAAGATTGTTTTTTTCATTGACACTCGGTTAGTTGTGGTAACCAATTTTAAATTTTCATTATAGTACCATATGATCGATTTTTGGTTGTGACAACCAATGTTTTATTCTTGACAACAGAAATTGTATCAATAGACCAATGATTATTATTGCAACGAATAATTGGTTACTACAACAGAAAAAATATTAATAAATAATCATTCCCATCATTTCCCAAATTAAGAATAATTAAATGCATTTTGGGAAATACAACCGAAAGATTGGTTGCTGTTCTTTTGCTGATACATGACAAACAAAAAATAAAATTACTCGACATAAAAAGAATCTTCAACATTTTGTTCAAGAACGGTATAGGTAATCAAAAATAATCTCGTGTGGATAATAATGTGTGGAATGCAGAATATGTTGTGCAAATTGAAATTGAAAGCACAGGGTTACGCGATATTTGCATAAAAGTATTGTGTTTTTTTTCGTGTACTAAAATGTGTGTGAAATATTTCCACATCTCATAATAGTGATGAGTTTGTAATATGGGATTTTTAATTTTGAATGAATTGTTTTGTTTTTTGTTCAATAAATAAAATAAAAATTAATGAAAACTGTTTTTAGTAGTATATGACTGACAAATTGTCAGAACAACCAACTTTTATACCCTACACCACACTGTGGTACAGGGTATTATAAGTTTGTTTCACGGCAGATGTTTGTAACACCTGGAAATAACACAGCTAGACCCACCTTAAGCTATACCGATCGACTCAGAATCACTAGCTGAGTCGATTTAACGATGTCCGTCCGTCCGTCTGTCCATGTAAAGTTGTTCGTCGACTACAGGTCGCAATTTCACTCCGATCGTTCTGAAATTTTGCAGTTTAGAGTATTTAGCGGCTGTTAAGATCGCTATTGAATTTTGTTGAAATCGGTTCAGATTTAGCTATAGCTCCCATATATATGTTTCGTCCGACTTTGCTCTTTAGTCCTGAAGAAGCTGTATTTTACATCCAATCATTTTGAAATTTAGAATGGTAGAGTTTCTTGATCCATGAACCAACATTGCTGAATTTGAAGAAAATCGGTTAAGATTTAGCTATAGCTCCCATATATATGTTTCGTCCGATTTGGCCCTTTAGTCCTATAAAAGCTGTATTTTACATCCAATCGTTTTGAAATTTAGAACGGTAGAGTTTATTGATACATGAACCAACACTACCGAATTTGAAGGAAATCGGTTAAGATTTAGCTATAGCTCCCATATATATGTTTCGTCCGATTTGGCCCTTTAGTTCTATAGAAGCTATATTTTACATCCAATCGTTTTGAAATTTAGAATGGTAGAGTTTCTTCATTCATGAACCAACATTGCCGAATTTGAAGAAAATCGGTAAAGATTTAGCTATAGCTCTCATATATATGATTCATCCAATTTGGCTCTTTAGATCCAATCGTTTTTATACCCTACACCACATTGTGGTACACGGTATTATTTAAGTATAAAATGTCCCAAAAGTAAATTTATGTAAACAATTTATACATGAATTACAAAATTTATATATCAGAGTTATTCAATATTACGAGAGTGGTGTAGGGTATTATATAGTCGGCACCGCCCGACTTTAGCCTTTCCTTACTGGTTTAAAACTGTTGGTTGCGGCAACTACAGCAGATAATTTAAGCCACCATTTTCGTAGTTGGCGCAACCAAATATGATTGTTGTCAACATGGAAGCAGAAGTATACCAGAACCAAAATATTGGTTGTCCTGATGGAATCGCATGATAGTACACAGAACTACCAAAATTCGGTTGGCAAATAATTCGGTTGAGGCAACCAAACTGTATTCTGTGTGTATGTGTAGAATTTCGGAGGATTAAAATAAGTAGTATATAAGTTATTAAATAATCAATATTTCACTAAATATTAACCATTTGTGGGGGAGGCACTAGAAGGAGTGGGTCAATATGGATCATATTCGAAATTAGCCGGAGATAGAAGAAAATATTACCACATACCAAATTTTAAGTCAATCGGTTACTCCTTTCGAGAGTTATCGAGCGCACCAGCCAGCAGACAGACAGATAGACGGACGGACGGACATTATCAGATCTGACTCCCCTATAAAGAATCTGCCTGGAAGATACCGAGGAAATGTGTGTCAATCAACGATTTTGTATAATTCTTGTGGTTTTAAAAAATCTTAAATAAATCTTTAAAACTAAACCCCACAAAGTGAGGGTATAAAAGTTATTACGATTTCTATTTTATTATATCTAGACAGTAATCAAAGGATAGATATCAGATCTTAGAATTTAATAACTGAGTTTCCTTTAATACAAATAATTGTTCAACGACACTTTCTCTAGACTTTATTCGATTTTCCAGCAAACTTTGGGGCCAAATATATCCAACCAAGATAACATTTATTTCATTGAGGATACATTTGGAAGCAAATTCAGTGTCAATGAAACCACAGTGTACAGTGTCTCTCAACGCGCAGTACTCGTATATGTCTGGAATGTTCTGTTTTGTTATGCAGAGAATTTGTCGTTTTTTTGCAGACGGTTTTGTACAAACAAAACAAATCGCAAGATTGTTCTCGGTCTATTTTTATTAATTTGAGACGGCAGAGGCAGAGGATTACATTCGCATGCGGTGGTACTGATGTGTTTGCGATTGATAATAATTTGTTGCTGCTGTTGCCGTTGCCGCTGCCGCTTCTACTTCAGCTAGTGGAGAATCAAATATGGATTGGTTAAAGTCTGGAGAGTCCAGACACAACAACAATAACAAAAAAAGCACAAAAATCAAGCCAAAAAGAAAACAAAACAAATCATTAAATTTAAAATAAGCAAATCAGCGTATATGCGATTACCCGGCAACAGACTGATGGATGGACGGAGGGACGGGCGGACAGCTAGACTTATATAAATGCCAATATCAAAATTATAACTCATATTCGCAATATCATTCATGGCGAAATTATTCACCTCTTTCATGCATCCCTGGCCAACCCCATTGAAAGCAGACAGAAACACAGCAAATCAACCAACCAAATGACAGACCAACCAACCAGACCGACAATCGGACGAATGATAAACAAAATAACAAGTTATGGAATTGAATTTAAGATTCGTGGGACGCATTTTCGCGCCAATACACGTATTGTGCATAAATTCGTGGAAGAACAAGTTTATTAACCTTTCTCCCCAGAAATAAAAAAAAACAAAACTTTTGCAAAAACATTTCCACAGAAACATTCAATTACTGAATGGGGTTATGAACTTTGTAACCAAACCTGACATTGCATGGTGGGAAAATTAAAATTTATTATCCAAATATTTTAGGGAATACTATTGAAGATTAGAGACACGTTTACATGAGAGGGGGATTTTGATTGGTAATACTCCATAATTAATATGGCGGGATTGTAAATATTAGAGTAAGGTGGCGAAAAAATTTCACAGATGTAAGCATTGAAAACATGAAAGAAACTTTCATTTTTCGGTGGAAAAATTTTCCCCATTCTTTGTCAGACTAAATTCATTGGAAAATTTATATAAACAAGTAAGAAATTTCAGTCGGGTAAACCGACTAAGTTACACCCTCACTTTGTGAGCAAAGTTAATATGCACTGGTGGGTATATTTTAAGGGCGGATTTTGATTTTGAATAAAACACAAATTATTTAGGAAGTTATTGTCATTTCTTTATTATGATAATATTGGTAAGGTTCAATTATGTATGGAACAAAATATCGGCCAAATGGCAGCCGCGACCTCGGCGGCATACCTCCATCCGATGGTCCAAATTGACGCTGAGGCATAATTGAGGTTCTATGCCGTTAATGTACCGAATTATCTCATCCTTTAGCTCTTTAATTGTTGCTGGATTATCGACGTACACCTTTTCTTTCAAATAACACCAAAGAAAGAAGTCCAACGGTGTCAAATTACATGATCTTGGCGGCCAATTGACATCGCCACGACGTGAGATAACACGGCCATTGAATTTGTTGCGCAAAGGAGCCATTGTTTCGTTAGCTGTGTGGCAAGTGGCACCGTCCTGTTGAAACCACATATTGTCCACATCCATATCTTCCAACTCGGGCCATAAAAAGTTCGTTATCATCTCACGATAGCGAACACCATTCACAGTAACTGCCAGACCGGCCTCATTTCGAAGATGTATGGCCCGATGATGTCGCCAGCCCATAAGCCGCACCAAACGAACAATTCTCCCGATTGTGGACACATTTGGTCGTATATGCTGATCAAAAAAACATCACGAAGTGCACAAAATGCATTTTGATTTCAACGCCCATTTTCCTAAAAGGCTTAAAAAACTTTAACACGTTGCTCGATTGTGTATATTTCCATGGTTCAAATAGAGTTAGTCTGAAATTGAGAAATGTCAAATGAAATGCAGAAACAAAACTTGACGTTTAGGTGTGGTTCACATTCAACATCGGCCCTTATAATTTAACCACCCTTTATAATGTATCAGGGAGTGAATGTAGCTATTGGAACATAAACTAAGGCAAAAAGGTAAAATATGGTCCAAAAATAGTTTTTGACGTTTAGAGGCACAGCATGGAAAAGAGATAAATATTGTACCTTGATGCCAGGAACATAAACAGGATAATTTTTCCCCATATGGAATAGTCATTTGTTTTTGAAAGAAAGAGGTATAACTATTCTACAGTACCCTAAAAAGAAAATAAATAAAATGATGGAGCTGCGAAGAGCACCGGGTTACAGCTAGTATTATATAGTTAAAATGTCCTAAGCAGCATTATCTTTTCTTTTCCTTTAATAATTATACCCTACACAACACTGTGGTAAAGGGTATTATGACTTTGTGCATTTGTTTGTTACACACAAAAGGAGAAGAGATAGATCCATTGTTTATTATACCGATCGACTTGTAATCACTTTCTGAGTCTATTTAGCTATGTCCGTCTGTCTGTCTGTCCGTCTGTCCGTCTGTCTGTAGATGTATTCTTGTAATCAAAGTACAGGTCGCAATTATGGCCCGATCTTGACGAAACTTTACACATATCTTTTTTTTGGCCCAAGGACGATCCCTATTTACTTTGGTTAAAATCGGTTCAGATTTGGATATAGCCCCCATATATATGTTAGCCCCGATTTGACATGTAAGCGCTGTAAAAACTTTATTTTATATCCGATCAGTATGAAATTCAGCAGAAAGAGGTCTCTTATTATATGAATGAACACTGTTAAATTTGGAAGAAATCGGTTCAGATTTAGATATAGCCCCCATATATATGTTACCCCCGATTTTACATGTAACCGCTGTAAAAAGTGTATTTTTAATCCGATCAAAACGAAATTCGGCAGAAAGAGGTTTCTTATTACATGAATTAATACTGCCAAATTTGAGGGAAATCGGTTGAGATTTAGATATAGCCCACATATATATGTTCCCCCGATTTGACATGTAAGTGCTGTAGAAACTGTATTTTATATCCGATCAGTAAAAAAATCTACACAAAGAGGTTTCTTATTATATGAAAGGATACTTCCAAATTCAGAGAAAATCGGTTCAGATTTAGATATAGCCCCCATATATATGTTACCCCCGATTTAACATGTAAGCGCTGTACAAACTGTATTTTATATCCGATCAGTAAAAAAATCTACACAAAGAGGTTTCTTATTATATGAAGGGATACTTCCAAATTCAGAGAAAATCGGTTCAGATTTAGATATAGCCCCCATATATTTGTTACCCCCGACTGTATTTTATATCCGGTCAGTACGAAATTTGACAGAAAGAAGTTTCTTTTTCAATGAATGAGTATACAAGGAAAATCCGTTCAGATTTATATATAACCTCCATATATATGTTCCTCCTGATTTGGTACCAAAGCGCTATATAAGTTGTACTTTACTTCCGATCAAAATTTTCCAGAAAGATGTTCCTAATTTTTTTTATATAAGCGCTATTTTAGAGCCCTGAAAGGCTTCAGCGGAAATGAAAATTAAAACATTACTTAAACCAATTATTCCAAGGTAGTACCTACCTAACATACCCTGCATATATTACTTATATTGTGTACGACCAAAAATCGGACTATTTATTGTGTTAAGGCTAATAATAACCACAGTAAATGCAAATATGTGGAATATTATTATTAGTTCAATTTTTAATTCCACACATTATATTAAACTCCTCTTTGGAATAAGCCTTGACGTGGCGCGGGAGCTAAGTAATTTCGTAAAAGAAAGGAAACTAATTATTCCAACTATTCAAAAAGAAATTCTTAATGTACATTGCCGAGGTGGTGTAGGGTATTATATAGTCGGCCCCGCCCGACCTTAACCTTTCCTTACTGGTTTTTAATTTATAAATATTAAAAATTATTGTTATTATCAATACAATTTATAGTTATGCAAGATTATACGATTTAAGTTCTATTTGAATTTCACAAACATATAAAAATTTTAAAAAATGCACTTTGAAATTCTGAAAAACAGAAACTTGCCTTTAAATTAAAACATTGGTGCATAGCCAACATACTTAAATACAAATTAAAAATTTTTTTCGTAAATATTGGTTCCATATAAAACAACTAAGGAAAGGCAGAAAGTCAGGCGGGGCCGACTATATAATACCCTACACCTCCCTAACAATGCGATAAGGGTCATTGCCATTATAATTTGGAATAATTGGTAAATGGGTAGAAACATATTATTTAATTCTGAAACCATAATCGCTATCTGGAAAATTTTAATGATCGGAAGTAAAATACAACTTCTATAGCGGTTTGATACCAAATCAGGAGGAACATATATATGGAGCTTTAATATAAATCTGAACCGATCTTCCCTGAATACTCATTCATGTAAAAAGACCACCTTCTGTCGAATTTCGTACTGATCGGATATAAAATACAGTCTCTACAGCGCTTACATGTCAAATCGGGGGTAACATTTTTATGGGAGCTATATCTAAATTTGAACCGATTTTCTCCGACCTCCGCTTACAGGTCAAATCGGGGGTAACATATTTATAGGTGTTATATCTAAATCTAAACCGAGTTTCTCCGAATTTGGCAGTATTCCTTCATGTAGAAAGAAACCACTTTCTGCCGGATTTCGCACTGATCGGATATAAAATACAGTTTGTACAGCGCTTACATGTCAAATCGGGGGTAACATATATAAGGGGGCTATATCTAAATCTGAACCGATTTTCTCCGAATTTATCAGTATTCCTTCATGTAATAAGAAACCTCTCTTTGCCGAATTTTGCACTGATCGGAAATAAAATAACATTTTTACAGCGCTTACATGTCAAATCGGGGGTAACGTATATATGGGGGCTATATCTAAATATGAACCGATTTCTTCCAAATTTAACAGTGTTCATTCATATAATAAGAAACCTCTTTCTGCCGAATTTCATACTGATCGGATATAAAATAAAGTTTTTACAGCGCTTACATGTCAAATCGGGGCTAACATATATATGGGGGCTATATCTAAATCTGAACCGATTTTAACCAAATTTAGTAGGGATCGTCCTTAGGCCAAAAAAAAGATATGTGTAAAGTTTCGTCGAGATCGGACCATAATTGCGACCTGTACTTTGATTACAAGAATACATGCACAGACGGACAGACGGACATAGCTAAATCAACTCAGAAAGTGCTTCTAAGTCGATCGGTATAATAAACGATGGGTCTATTTATTCTCCTTTTGGGCGTTACAAACAAATGCACAAAGTTATAATACCCTGTACCACAGTGTGGTGTAGGGTATAAAAATATTTAGATGGGAGCATTGTTATGTTTAGAATAATATCCTCCGAAACATATAATATTTATGTGTTTTAAATATTATATATTTTGAGTGAACCCTTGAACGGTGCAACAACGCAACATTTCAACCCTGTATTTAATCGAAGGGATGGACGCTGCCCTACAAAACATATGTTTTTCAGCGTCGAGCGAATAACCTAACTACACGCGTGTGTACGTGCGTGGAAGATAGGACATAGGCTTTATTTTAGTGGAAACGTGGAGTGTTTTTTTTTTGTAGGTTTTTTAGTGAGTTGCTGCTCTCTGACAGTGCAACATTTAGAAAAGAAAATAGCATTAGATAATGATAGAAATTTCTAATACAACAAACAATGCCAAAAAATATTTCTTCAGAGGAAAACTAATTTTAAAGAATGATACCCCTAGACAATAGAAACTATGTTATATGTATGTTAAATTTAAGTCAGTAAAAAGTAAGTAAGTAAGATAAAAGTAGATTAAATCTTAAGATGCTCCAGGTGTAGCTAATATTGATGAAGTAGATTATTTCACAGTCGTCTCTTTTCGGGCAAAAAAGAGGACAAAGGACTGAAAAACATTCCGGCAAAAACAGGGAAGTTAATCCTAAGGATCACATTAGAAGTGCTTCCAAGAAAGCAATATGACTTGTTATTATTTATTTATTATTCCCCACCTTAGAGAGGAGGGTATATATCATTTGTTACGATCCAAACGTGTAGCACGTCGAAGGAGTGACCCAAGACCCTAAGTATGTTCGGCGAACTTCCGTTTTTGGTAATTTCAAGTCGAATGAGCAATGTCCGTCCGTCTGTCTGCTGGCTGGTGCCGACGGTAACTCTCGAAAGGAGCAACCGATTGACTTCAAATTTGGTATGTGGTAATATTTTCTTCTATCTCCGGCTAAGTTCGAAGATGGGCCATATTAGTCCACTCCTTTTAGTACCTCCTCCACAAAGGGTTAACATTTAGTGAAATATTGATTATATAATAACTTCTATACTACTTATAGAAATCCTCTGAAATTATACACATAGTATTAGTTTATTAGTCACTACTACCTCGAGAAAAATGGGCGAAGTTGCAACGCCCCTTTTGGTACCTCCCACACAAATGAACAATTTTGATCCAAAAGTTAAAAGCTTATAACTTTATAAACAGTGCATACAAAGACTTAAAACTTTGTACAGTGTAATGGTTTAATATTTCCTAAAATACAGTGAAAAATGGACATTATTGCCACGCTCCTTTTGGTACCTCCCACACAAATGGACCATTTTGTACCAAAAGTTACCAGCATATAACTGTAATACAAGTGCATACAAATACCTGAAATTTTGTACAGTGTAATGATTTTATAGTACCTAGTGTCCAGAGAAAAATGGGCGTTATTGGCACGCCCCTTTTGGAACCTTCCACACAAATTTACCAAAAGTACCAAAAGTAAAAAACTTTAATAACAGTGTATACAAATACTTGAAATTTCGTACAGTGTAGTGCTTTTATAGTACCTAGAGTCCAAAGAAAAGTGGTCGTTATTGGGACGCCCCTTTTGGCACCTCCTACACAAATGGACCATTTTGTATCAAAAGTAAACAGTTTTGAACTTAATTACCAGTACATACTTTAACCTTATTAAATGCAATTTAAATTTTGAGACTCAAGGTGGGTGGATTCATTAGTCGATTTACCCGACTGAACTTTTTACTTGTTTATTTCCTAATTTTACGGCCCAGGGAAACGCCGGGTGACAAAGACCATGTTGATTGCTATATTTTGTAGCGACAGACCAGAGCCTCTGGTGGGAATCGAACCCATGACCCCCAAACTTATGGGCGAGTACGCTACCAACTCACATACTGGGGTACTCAATGAAATATTAAAATATTGTCTTTAAAACAGATATTTTTAATTCAATACTGTGAGCAAATTGCAATGAATACAGCTTTAATAAAACATGCAAGAACATGTTAATATACCTCCCATACAAAGGGATAATTATACCCTCACTTTAGTGTGACGAGGGTATATATCATTTGCTACGGAAAAAAGTGTAACACATCGAAGGAGTGACCTAAGACCCCAAGTATGTTCGGAGGAAAACCGTTTTGGGCCATTTTAAGTCGAATGAGCAATGTCCGTCCGTCTGTCTGTCTGTCTGTCTGTCTGTGTGTCTGCTGGCTGGTGCGCACGATAACTCTCGAAAGGAGTAACCGATTGACTTCAAATTTGGTATGTGGTAATATTTTTTTCCATCTCCGGCTAAGTTCGAAGATGGGCCATATTGGTCCACTCCTTCTAGTACCTCCCCCACAAAGGGTTAAAATGTTGTGAAAAATTGATTCTTTAATAAATGCTATACTACTTATTCGAATCTTTTGAAATTCCACACATAGTATTAGCTTATTAGTCGCTATCAACTCGAGAAAATTGGGCGAAATTGCCATGTCCCTTTTGGTACCTCCCACACAAATGCACCGTTTTGCACCAAAAGTTAACAGCTTATAACGTTAATAACAGTGTATAAAAAAACTTGAAATTTTGTACAGTATTATGCTTTTATATTGCCTACAGTCGAGGGAAAAATGGGTGTTATATTCACGCCCCTTTTGGTAGCTCCCACACAAAGGTAACATTTTGCACCAAAAGTTAACAGCTTATAACATTAATACCAGTGTATAAAAATACTTGAAATTTTCTACAGTGTAATGCTTTTATAGTGTCTATAGCCCTGTGAAAAATGGACGCTATTGCCACGCCTCTTTTTGTACCTTCCACACAAAGGTACAATTTTGCACAAAAAGTTAAGAGATCACAACACGAGTACCAATGCACGTAAATGCCACAACATTTTGCACAGTGTAACGCTTTTGAAGTGTCTATAGCCCTGTAAAAAATGGCCGTTATCACCACGCCCCTTTTTGTACCTCCCACACAAAATGTTCAAATCATACCAAAATTTAATATCTCGTAACGTTAATAAACCAGTGCAAATAAACGCTTATAATTCGGCGCAGTGCAATGTATTTAAAGTATCTACTATTCAGCGAAAAATAGGTGTATTTGTTAAACCAGTTCTGGTACCTACCATACAATCTAACAGAATAATTCGTGGAATATTCAATATTACATTACTCACAAAGTGAGGGTATACCTTAGTCGGTTTACCCGACTGAAACTTTCTTACTTGTTTTTCTTATATATCAGACATAAATCGTACGTAACATTGTAAGACAGGGTATAGCTTAAGGTAGACCACCAGCAGTGGTTCTACTTAAAACGAAACCCCCTATGTCCAGAGTGTGATGCGAATGATGCTAATCGGACTTGCCGGATCCCAGTCAGGTGCGACCTACCTGGACGCCTCAGTCGTTGTCACGTTTTGGGGGCTTCACGCCCACACTTGTGGGACCAACATTAAACAAAATAAACTATCAAAAACATATATACAACAGCAACTAACTGATATGACTACGGGCACGAAGACTAATAACGATATACGCGTACATACAAAGAAAAAACGACGACAACTAATATACGAGTCAGGTCTCACAGCAAGCCTAAATATCCAATATGATCTTCTAGAGCGCCAGCTTCATCCGGTATTTCGGTTTTCCATGGGCAAGCATAGCCGTCCTTCAAAGAAGAAGTTTAATGATAGGAGCATGACTCTCTGGATCATTGAGAGACTTTAGAAAGTCGACCCTGTATATCTGTTCAACAGAGCCAATAGAATATCTAATGTGGGCTCAGAATATCGCCGAAGTACAGAATACCTGGACATCTTCCATACAACAGCACCATGTTGAAAGGCTGCACCTTACATATGAAACGCCGACTTTGGTCCGTTTGGCAGCCTGTGAAGAACAGCCATTGCTAAGGACCGCTTTGTACTGGCGGTCATCAACAAGGGAGAGGAAGTCGGAAATATCCCTTTGGAGTTAAAAAAGGACGGACAACTTGATGAATTTCCATACAAGAGCAGCCTGTTAAAAGGCTGCGTTGTCCAGATAAACTTCTGACTTCCAAAAGGACCAAAGCGGTCAGTAGTAATGCTGATTCCGAGTTCTTAGCTTACGTTGCTTAGCACAGCTTGGTACGGCCGGACATCAACAGGGAAACATGAAGTGATATAGAGAACAGACTGTTCTCTCTTTTCTCCGACGTTCGTACGGAGTTGTAGAGTCCAACTCCTGACTGTAACGACGATTTAAGGCCACATACAATAATTGTGCTAAAAGCCCTTCTTATGCAAGGAGGAGCAGTTCCAGAAACCATGGTTGAGAGTTCATGGAAGACATAGCTTGTATACTTCGAAAGACAGGCTTAATAACGGGTTTTTAATAGGGATGATATGATTTTGAAGTGACGTTTCGGCCATTTGTAATATGTCATGATCTGTCATTTGTTTTTCATTGTATTCAGTAGTGTTAACAATTCCATCATGGAGAGATATACGCAAGAACAACGTTTACAAATTATTCAGTTTTATTATTAAAATAATCGTTCTCCAATAGCAACTTTTCATGCGCTAAGTACATTTTTTTTAAAATCCAAAAAAGACACTTTCCAGTCAACCTACTAGCTCTCATTTAGCTCTCATTAAGAGCTATCTTTTTGCCATTGACCGATGTTGGCTACGTGCCACACAGCAAATGAAACAATTGAATTGTTGCGAGAGATTGGTTTGGAGATTATTTCAAGAAATTGTGATATTGAATGGCCTCCAAGAAGTTGTGATTTAACACCATTAGACTATTTCTTGTGGGGTTATTTGAAGTCATTGGTCTTTCGAAATAAACCAGACTCTCTTCAAGCTTTACAAGTCAATACTGAACGTGCCATTCATGACATACTCGTACGACTTGATTTAGTGGAATAAGTGCTCGAAAATTGGGTTCATCGAATTCGTTCGTGCAGAAGAAGTCGTGGAGGCCATTTGAATGACGTTTTATTTAGAACTTAATTGTATCGATTGTACTTCACATTAAATAAAAAACTTTTGAATTTCCTTAACAATAAGCGTGTTTTTTTCCAAAGAAATAACATCACTCTAATTGCGAAAAACCTTTATGTATCTTATTATTTTTCTTAATAGAGAGGGCTAAGTAGCAGCCAGGCTGTAGTTAGAAAACTCCCATAATTGGTAGTCTTCCTTGTATAGGGTGATCCGACTAGAGATACTTTTTCAATAGCCTTTTTTTGACAGATCACGTGTAAGTCGTGTCATGCTGTCATGCTGTCATGTTATTTTTGTTAATTATTGTTTGGCATTTCATCATGGAAAGACTTACGCCCGAACAACGTTGACGCGTGTCATTCGCCAGTTACCAGTCGAAATGGTCGAAGGAGTCATCGAAAATTGGACTCAACGGATGGACCATCTGAGACGTAGCCGCGGTCAACATTTGATAGACATAATCTTCAAAAAATAAATGCCAAGAATGTTCTTTCAAACGATAATAAACATTCCCCATTCAATTTGAATTTTCTGTGTTTTTTCTTTAAAAAAGTAGGGAACCTCGAAATGGATCACCCTATATATGGCTTATAAAACTGAGATGCAAATTTGTAGTCCGACAAATAATAAGCTAACGTTTTAAACCGTCTTTGCAGCTGCCACTCAAATACCAAAATTCTATACATTTTATACGTTAGTCGATATATCGACTGTCACAAGTACTGGTCGCATCAAATATAAAATTATCCCACCTTACCATAGAGTGAATAATGCACTGTTAAAAAAAAGTAGATATTTTACATTATTTTAATCTGAGTAATAAAAAGAAATATATTAGTAATTTTTGTAATTGTTTTCAGTATAGGAGATGCTGGAAAAGGTAGCAAAAATTCTGCCAATCGCACAGCTATTATGTATAGCACCGAATTTGAAAATTGTGAGATTAGTAGCAATGATATTCTCACATTACACGGAAGAGGATAAATAATTTTCTACAAGATGTTTGGGATAACTCCGTTTCAGATATTGAGGTATATCCTTCCGTCCATCTGTGTAACTGGCAGGTTAAAGAGCACGGAAGCTAAACCATCCGTTCTAGTATCTCCACATAAAAGCGAGCTAATCGCACCGTAAATAAGTACTTAGTATCTTTAATACCAACGAACAAAAATAATTGATTATGGAAAGATTCAACTAAGACCCATAAACGTTTGGTGGGAATTTAAAATTATTGAGCTATGTCCGCCTGTCTGTTGGACTGGAGCGCATTATAACTCTGGAAAGCTCAACTTTCTTTATTATACCCTACAGGGTATTATAAGTTTAATTCACGGCAGATGTTTGTAACACCTGAAAATAACACAGCTAGACCCACCTTAAAGTATACCGATCGACTCAGAATCACTAGCTGAATCGATTTAACGATGTCTGTCCGTCCGTCCGTCCGTCTGTCCATGTAAAGTTGTTCGTCGACTACAGGTCGCAATTTCACTCCGATCGTTCTGAAATTTTGCAGTTTAGAGTATTTCGCGGCTGTTAGGATCGCTATTGAATTTGG
Organism: Eudasyphora cyanicolor; assembly: GCA_963930755.1. NCBI lineage: Eukaryota > Metazoa > Arthropoda > Insecta > Diptera > Muscidae > Eudasyphora > Eudasyphora cyanicolor. Next base: position 246,873,585 of record OZ005735.1, read on the forward strand.
TTGAAATCGGTTCAGATTTAGATATAGCTACTATATATATCTTTCGTCCGATTTGGCTCTTTAGTCCTATAGAAGCTGTATTTTACATCCAATCATTTTGAAATTTAGAATGGTAGAGTTTCTTGATCCATGAACCAACACTACCGAATTTGAAGAAAATCGGTTAAGATTTAGCTATAGCTCCCATATATATGTTTCGTCCGATTTGGCCATTTAGTCCTGAAGAAGCTGTATTTTACATCCAATCATTTTGAAATTTAGAATGGTAGAGTTTCTTGATCCATGAACCAACACTACCGAATTTGAAGAAAATCGGTTAAGATTTAGCTATAGCTCCCATATATATGTTTCGTCCGATTTGGCCATTTAGTCCTGAAGAAGCTGTATTTTACATCCAATCATTTTGAAATTTAGAATGGTAGAGTTTCTTGATCCATGAACCAACATTGCCGAATTTGAAGAAAATCGGTTAAGATTTAGCTATATATATGTTTCGTCCGATTTGGCCCTTTAGTTCTATAGAAGCTGTATTTTACATCCAATCGTTTTGAAATTTAGAATGGTAGAGTTTATTGATCCATGAACCAACACTACCGAATTTGAAGAAAATCGGTTAAGATTTAGCTATAGCTCCCATATATATGTTTCGTCCGATTTGGCCCTTTAGTCCTATAAAAGCTGTATTTTACATCCAATCGTTTTGAAATTTAGAATGGTAGAGTTTGTTGATCCATGAACCAACACTACCGAATTTGAAGAAAATCGGTTAAGATTTAGCTATAGCTCCCATATATATGTTTCGTCCGATTTGGCCCTTTAGTCCTATAAAAGCTGTATTTTACATCCAATCGTTTTGAAATTTAGAATGGTAGAGTTTCTTGATCCATGAACCAAAACTAGCGAATTTGAAGAAAATCGGTTAAGATTTAGCTATAGCTCCCACATATATGTTTCGTCCGATTTGGCCTTTTAGTTCTATAGAAGCTATATTTTACATCCAATCTTTTTGAAATTTAGAATGGTAGAGTTTCTTGATTCATGAACCAACATTGCCGAATTTGAAGAAAATCGGTAAAGATTTAGCTATAGCTCCCATATATATGTTTCATCCGATTTGGCTCTTTGGATCCAATCGTTTTTATTTCCTTACTGGTTTTTTATGTATTTATATTTTCTCCTATCTCAGGTGGACCATCGAAGATAAGGCTGTATGGTCCACCATTACATCTGGAATAATGCATTTTCAGAGCTTATCAGTACCTAGTCGAATCTTGTGTTATTTCGTATTAGTATTTACATTTAGCATCACCCCTGCCACTCTTTTGATGGAGATACTGTTTTATTGCGCCTTTTTTATGTAAATTTGCAAAAAAAAAAATTGCTCATTAAGTATATCCAAGAGGACTTCTGAGGTAAAGAGCCAGCATATTCCCCCACTTAAACTCAATGGCTTTTACAAAAAGGTACTCTCTGGAGGCCAAAGTATCAACCAAAAATATGCGATGGTTAGCTCCTTAAAAATTGATCTTCAAAGGGAATGGTAAAAATATCAATCGTGAACTGTGTGACGGACAGACAACGCGATGGCATTATCAATACTAATGTTGGCTACATGGAACAAAAACATAATTTTCTTAAAACATTTAATGTTTTTAAGATTTACTAAAGCTTTTATATTTGAACATAAAAAATTACAGCATTTTTAATTCACGACACATGTAGCGCCAACCTCTTAAATATATAATTTAAAAACGCTACCAATTTTCTCCACAAATCTCATTACTGAAAAACATAAAATATATTTTTCAGACAAACGTACAAATAATTGCTGTTCATTTGTCAAGTTCTCTAAAAATTTCTACGCTATTGATTTCTCAAGTAACATCGAATCCCCATGTGTTTTATTTCACAATTTATTGAAATAAAACATCTCTGCGCTTTAACATGCCACTTAAGTTGTCCTTAAAACCATTTTTATTAAACATTTAATATTTCACAAGAGTATCATCAGATGTGTTCGTTGAACTCTCCATGTAAGAGATACCATCACTAACATACCCCTGAAATACGACCGACAGTCTCTGGTATTTATAGACTGTACTTTGTCAAGACAACAGAAATCTTAAAATCTGTCTGTATTCTGCTCTCGAAAGAAGATTTATATATTATATTACTTTTATTATCCTTGAAGAAGTCCTTCTTCCTACCATTCATCATACAGTGCGAAGAAGTCGTTATTATTACAAAAAAAAATAAAAATATGCCTACGGCTGAGGTTGATTTTTTGGGGGTAGACAACACCGTTTCCATTAGGGACAAATTAGAATGTACATTCTAAGTATATACTCGTGTAAGGAGTGGACTCTAGTATAGAGGAAGACCGCATAGGTCGACTCTAGTATAGAGGACGACCGTAGAGGTCGACTCTAGTATAGAGGACGACCGTAAAGGTCGACTCTAGTACAGAGGACGACCGTAAAGGTCGACTCTAGTACAGAGGACGACCGTAAAGGTCGACTCTAGTACAGAGGAAGACCGCAGAGGTCGACTCTAGTATAAAGGACGACCGTAAAGGTCGACTCTAGTACAGAGGAAGCCCGCAGAGGTCGACTCTAGTATAAAGGACGACCGCAGAGGTGGACTGTAGTATAGAGGAAGACCGCAGAGGTGGACTGTAGTATAGAGGAAGTCCTTAGATGTCGACTGTAGTATAGAGGAAGACCTCTGATGTTGTCTATAGTATAGAGGAAGACCTCAGAGGTCGACTCTAGTATAGAGGAAAACCTAAGAGGTCGACTCTAGTATAGAGGAAGACCTAAGAGGTCGACTCTAGTATAGAGGAAGACCTAATAGGTCGACTCTAGTATAGAGGAAGACCTAAGAGGTCGACTCTAGTATAGAGGAAGACCTAAGAGGTCGACTCTAGTATAGAGGAAGACCTAAGAGGTCGATTCTAGTATAGAGGAAGACCTAAGAGGTCTACTCTAGTATAGAGGAAGACCTAAGAGGTCGACTCTAGTATAGAAGAAGACCTAAGAGGTCGACTCTAGAATAGAGGAAGACCTAAGAGGTCGACTCTAGTATAGATGAAGACCTCAGAGGTCGACTCTAGAATAGAGGAAGACCTAAGAGGTCGACTCTAGAATAGAGGAAGAACTAAGAGGTCGACTCCAGTATAGAGGAAGACCTCAGAGGTCGACTCTAGTAAAGAGGATGGCCTCAGAGGTCGACTCTAGTATAGAGGAAGACTTTAGAGGTCGACTCTAGTATAGAGGAAGACTTCAGAGGTCGACTCTAGTATAGAAGAAGACTTCAGAGGTCGACTCTAGTATAGAGGAAGACCTAAGAGGTCGACTCTAGTACAGAAGAAGACCTCAGAGGTCGACTCTAGTACAGAGGAAGACCTCAGAGGTCGACTCTAGTATAGAGGAAGACCTCAGAGGTCGACTCTAGTATAGAGGAAGACCTTAGAAGTTGACTCCAGTGTAGAGGCAGACCTCAGAGGTCGACTCTAGTATAGTTGAAGACCTCAGAGGTCGACTCTAGTATAGAGGAAGACTCTAATATAGAGGAAGACCTCATAGGTCGACTCTAGTGTAGAGGAAGATCTCGGAGGTCGACTCTGGTATATAGGGAGACCTCGGGGGTCGACTCTAGAATAGAGGAAGGCCTCAGAGTTCGACTGTAGTATAGAGGAAGACCTCAGAGGTAGACTCTAGTCTAGAGGAAGACATCAGAGGTCGACTCTAGTCTAGAGGAAGACCTCCGAGGTCGACTCTAGTATAGAGGAAGACCTCAGAGGTCGACTCTAGTATAAAGGAAGTCCTCAGAAGTCGACTCTAGTATAAAGGAAGACCTCAGATGTCGACTCTAGTATAAAGGAAGACCTCAGATGTCGACTTGAGTATAGAGGAAGACCTCAGAGGTCGACTCTATTATAGAGATAGACCTCAGAGGTCGACTCTAGTATAGGGGAGAATTTATCAGCCCTTTAGGATTAGCTTTTTTAATATTAGATACTTTTTATTTGAAACAGTGTCGAAATAATCCCCTAACAAGTTAACATTCGAAAACAGTCAGTGACCTTCAGACATCCTCATACTTCGGGAGGCCTGAATTTCTAACAAACCCAGAGGTTAACGACAATCCAGCAACATGGTTTGAGACAATAACAAAAAAACGACCGGCAACGCATGATTTTCTTACGCACAACGGCAGAAAAATCATGTCTACAACACAAATAAGCCACTTTTCATAGTTGTTACGGTTGTTGTCCTTATTATTGTTGTTGTTGGTACGAGTATTTCATCCAGACGACCTTTTTATATTATGGCATTAAACATTTACTGCTGCTGCCGCTGCTTTACCATGAACCCAGATTGTTCGCCATACGCCATCGTAGACGTTGACCGCATCGTTGACGTTGTCTCTGTCATTGTACGCAAAACAATTACACACCAAAAAATTCGACGTCGAAATCAAATCAGACCAAATGAAATGGGCAGACACCAGAAGGAATAAAGGAAGAACAGAAAACAAAAGACAACGACATTGAAATGTGAAAATGATGGGAGCATGAACAAGTCTGGAAAATTGTACCCAGTCTTCTTTTGTTTTCGTTGCTGCTGTTCCTGCTCGAATTGCTGTTGATTAAGCAAAAGTTCAAAGTTCAGACGCACATTATTTTTGTATGTTGTTGCCGATGCTGCTGCTGTGTCTGTGTCTGTTGTCGACATTCTCCGATGTTGCTCTAGTCTACAGTTTGTTGCTGTTTTTTTAGGGGGAAAGCTTAATATTTGCAGGATGAGTACAGTGAATGACTGATAAACAGAGCCACAACGTTGACAGTAGCCGTCGTAAGCGACCGCGTCGTTGTTACGTTTGAACTTTACCTTAAATAATGAACAATACGAACAAACAAAAACGACAGCAACAACTACAATACCGAAACGGGTCCTTTGCGAAATGTAATTGTATTATTTATTGTTTGGACGCACAGTGTTATGGGATCTATATGTATAGTAATTGTGTTAAACGACGATTTTATTAAGAAAATGTACCATAAAATACACGCATTTTTATCAAAAAATTTTCAATAAAATATGTAGATTTTTAAGAAAAAGTCCATATAGTATCTGGATTTTTATTAACTTCCATAAAATATGTGGATTTTCATTAAAGAAATTGGATTTTTATAGAGAACATTTTTCATAAAATACATCGGTTTTTGTTATAATTTATTAAAAAATAGAATAGAACAATGTATTTTTATTAAGAAAATTTTCCACAAAATTTGTGGATCTTTACAATTATGAGTAATAGATTTTTATAAAAAAATAAGTATTTGTTTTATGAATATGTCCATAATATACGTGGATTTTTATTAAGAAACTGTAGACAAAATACGTAAATTCTATTAAGAAACTTTAGACAAAATACGTAATTTCTATTAAGAAACTATTCCATACAATTTGTACATTTTTATAAAATATATTTTCCATAATATACTTGGATTTGTATTAAAAAACTTTCCATAAATAAATGGATTTTTATTAAGAAAATTTCTCATAAAATATGAAACTTTTTCAACAAATTCATAGTTGAATTAACATTTTTCATAACATTTTTCATTTATATTAACAAAATTTTCTATAAAAAACGTGGATTTTTATTAAGAAACGTTTTCATAAAAAAACTTTGTTAATAAAATTTTTGCATAAAATACGTAGATTTTTATTCAGACCATTTATCATAAATGACATGGATTTTTAGAAGTTTTTTGTTAATGATCGATTAATTTTAATTTTTTTATTAGATTTATTGAATGTTTTCACATTCGAATTGTTCAGCTTTTTCGATCAACTCTTCCTTTCGAAAGAGAGGTTTTTGTGGTGTATTGGAAAAGATAAGACATTGCGCTGTGAAAGCCATACTAAGAACAGTTTCCCTTAAAATACATGGATATTTATTAAGAACATTTTCCATAAAAAACATTGATTTTTATCAAGAACATTTTCCACAAAATATGTACGTGGATTTTAAGTAATGGTGATTTCGATTCCGGAAAAAATGTTGCACCGTCGATGCGAAATTGTAAAAAATATTTGACTTTTTCAGGTGGATCTGATGTAGCCCCTCGAATACGTACATTTTTATTAGGAAAATTGTCATTAAAATATGTAAATTTTTATACCCTACACCACACTGTGGTACAGGGTATTATAAGTTTGTTTCACGGCAGATGTTTGTAACACCTGAAAATAACACATCACTAGCTGAGTCGATTTAACGATGTCCGTCCGTCCGTCGTCGTCGACTACAGGTCGCAATTTCACTCCGATCGTTCTGAAATTTTGCAAGTTAGAGTACTTCGCGGCTGTTAAGATCGCTATTGAATTTGGTTGAAATCGGTTCAGATTTAGATATAGCTCCCATATATATCTTTCGTCCGATTTGGCACTTTAGTCCTATAGAAGCTGTATTTTACATCCAATCGTTTTGAAATTTAGAATGGTAGAGTTTCTTGATCCATGAACCAACATTGCCGAATTTGAAGAAAATCGGTTAAGATTTAGCTATAGCTCCCATATATATGTTTCGTCCGATTTGGCCCTTTAGTCCTATAGAAGCTGTATTTTACAACCGATCGTTTTGAAATTTAGAATGGTAGAGTTTCTTGATCCATGAACCAACATAGCCGAATTTGAAGAAAATCGGTTAAGATTTAGCTATAGCTCCCATATATATGTTTCGTCCGATTTTGCTCTTTAGTCCTGCAGAAGCTGTATGAACCATGAACCAACACTACCGAATTTGAAGAAAATCGGTTAAGATTTAGCTATAGCTCCCATATATATGTTTCGTCCGATTTGGCCCTTTAGTCCTATAAAAGCTATATTTTACATCCAATCGTTTTGAAATTTAGAGTGGTAGAGTTTCTTGATCCATGAATCAACACTACCGAATTTGAAGAAAATCGGTTAAGATTTAGCTATAGCTCCCATATATATGTTTCATCCGATTTGGTTCTTTAGATCCCATCGTTTTTATACCCTACACCACACTGTGGTACAGGGTATTATTTAAGTACAAAATGTCCCAAAAGTAAATTTATGTAAACAATTTATACATGAATTACAAAATTTATATATCAGAGTTATTCAATATTACGAGAGTGGTGTAGGGTATTATATAGTCGGCACCGCCCGACTTTAGCCTTTCCTTACTGGTTATTAGGAAAATTGTTTAAGGAATTTTACCACAAAATAATTTTATTATTATAACGAAGGTTTTCCATTAAATACGTGAAATTTTATTAAGATTTTGTTTCATAAAATATCTGGGATTTTATTAAGAAAGAAGAATTGCCATTAAATATGTGGATTTTTATTAAGAAATTGTTCCATGAAATACCAGGATTTTTATACCCTACACCACACTGTGGTACAGGGTATTATAAGTTTGTTTCACGGCAGATGTTTGTAACACCTGAAAATAACACAGCTAGACCCACCTTAAAGTATACCGATCGACTCAGAATCACTAGCTGAGTCGATTTATGTCTGTCCGTCCGTCCGTCTGTCCATGTAAAGTTGTTCGTCGACTACAGGTCGCAATTTCACTCCGATCGTTCTGAAATTGTGCAGTTTAGAGTATTTCGCGGCTGTTAAGATCGCTATTGAATTTGGTTGAAATCGGTTCAGATTTAGATATAGCTCCCATATATATATTTCGTCCGATTTGGACCTTTAGTCCTATAGAAGCTGTATTATACATCCAATCGTTTTGAAATTTAGAATGGTAGAGTTTCTTGATCCATGAACCAACATTGCCGAATTTGAAGAAAATCGGTTAAGATTTAGCTATAGCTCCCATATATATGTTTCGTCCGATTTGGCCTTTAGTCCTATAGAAGCTGTATTTTACATCCAATCATTTTGAAATTTAGAATGGTAGAGTTTCTTGATCAATGAACCAACACTACCGAATTTGAAGAAAATCGGTTAAGATTTAGCTATAGCTCCCATATATATGTTTCGTCCGATTTGGCCCTTTAGTTCTATAGAAGCTGTATTTTACATCCAATCGTTTTGAAATTTAGAATGGTAGAGTTTATTGATCCATGAACAGAGTATGAAGCCGCCGAGCCGAGCCGCCGATTTTAGCCGCCGCCGACCTTTTTTCACCAGCCGAAGCCGCCGCCGATCTTTGCGGCTAAAATCGGCTGAAACACAGCCGCCGTTTCATATAAAAACTTTAAAATATGGATTGATACAATTTACATTTTTGATAAGCAAATAGCTATATAGCAGATATATCGTCCCCTTAATAGAAGAATAATAAATAATAACATATACGAGTACACTATTATTTTTTATTGCATTCTAAGAATCTACGCAATTGGTTCCATATCTGGTGAAATTCTACTTCCGCAAATTGGGTTATTGGGTGTTTGAAATTGTTCATAAATAATAATATCGAGTTTCAATTTCACAAAAAACTTCAAATATGATTTTCTCGAAACGACAAATAAATTATACACTATTCATTTATTGGGTGGACGATATGGAAGTGAGTGATTTTCGTTTTGATTCGTTTATTGTCACAAGCGGGAGCTTAACATGTCTTAAAAATCATAATATTGATAGTAATAGAAAAATAATTATAAAAATTCGTTTTTAAAGGAAATAATAAGATTTTTACTTTTATTAGATTTATTGAATGTTTTCACATTCGAATTGTTCAGCTTTTTCGATCAACTCTTCCTTTCGAAAGAGAGGTTTTTGTGGTGGTTTGTAGAAAAGATAAGACACTGCGCTTTGAAAGCCATGTAAACCCATACCCTTATACGTATTTCAATCCTGTGCGGGGATATCATCAGATGGACTTATACATGACACAGTGTGAGCTTGTAGTTGTGGCGATCATCACTTGTATACATACCGATCTACAAAGAAATTTGCATATGGGAATTATATGTATACCTACGAAGAAAGCTTACAAGTCACACAGACAAACCTCCCAGCTAGACTTAAATTCACAATTTTCACCACCCATGTGACTGGTAAGGGTTGCCGGTTCCACAGAGTTGTCTCTACACCAATTGCCCAGTAGATGGCGTGGATTCTGAGATTAGTTGGACGATTAGAAAGACGTATAAGGGTATGTGTTTACATGGCTTTCAAAGCGCAGTGTCTTATCTTTTCCACAAACCACCACAAAAACCTCTCTTTCGAAAGGAATAGTTGATCGAAAAAGCTGAACAATTCGAATGTGAAAACATTTAAAATTTCACAAAAACGTCGATTCGCCTCTCCTGGAAACAACCTGTTTCGACTTAAGCTATGTATAGACGAGTGGCGGAAAAATGCAACCCTGTGAACGTACAACCGTGTGAACATAAAATTTTTGTCTTGCAACGTTGGCAGAAAAGTCATTGTGAGATAATTTGCATATTGTAATATGTGCGAAATTTATGCATGTGACAACGGCGCCATTGTCAGAAAAACATTTTGTTGGCCACTGTCTATACAATATTTTTATTGGCAATCCTGCATATAAATATTTACAAAATATATTTTAAATATATGAAATTGTAAGGGTTTCTTGCAATCGTCTTCACCTTTGCCTAACAATCTGTCATTGTCCGTACATTTACGGCACTTTAACAGGGTTGAAAAGTTGTCGGATCTGACAATCGTCTATTCATAACTTGAAAACAGAGTATATCATAGAGCCGCCTAGCGGCATGGAATCGATGATTTTTTTACCTCACAATATCTTACAATTAACTTAAAAGCATCTATTGTTTAAGAATAAATACCAGAGCTTAACTTTTCAACTATTATTTTAAATGTTAAAATGTCTATCATAGAGACGCCGTATGTCAATTTTATGTCGGCTTAGCCGCCTAGCCGCCGCCGATGTATAAATTTCAATGGCAGCCGCCGCCGCCAATTTTGGCTCGGCTTCATTCACTGTCCATGAACCAACACTACCGAATTTGAAGAAAATCGGTTAAGATTTAGCTATAGCTCCCATATATATGTTTCGTCCGATTTGGCCCTTTAGTCCTATAAAAGCTGTATTTTACATCAAATCGCTTTGAAATTTAGAATGGTAGAGTTTCTTGATCCATGAACCAACACTACCAAATTTGAAGAAAATCGGTAAAGATTTAGCTATAGCTCCCATATATATGTTTCGTCCGATTTGGCCCTTTAGCCCTATAGAAGCTGTATTTTACATCCAATCGTTTTGAAATTTAGAATGGTAGAGTTTTTTGATCCATGAACCAACATCGCCGAATTTGAAGAAAATCGGTTAAGATTTAGCTATAGCTCCCATATATATGTTTCGTCCGATTTTGCTCTCTAGTCCTGTAGAAGCTGTATTTTACATCCAATCATTTTGGAATTTAGAATGGTAGAGTTTCTTGATCCATGAACCAACACTACCGAATTTGAAGAAAATCGGTTAAGATTTAGCTATAGCTCCCATATATATGTTTCGTCCGATTTGGCCCTTTAGTCCTATAAAAGCTGTATTTTACATCCAATCGTTTTGAAATTTAGAATGGTAGAGTTTATTGATCCATGAACCAACATTGCCGAATATGAAGAAAATCGGTTAAGATTGAGCTATAGCTCCCATATATATGTTTCGTCCGATTTTGCTCTCTAGTCCTGTAGAAGCTGTATTTTACATCCAATCATTTTGAAATTTAGAATGGTAGAGTTTCTTGATCCATGAACCAACACTACCGAATTTGAAGAAAATCGGTTAAGATTTAGCTATAGCTCCCATATATATGTTTCGTCCGATTTGGCCCTTTAGCCCTATAGAAGCTGTATTTTACATCCAATCGTTTTGAAATTTAGAATGGTAGAGTTTATTGATCCATGAACCAATATTGCCGAATTTGAAGAAAATCGGTTAAGATTTAGCTATAGCTCCCATATATATGTTTCGTCCGATTTTGCTCTTTAGTCCTGAAGAAGCTGTATTTTACATCCAATCGTTTTGAAATTTAGAATGGTAGAGTTTCTTGATCCCTGAACCAACACTACCGAATTTGAAGAAAATCGGTTAAGATTTAGCTATAGCTCCCATATATATGTTTCGTCCGATTTGGCCTTTAGCCCTATAGAAGCTGTATTTTACATCCAATCGTTTTGAAATTTAGAATGGTAGAGTTTATTGATCCATGAACCAACATTGCCGAATTTGAAGAAAATCGGTTAAGATTTAGCTATAGCTCCCATATATATGTTTCGTCCGATTTTGCTCTTTAGTCCTGAAGAAGCTGTATTTTACATACAATCGTTTTGAAATTTAGAATGGTAGAGTTTCTTGATCCATGAACCAACACTACCGAATTTGAAGAAAATCGGTTAAGATTTAGCTATAGCTCCCATATATATGTTTCGTCCGATTTGGCCCTTTAGTCCTGAAGAAGCTGTATTTTACATCCAATCATTTTGAAATTTAGAATGGTAGAGTTTCTTGATCCATGAACCAACACTACCGAATTTGAAGAAAATCGGTTAAGATTTAGCTATAGCTCCCATATATATGTTTCGTCCGATTTGGCCCTTTAGTTCTATAGAAGCTATATTTTACATCCAATCGTTTTGAAATTTAGAATGGTAGAGTTTCTTGATTCATGAACCAATATTGCCGAATTTGAAGAAAATCGGTAAAGATTTAGCTATAGCTCCCATATATATGTTTCATCCGATTTGGCTCTTTAGATCCAATCGTTTTTATACCCTACACCACACTGTGGTACAGGGTATTATTTAAGTATAAAATGTCCCAAAAGTAAATTTATGTAAACAATTTATACATGAATTACAAAATTTATATATCAGAGTTATTCAATATTACGAGAGTGGTGCAGGGTATTATATAGTCGGCACCGCCCGACTTTAGTCTTTCCTTACTGGTTATTAATAAAATTTTCCATAAAAAAAGTACATTTTTTTAAGAAAATTTTTCATAAGTTACGTGGATTTCCATAACGAAATTTTTCAACAAAATACGTGGATCTCCTTTAAGAAATTTTTCAACAAAATACGTGGAAATCCATTAAGAAATTTTTCAACAAAATACGTGGATCTCCATTAAGAACAAAATTTTAAACTTTTATAAAATATGGATAAAAAAGTTAGTTTTTGGACGGCGTCTTCTGTATTTACAGTATACATTATTGTATAAGTATAATTTTTCTATTGTGTAAAATCGATAATCGGTAATCGCATATATTGGGTGGTCTCCAGCTACTTGCCTTATGAATCTGTAGTACCGACTGCTCTATTCAGGGAAGTAGTGGAAGAAGCAACGTCTGACGAGATCGAGCTGATTATTGGCGCAGACACGAACGCTCATCATACTATCTGGGGTAGTACGGATATAAACAATAGGGGTGATTCGCTTCTTGACTTTATTCTAACTACCAACCTTAGTATTTGTAACATAGGTAAGAAACCGACCTTTACAATTAAAGACAGACAGGAGGTACTCGACGTAACGTTTGCTACTGACCGGCTGTCAGACAAAATTATTGGGTGGAATGTACTGGACGACCACTCATTCTCAGATCACCATTATATTGAGTTCAAACTCGCGGAAAAAGCGCCTAAACCTGCCGTCCCCAGAAATGTAAGGAAGACAAAGTGGCACCTGTATGAGAAGAATTTCAAGAAAGTCCTCAACTCTAAACTTCTGTACGAACCGAATGACAAAGCCGGTCTGGATAATCTGGTCGATCATATCACCACATCATTCAATAGTTCCCTTGAAGAAGCCTGTCCGAAAACAAGGTACAAGGGTAAAACTAAACCCCAATGGTGGACTTCTGAGCTAACGGCTATGAAAAAGACCTGCAACAAGCTATTCAATAAGGCTAAATCTACTGGGGTCGCTAATGATTGGGATGCCTATAAAGAGCAACTCAAGATCTATAAGAAGGAGCTTAGAAAGGCGCAAAGGCGCTCTTGGTATACCTTCTGTGGTGAAGTGGAAAAGGTCTCCGACGCCGCTAGGCTGAGGAAGATATTATCTGCTTCACCCTGTACAGTGGGATATTTACAGGATGAGGCAAATAACTGGACCAAAAACAGCGAGCAGTCGCTCAATGTACTGCTCGACACACATTTCCCGGGCAACTCTGTAACAGAACCCGAGGATCAGCAGGACCAACAAGAGTGCGAGTGGACTGCGAGCGTCGCTAGCTTCTTGACTGAGAGATCCAGAATAAGCTGGGCTATTAACAGCTTTGAGCCCTTCAAGTCACCTGGACCAGATGGCATCACTCCAGCAGAAATGCAGAAAATGTTAAAGTACATTATCCCCTGGCTGGAGAAAATTTATGTAGGCTGTATCAGGCTTTCATACGTCCCTAATCGGTGGAGGGATACCAAAGTGGTATTCATACCTAAAGCGGGAAAGATATCACACACTAGGCCAAAAGACTTCAGACCAATTAGCCTATCCTCCTTCCTATTGAAAGGTCTGGAAAGACTTTTAGATCATTTCATTAGGGAAAACCTGGATACAAAACTTCTGTCGGGGAACCAACATGCCTACAATAAGGGCAAGTCTACAGAATCAGCCCTGCACGAACTTGTGAGCACTATCGAATCGTCCCTGCATTTCAAGGAATTCACCATGGTGGCATTTCTTGACATAGAAGGGGCTTTTAACAACATTCACTCAGATGCGGTAATTGCGGCACTGTCACATCTAAAAGTTAACAATAGTTTGATTAGACTAATTCAAAGTCTGCTCACCAGAAGACGCATAACAGCATGTCTAGGGTCCACAACTCTAACAAGGTATGTAAACAGAGGGACCCCGCAAGGAGGAGTACTGTCTCCACTAATTTGGAACCTAGCGGTGAATGAAATCCTGCTAGATCTAGAACGTTGTGGCTGCAAGGTCGTGGCATATGCGGACGACGTGGCAATCGCAGTGAGTGGCAAATTCGTAAACGTCCTCAGAGACATCCTACAGGTGGCTCTGAACAAGTTGGTTAGATGGGCCAGAAGCAGCGGTTTGGGCGTTAACCCCAACAAGACAGAATTGGTTCTCTTTACTAGGATGAATAATGTCCCACATGTGGACCCTCCACCTCGGATAAATGGAACAGATCTAGTCTTTTCTGAAAGTGCAAAATTTTTAGGAATAATTCTAGATAGGAAAATGTTATTTAGACTTAACGTATTGGAACGTGTAAGGAAGGCCAACGTCGCCTTATATTCCTGCAAAAAGGCTGTAGGGTCGCGGTGGGGACTCACTCCTTAAATCGTCCACTGGATATATATAGCAGTAGTTCGTCCAATACTGTTATACGGTATTGTGGACGGCAACTGACAAACTAACCATTACCAACCTACTAACAAAGGTTCAGAGAACTGCCTGCCTGAGCATAAGCGGAGCCTTAAGGACTACAGCGACCGAGTCTCTACAAGCCCTACTCCATATACTGCCGATTAATATTGTGGCGAGAGAAGTTGCAACCAAAGCGGCAATAAGATTAAACTGCCTATCACTGTGGAGGTACAAGAACTATGGTCACATGAGGATATCAAAGTGTAGTGCTATGGTAACCGACCGAGTGGACTATATACCAACTGTGTACACCTTCGAGAGAAATTACATCACTATGATTCCCGCCAGAGACGAATGGGTCGGCAGAATACCAGGTAATAGAAACCATCTCCACTTTTACACGGATGGTTCGAAGCTTGATGAAAAGGTTGGCTTCGGAGTACACTGTGAAGAACTTAGTCTGGATATAGCTCACAGACTACCAGATACCTGCAGTGTCTATCAAGCCGAAATAATGGCAATATGGGAAGTCGCCAAGTGGCTGAGTCGCAACATAGTAACCAACACTGGCGTTGTAATTTACTCGGACAGCCAGGCTGCCATCAATTCTCTGGAGGCAACATCCCTAAATTCACAAACAGCCCTCGACTGCCGCAGATCTCTTAACGAGATGGCTGAGCAGTTTAATATACACCTCATATGGGTGCCTGGGCATAGGGATATCCCGGGGAACTGCAAAGCCGATGAACTTGCTAGGAAAGGGACGACATTACAAATTCTCGAAGAATTTGCATATATTGGTGCGCCACTATCCACGTGCAAGCTTTGGCTTAGGCAAGAGGCAATCAGGCAGTCCAACGAAAGATGGACAGAAATCGGCACCTGCAGGGTAGCTAGACAAATCTGGCCAAGGTATGACCTGAGAAGGTCAAAATATCTCCTCGCACTAGAGAGGAAACGATTGTCTACGTTAGTACAGGTTCTGACGGGACACTGCTTGATCGGCGAACACGCCAAAAGATTGGGTATTGACTCCAATGACTTCTGCCGAAGCTGTGGAGATGAGGAAGCAGTGGAGAGCATTGAGCACTTGCTTTGCGACTGTCCCGCTTTGTGTAAACGACGACTGGACATACTGGGGTCGGCCTTTTTAGGCAGCCTAACAGATCTTTCTAGTACTGATATTCGTACTATCGATAAATTTATATATCAAACAGGTTGGTTTCGATGAGGGGCATTTCAGCCCGTGGTAACACTAGGGACCTAAACTGGTCTATGTGAGCTTGTAAAAAAAAAATACGGCTGCCACCCTAACCTAAACCTAAACCTAAATCGATAATTACATTCCGCACACTGTGCCTCACCCATATCGTTCGCTGCAAAATGTCAATGACAGCCTGAATAGAACAGTAGCAACAGCAGCTGCCCATCGTTCAATAGCATCATCATCATCAGCAGCAATGAGATCGACATTTGTGTAGTCGTTTTTGGTACACAATTTACAATTGATTTGTAAATGTTTACATACCTTTCTTTATTACATTCGATTGTGGCTGTTTTATGGATACAACTACGACAACTGCTGCTGCTGTTGTTTACGCATGCTGTTATTCTGACGGCAAATTTCATTGAACTTTTCTTCTTCTACCCCCCAAAAAAATACACAAAATTTCCACAATTGAATCGTTCGGTTGCGGTTGTTGTTCGCCTTAGAATGTCCACTGTCTGACAGTAGGCTCAAAGAGAAATAGAGGAGATATTATTTTCTAATTTTATTGTTGAACATGTAAGAAAGTTTCAGTCGGGTAAACCGACTAAGGTATACCCTCACTTTGTGAGTAATGTGATATTTCGAATTATTCTGTCGATTTGTGTGGGAGCTACCAGAAGGGGTTTAACAAATACACCTATTTTTCGCTGAACAGTAGATACTTTAAATTCATTTCACTGCGCCGAATTTTAAGCGTTTATGTGCACTGGTATAAACGTTATGAGATATTAAATTTTGGTATGATTTGGCCATTTTGTGTGGGAGGTACAAAAAGGGGCGTGGCGATAACGCCAATTTTTCACAGGGCTATAGGCACTATAAAAACATTACACTGTACAAAATTTCAAGTATTATTATACACTTGTATTAATGTTATAAGCTGTTAACTTTTGGTGCAAAATGGTACCTTTGTGTGGGAGGTACCAAAAGGGGCGTGGCAACAACGCCCATTTTTCTCTGGACTGTAGGCAATATAAAAGCATAACACTGTGCAACATTTCAAGTATTTTTATACACCGTTATTAGTGTTATAAGCTGTTAATTTTTGGTGCAAAACGGTGCATTTGGGTGGGAGGCACCTAAAGGGACGTGGCAACTTCGCCCATTTTTCTCGAGTTGATAGCAACTAATAAACTATTACTATGTGTGGAATTTCAGAAGATTCGAATAAGTAGTATAGTAGTTATTAAAGAATCAATATTTCACAACATTTTAACCCTTTGTGTGGGCGGTACTAGAAGGAGTGGACCAATATGGCCCATCTTCGAACTTAGCCGGAGATAGAAAAAAATATTACCACATACCAAATTTGAAGTCAATCGGTTACTCCTTTCGAGAGTTATCGTGCGCACCAGCCAGCAGACAGACAGACAGACGGACGGACATTGCTCATTCGACCTAAAATGACCCAAAACGGATTTCCTCCGAACATACTTAGGGTCTTAGATCACTCCTTCGATGTGTTACACTTTTTTCCGTAGCAAATGATATATACCCTCGTCACACTAAAGTGAGGGTATAAAAATGCATTAATTACCTTAAATTGTATAGGGTGTTTTTTTTAAAGGTTCTGTTAAGAAGAGACCAAGATTTTTTGATTTAACCTCATTGTTTTATTTCTTTAGGGTTATGTAAAGTCAATCGTATACGCTGATAAACCAGAGAAAATTAAACACCTGGAAAACAGTATTCGACGAGTTATTGGCGAAATACGGCCGCATATGTAGCGAAAAGTGTATTTTGTTGCGCAGACACTTTCTGAATGCCATCTTTGCATGAAATATGTATTATCCGTCCTTCCTCCTATTCATGCTGTTGATGCACCTCAAATCTGCTGTAACAGCAGCTAATCCGTCCTTCCTCCTATTCATGCTGTTGATGCACCTCAAATCTGCTGTAACAGCAGCTAATGCTGTGTTTGATATTAAGTAAAATTTTTAAATTTTAACTCCACTGTGTCCTATAGAATTCCACCTTTGTATCCGTCGCATTTACATCAAGTATTCCAACACATGTCAGGCCTCTTTTGCAAACCTTAAGGGGTCTATTAATTACCTTAATATGTATATGTTGTTTTTTACAGGTTCTGTTAATGAGACACCAAGATTTTTTGATTTAACCTCATTGTTTTATTTCTTTGGGGTTATGTAAAGCCACTCTTCCATGCCGATAAACTAAAGACAATTAAACACCTGGAAAACAGAATTCGACGAGTTATTGGCGAAATACGGCCGCATATGTAGCGAAAAGTGTATTTTGGAGCGCAGACACTTTGTGAATGCCATCTTTGCATCAATTATGTATTGTCCGTCCTTCATGCTGTTGATGCACCTCAAATCTGCTGTAACAGCAGCTAATGCTGTGTTTGATATTAAGTAAAATTGTTCACTTTTAGCTCCACTGTGTCCTGTAGAATTCCACCTTCGTATGCATCGCATCAAGTATTCCAACACATGTCAGGCCTATTTTGCAAACCCCCCCCCCCCCCCACAAAAAAGATCGGAAAATAAAGGGGAGACTCTGGTTACACAAAACGTTTCTTGGCATTTGTTTTCCAGTTGTTTCTATAGTGCGTTGAGCGACCCTTATTTTTTGCATTTCACTTGATTTATAAACAGCCCAAATAAATATGAACTGTCTGAGCGTTCCCCGACAAAATCTCTGTGACCACCACAGGTTGTCTATGCCCGTGTGTCCCCATTCGTTTGTCTGGTTAACTATCAACACACACGGCTGGCTTTTGTTTTCCTCATCGTCTGGTCACCACCACCACCACCACCGGTTGTGCCAAACCCAGACACAACAGATCGAATTCGAGTGTTTTTTTATTTTCTCTCTCGTTGTTGTCTTTATTTTGTGGGCATCAGGTTCATCATCTTCATCAGAAGATTCCTGAATGCCCGAGTACAGAGGGAATGGTTGGATAGATGGATGGATGAATGTATGGATGGTTGTGACTTAACCATACGAGTAAATAGATGAATGAATAGATTGGGTAGCACTACAAATTTAGGAAATTTCGTATTCATTTGACTTCAACGAGCATTGCCGTTTTCAATTAAATTTTACACAGAGTCAAGCCGAAAAAAAAAACGTGAATCAAATGCATGCCTTTCGCCAGTTCATTTTGGTGGATCTTCCCCATCTTCTTTGGGGAGTGTTTATACTTATGTCTGCTCAAAATTCATTCCATTTGGCAGAAACTATTTTTGCGATTTCTTTCGATTCGATTATATAAGAAAAACAACGCAGAGACATACAAAAATGCCGCCAGGAATTTGTTTGGAAGACAAAGACGACAACGACAACGACTACGACGACATCGACGATGACACCAAGAAGTACTTGAATTCCTGATGTGTCAGACAGATCTCAGATGTGAAGTGATACATGAACGCTGACAAAGCTGTCTGTCGCTATGTCTGCTTATCCCAGACGGACGGAGACAAAATAAATGCAGCCATCGATAGTTTTGCTGTAGATTTGAAGATTTGTTTTCAATTTGCGATTTTTTTTTGCAATGGAAACGTGGAGAACATAAACTCACAGAATCATCTACGTTAGGTTTTGTCTTAGGTTAAGTCTTAACCTGCACAGAGCGTTGACAATTTTTCTAAAATCTATAGATTTAGCAAAACTTTACTATTTATTATTTTATTTAGTTATATGAATTACAACACAAAGTAAATTTATATTCTAATTTTACGGTCCTGGAAAATGCCGGGTTACAAAGACCATGAGGCTAGATTTTGCAGCGACAGACCAGAGCCTCTGGTGGGAATCAAACCCACAACCACCAAACTCATAGGCGAGCTCGCTACCAACTCACTACTGGGCCGCTCGCTTCACTATTTATATTGAGAACCTAATTACACTATGCAACAACAGAACAAAATTTGCTTTGTGTCCGAGACCTAAAAATTCGTTTTAGACCAGTTTAGGTCCCCAGTGTTATGACGGGCCGAAATATCCCTCATCGAAACCAACCTGTTTGATAAACAACGTTATCGATAGTACGAATATCGGTCCCGTATCGGATCTGTTAGACTGCCTAGAAAGTATTTTCAGTATGTTCAGACGCCGCACGATGGGAAAATATGATGAAATAAGGACTTTGAAAACAACTTTCAAAATTCAGTGTTTTGGGAATGTTGTTTTATTGTGGATAACATCTAATGAAAATATCTTCAAATTTTTTTAAAATATCTCTGGGCGATTCCGAGTTATGTACTTTCAAATGTTGTCTTTTTTACCAATAAATGCAAATAAAATTGCGATGATAAAATGTATGTACTAAAATGCTTGTAGAATTCACGTTTCTTGGTGAAATGCGACCGGACTTGTAACATATAATAAGGTTACATTCATCTAAATTTTTGTGTATAAAACGTATTTTTATCGTCTTTAAATGAAGAGATATTTCTAAGTAAAAATATACAGTTTTTTGTTTTTCAAAAAAATTATCCCCAGTAAATGGAATACAACTTTTTTGGATCACGTGGGATCACTACGATATGACATAGAGAAGAGAGGTGACTTAGTGGTTAATCCAACGGTACCTAGTTTATCTGCGACTTTTTGCGACTATGGCCGAATTTTGTACTTTAAATACGTCCTTTTTTACTTTAAATCAAGAAAATATGTGCGGGAGCTACATCTATCTATGATCCGATTTTCCCGAAACATATGGACCTATTTTCTGGGTTCAAAAAAATAACTTACGAAATTTCGGCAAAATCGGATAATAAATAAGACCGGTACAAGTCCAGTTGCAAGTTTGTAGAGTTCTACGATCAAAATTATCGATCTAATTAATACGAGTATTATTATGATTATATGTGTGGTTTTTATACCCTCACTTTAGTGTGACGAGGGTATATATAATTTGCTACGGAAAAAAGTGTAACACATCGAAGGAGTGATCTAAGACCCTAAGTATGTTCGGAGGAAATCCGTTTTGGGTCATTTTAAGTCGAATGAGCAATGTCCGTCCGTCCGTCTGTCTGTCTGTCTGTCTGTCTGTCTGTCTGTCTGTCTGTCTGTCTGTCTGTCTGTCTGTCTGTCTGTCTGTCTGTCTGTCTGCTGGCTGGTGCGCGCGATAACTCTCGAAAGGAGTAACCGATTGACTTCAAATTTGGTACGTGGTAATATTTTGATCTATCTCCGGATGAGTTCGAAGATGGGCCATATTGGTCTACTCCTTCTGGTACCTCCCACACAAAGGGTTAACATTTAGTGAAATATTGATTCTTTGATAACTTCTATACTACTTATTCGAATCTTTTGAAATTCTGCATATAATATTAGTATATTAGTCGCTATTAACTCGAGAAAAATGGGTGAAGTTGGCATGCCCCTTTTGGTACCTCCCACACAAACGGACCATTTTGCATCAAAATTTAACTGCTTATAACTTTAATACAAGTGCATAAAAATGCTTGAAATTTGCTACAGTATAATGTTTTTGTAGCGCCTATAGTCCGGTAAAAAATGGGCATCATTGTACAGCCCCTTTTGGTACCGCCCACACAAATGGCCCGTTTCGTACCAAAGTAAACGGCTTGTAACTTTAATACCAGTGCATACAAATACTTGAAATTTTGTACAGTGTAATGCTGTTGTAGTGCCTATAGTCCTGTAAAAAGTGGGCGTTATCACCCCGCCCCTTTTTGTACCTCCCACACAAAATGACCAAATCATACCAAAATTACATAGCTCGTAACTTTAATATACCAGTGCACACAAACGCTTATAGTTCAGTACAATGCAATGTATTTAAGAATGTACTGTTTACCGAAAAATATGTGTATTTGGAAAACCCCTTCTGGTACCTCCCACACAAATTGACAGATTTATTGGTGTAATGTTATATATTACATTACTCACAAAGTGAGGGTATACCTTAGTCGGTTTACCCGACTGAAACTTTCTTACTTGTTATAGATTACTTCTTCTACAAAAACTATAAAAATATAGTTAAATGCTTCTGCTGTTTATGTATATTAGGGTGGACTAGTTTGGATTATTTTTGGTGGATTATTGTTTTGTTTTTAATTTAACTTTTCTCTTATTAACAGTCGACGACCCATTGTGTAATTACATTAGTGCAAAAATTCAGCTTTCAAAAATATTGCAGATTGCAATTTTATCATATTTATGTTGTTTTGGTTTTAATTTCAAAAACATTGCCCGGTTTTGAAGAGTTTTAACGCAATTTTCACAAAAATATGTTTGAACTTCAATGGTCTATATATTTAAAACGCAGCAACACACAATTAAGTAGCTCAAATAGATTTTGAACTAAATTTTGTCAGCTTTAATATAAAATCAAGATCACTGAAGTTTGTACGATATTCTGATTTTCACACTAATTTCAACAAAGTCGCTTTTGTAGCCCCACTGTGCGATACATGGTAACAGTAAAATAAATTCTGAGTACACCAATTTCCAATTTCTTCTCCAAAGAATTCTCTTGAAGATGGTCCAAACCGTAGGACTCTATCTCTAACGGTATAGTCATGAGATAGAAAATACTGCTATGCGCGCGTATTTACCCCTTTTTTCCCATTGTGCGCCGTTTAATCAAAATGGGACCGTGGCATAGCAAGTGCTCAATGCTCTCCACTTCTTCCTCATAACCACATCTACTGCAGAACTCATTAAAGTCAATACCCAATCTTTTATTGTGTTCGCCGATCAGGCAGTGTCCCGTCAGAACAGATACTAAAATGGGAACATAGACAGTCTTTATACCCTACACCACACTGTGGTACAGGGTATTATAACTTTGTGCATTTGTTTGTAACACCCAAAAGGAGAAGAAACAGACCCATCGTTTATTATACCGATCGACTTAGAATCACTTTCTGAGTTGATTTAGCTATGTCCGTCTGTCTGTCCGTCTGTCCGTCTGTCTGTCTGTGCATGTATTCTTGTAATCAAAGTACAGGTCGCAATTATGGTCCGATCTCGACGAAACTTTACACATATCTTTTCTTTGGCCCAAGGACGATTCCTATTGAATTTGGTTAAAATCGGTTCAAATTTAGATATAGCCCCCATATATATGTTAGCCCCGATTTGACATGTAAGCGCTGTAAAAACTTTATTTTATATCCGATCAGTATGAAATTCGGCAGAAAGAGGTTTCTTATTATATGGATGAACACTATTAAATTTGGAAGAAATCGGTTCAGATTTAGATATAGCCTCCATATATACGTTACCCCCGATTTGACATGTAAGCGCTGTAAAAACTTTATTTTATATCCGATCAGTATGAAATTCGGCAGAAAGAGGTTTCTTATTAGATGGATGAACACTATTAAATTTGGAAGAAATCGGTTCAGATTTAGATATAGCCCCCATATACACGTTACCCCCGATTTGACATGTAAGCGCTGTAAAAACTTTATTTTATATCCGATCAGTATAAAATTCGGCAGAAAGATGTTTCTGATTATATGGATGAACACTATTAAATTTGGAAGAAATCGGTTCAGATTTAGATATAGCTCCCATATATATGTTACCCCCGATTTGACCTGTAAGCGCTGTAAAAACTGTATTTTATATCCGATCAGTGCGAAATTCGGAAGAAAGATGTTTCTTATTACATGAAGGAATACTGCCAAATTTGGAGAAAATCGGTTCAGATTTAGATATAGCTCCCATATATATGTTACCCCCGATTTGACATGTAAGCGCTGTAGAGACTGTATTTTATATCCGATCAGTACGAAATTCGACAGAAGGAGGTCTTTTTACATAAATAAGTATTCAGGGAAGATCGGTTCAGATTTATATTAAAGCTCCATATATAGAAGTTGTATTTTACTTCCGATCATTAAAATTTTCCAAAAAGATGTTTCTCAATTTAGGAACGAATATTGCTTAATTTAGCGATTATCGTTTCAGAATTAGATAATATGTTTCTACCCATTTACCAATTATTCCAAATTATTATGGCAATGACCCTTATCGCATTGTTAGGGAGGTGTAGGGTATTATATAGTCGGCCCCGCCCGACTTTCTGCCTTTCCTTACTGGTTTTCCATCTAGTGCGAGGAGAGATTTTGACTTTCTCAGTTCGTATGATGGCCAGATTTGTCTAGCTATCTTACAAGTGTCGATTTCTGTCCATATTTCATTGGACTGCCTGAGTGCCTCTTGCCTAAGTCAAAGCTTGCATGTAGATAGTATCGCACTAACATATGCAAATTCTTTGAGAATTTTTAATGTCTTCCATTTCCTAGCATGTTCATCTTTTTTGCAGTTCCCCGGGACATATGAGGTGTATGTTAAACTGCTCAGATATCTGGGTAAGGGATCAGCGGCTCTTGAGGGCTGTTTGTGAATTAAGGGATGTGACCTCCAGAGAATTAGGTTAGGGTTAGGTTGACTGAGGATGACGCCTGGTGAGTGAGATCTAGCGTGAGACCATCTGATTCCTTCGGATGTTGTCAACTCTGTGTAGCTCAAGGATTGTTTTTGTCACTAATTGAGATATCTTTTGACAAGATTCTTCGCAATGTAGCATGCATTCGATCACGTTCGAAAGTTCCAATGTAGGTACGCCTTCTCTGTCGAACCTACTAGGGCAGAGGAATATCATGTGATTTGCGTCTTCTTCCTCATCCACACAGTTTGGGCACATAGACGAACTATCGTGTCCAAATCTGTGCAGATATTTTCGGAAGGCACCATGATCCGTTAGAAACTGTGTCAGGTAGGAGTTAGTTTCACCGTGTTTTCTGTTCAACCATATACTTATATTGGGTATAAGAAGATATGTCCATCGTCCTTTCGAACTCGTGTTCCAACGAGACTGCCAAGTGGCGATCGATACAGATCGCTCGGATTGCAAAATAAGTACATTTTGTACTTCAAATTAAGAAAATTTACTTAAAATTAAGTAAATTACTTAACATTATTGAAATTATCTATATTTTAAGTACAAAATGTACTTATTTTGAAGACTAAGGACGTCTTTGGAGCATTTCTTTAATTTTATGACAAATTTTTTTTCAGTGTATTGTCTATAACGACTCCTAGGTATTTAAGGGAGCGGCTGGATCATCCCCCACTGTAATATTTATGTACTCCGTCTTTCTTCGGCTTGTGATTAGAACCGCTTCCGTCTTGTGAGCCTCCAGCTGTAGATGTGCTCACGTCAGCCATGCTTGGACCTGTTTTATTGCCGTGTTAGTGGCTGCTTCTAAATGGGATGTGTTTTGAGACTGTAATTATGGCAATGTCATCCGCAATGCCTATAATATTCACCCCATTTGGAAGGGGGAGTCTCAACACCTCGTAAAACATTATATTCCAGAGCAGTGGACCCAGGACTGGTCCTTGTGGAACGCCGGCTGTTATGTTGTACTGCTCTTCTCCATTATCACTATCCTATATGAGTTTCCTGCTTTGAAAGTAGCTCG
Source organism: Eudasyphora cyanicolor (assembly GCA_963930755.1). Lineage (NCBI taxonomy): Eukaryota > Metazoa > Arthropoda > Insecta > Diptera > Muscidae > Eudasyphora > Eudasyphora cyanicolor. Next base: position 246,898,626 of record OZ005735.1, read on the forward strand.
TTATTATGTCCACTATATACGTTGGGGCTTCCATTCGTACGAGGGCAATCCGTATATGCGCCCAATTAGCGGAGTTGAAGGCGTTCTTCACGTCTAGAGTAACGATTGCGCAGTACTTCTTCGTTCCGCCTTTCCATCTTGCGCCGTGTCAACCACCAGCTTGTGGACCGCCCTTTTCTAAACCCGAAATGTCGTTCAGATAGAGCTGATTTTTCCTCTATTACTGGCAATAGTCTCTTATATAATATCCTCTCCAGGATATTGCCCATCGTGTCCAGGAGACATATTGGGCGGTATGATGATGGTTCCCCCGCGGAGTATTCCTTTGGGGATTAGGACGAGCTTCTTTGACTTCCATTGGATAGGGAAGATTCTCTCTCGAATACACATCTGAAAAGTGTCAAGGAAAAGGTCAGGTCTGCGAAGGATTGCAGCCTTTAGTGCTACGTTTGGGATTCCGTCCGGACCCGGCGCTTTATTGTTGCCTATTTTCGCGCATGCTTCATCGAGCTCCTCCCTCGATATCTCCTGAATTATTTCATTGTCGGGTGTCGACATGGGGTTTGTGACAAACAATGAACGCTGGGGAAATAGTGTGCCAATGATGTTTTGCAACATAGATGGACAGGTGATTTGCGGACTTTTCCTCTTAATTTTCTTCATCACAATCCTATATGCAGTTCCCCATGGGTTGATGTCAGCATCGTTGCATAGCGTTTTAAAGCTTTTTCCTTTGCTTTCCTTGATCGCTACCTTTAAGGATTTCCGTTTCTCTCTAAAATCTGCTAATCGGCTATCAAACGTAGGTCTTCCCCTTGCTCGTTGCATTTTCCGTCTAGCTCTTAAACAATCAGCCCGTAGTTAGCGTATACATTCGCTCCGCCAATAACAAGGTTGCCCACACTTCGGGAGTTTTCTACGCGGCATCGACGCATCACAGGCTTCAGCAATAACATTCATTAGATCTTTAGCTCGAATTTCTGCAGATGTAGAAGAGAGCTGAGCCATGCCGATCATCTCTTCAAATACTCCTTTGTCGAAAGCGGACTCCCTCCATTTTGGCCCGGTGAACTTTTGATTTAGCTTTTCCCTGTGGCGTTTTGGCCTGATGGTCGCTTTGGGTGTAATGGCCACTAACCCACCAAGGAAGAGCTGGCGAAAGTAACGTCTATGGTAGACTCCGATCCCGCTCTGTGAAACGTACACTCTTTACCGTCATTCAACAGTTCCACTTCAAGTGGAGCAAGTGTTTCCAAAAGACTTCGTCCTCCAGAATTTGTAAATCTGCTTCCCCAATGTGTGGCCCACGCGTTGAAATCCCCGCCGATATTAATGGGCCTCCTGTTTTCGACGTTGGCGACAAGTTCATCCAATGTTGCTTGGAATTTGGCATGCGTTAGGCTGGGAGGACAATAACAGTTGTAGAAATGGATCCCTCTGATCTTTGCTCGGACAAACCAAGATGATCGAGAGCTGGTATCCTGCATTGCGGCTGGTCCCCACTGGTCCAAATTGCTATCTTTCTTGATATTCCGGCAGTCCATGTGCTGTTTTCCGGGAGCTTGTATGGTTCGCTAATTAGGACTATGTCCACCTTTTCCTCTCTCACCGTTTGCGCAAGAAGATCTTGTGTGGCTTCACAATGGCTTAGATTTATTTGGACGACTCTCATCTATTTCTTTTTGGTAGACAACGCCTTTTTAAATTGGGGACACATTTTACTACCCGCTACGTGTTTGGCGTCCACCGTTTCATTGGATTTGCACAGTATGCATAGTGGCTCATTTGGACAGTCTTTAGCGAAATGACCTTCTATGTCCACCTTTTCCTCTCTCACCGTTTGCTCAAGAAGATCTTGTGTGGCTTCACAATGGCTTAGATTTATTTGGACGACTCTCATCTATTTCTTTTTGGTAGACAACGCCTTTTTAAATTGGGGACACATTTTACTACCCCTACGTGTTTGGCGTCCACCGTTTCATTGGATTTGCACAGTATGCATAGTGGCTCATTTGGACAGTCTTTAGCGAAATGACCTTCTATGTCCACCTTTTCCTCTCTCACCGTTTGCGCAAGAAGATCTTGTGCGGCTTCACAATGGCTTAGATTTATTTGGACGACGCTCATCTATTTCTTTTTGGTAGACGAAGCCTTTTTAAATTGGGGACACATTTTACTACCCGCTACGTGTTTGGCGTCCACCGTTTCATTGGATTTGCAGAGTATGCATAGTGGCTCATTTGGACAGTCTTTAGCGAAATGACCTTCTATGCTGCATTTTCGACAACATCTGGATCTATCGTCGCTGCTCCTACAATTTCTGGATATGTGCCCATATCCAAGGCACCTGAAACACTTTGTCAGAACGGTTTTTGGTCGAATTCTGCAAATTACCCAACTCACTTTGATCTTTTTGGATTTGGGGATAGCTTTTACGCCTTCAGCAGATAGATGAATTGTTGCTGTTTGTGTACCGTTATACGCTTGCCTTAGACTTGAGATATCAGAAAAGTGGAAGTTTTGAGGACCGAGTTGTAAAACAACCGCATCACGGACTTCTTCCTTTGTCGTAATTTCGTCCATGTCTTTTATTTCGTAAACCATCTTTTCTGACGAGCTTCGAACTGATGCATCCTCAACGAGTGTATCGCCAACAGCGTTCTTGAATTGGTCGGTTTTATCCCCATTTCCGCTAAGTTGCAGGAGTAATTCACCTTTTTGTGTTTTTTTTTTATCTTTGTAACTACATCGCCTAGTTCACTCAGCTTCGGGTCAGACTTTCTCAGGATATCCGCGTACGACGTTTCCACGTTTGTAGTGATGATGATGACGCCCGTCCAGTCTCGGTTTCCTTGATTTCGGTTTCTTTTACCTAGTTTTGCGTTACCATTTTCATGTGAGTCCACGGGCACTGCGGAATTTTCTGCGTGAGTGTCAAGAGTTGCTGTATCAGGACGTCGTTTAGCTACTGGGTTCTCTTCACTTTTGTCCTCTCTGCGCTTTTTCTCCTTCGTTCGTATCCACGGAGATGTTTGTGACGATTTATCTGACCCAGACTTTTGCCCCGTGCTTGCGCTGGATGTGCCCTTAGAACATAGGTCGTATAACGCCTTGATGCGATTTATCGCTTCTCTTGTCGGTTGGGTGATGAATCTCCTTTTTCCATAATTGAATGATTCAAAAAGGATCCGAATCTGTTCACCAAGTCTATCAAAATCTGTACCATCGCAGCTTGAATGGCTTGTTGGTCCACCACAGCTTGTTGGAGCCGCCTGTTCCAATTCTTCCTGCGGGGTGGCAGCTGGGCTATGCGGAGACCGTGCGGTCTTTGAGGATCTCCCAAAAGGGTTTTCCACACTTTCCTCCATTATTGTTTGTTTGTTTTTGTTGTTGTTTATAAGGTTAGAGTTGTTGTTGAGATTTTTCAGTTTAGTTGGGCCCAAACTCATGGTCGTTATCTCTATCCGTAAATGTGTAGTCGCCTATTGATGACCCTATGCCGCAGCAGGGAGGCCATGCAAGGGTTGACACGAAGCCTTATGAGCAGACGCGTTCAGAGCCAGGTCGGCGTTAGCCAGGAGCAAGCTCAAATGGGCCTACACTACCAACTTCTCGGTAACGGATTTTGAGCGTTCCGTGAGACTTTCAACGGTTTTATTAGGGCGGGAGACATGTTAGTATTAACCTGTCAGCCATTTCGGCAGAATTTCACTTCTGCTTATTGAGGTGACAGAATACCGCCATAGTCGGCCAGAGTCGTCTAGTTATATTTAGTTTCCGGTATGCACTAATTAAGACCTTACCGGGCTCGATCTTAATGTCAATGTCTTAAGATTTTATTCTCGCAGCTTGTACTATATTGCACCGTTTCCATCGTTGTCACTCATTGGATTTTGTCAGTTTGTCAGCAACTTCATTACCTAATATGTCTTTGTGGCCCGGTAACCAGCACAAGGCAATATTATGCTGTTCTTCGATAACCTTAAGCTCTCAGCGACAGCGGCTGACTGCCTTCATCGTTAAATTCGTACTCACTAGAGCTTTAATGCGGCTCCTGAATATTTGCATCACCGGGATAGGTTCAGCCGCTTTGGCAATCGCATATAATTCAGCTTGAAAGATTCTGCATTCGTGGCTTAAGCGGAGGGAGGCCACCATGTCAAGCTCGCTGCAGAAGATACCACATCTAGTACCTTCCCCCCTTTTGAAACCATCTGTAAAGACATTAAGATCATAAAACCTAACATTCCCTTTCTGCCAGGGTGGGAATTTTAATGAGAAAACCTTTGTCAACTACGTCATGACTAATGGCGTAATCTGTTTCGGCGCAAAATGTGGAAAGATCCCCAATACGAGTAAGTTTTGAGTTGGTACCTAACAATAGGTTTTGCTGGGCTAGCCGAGTTAATGTAAGTTTCACAAATAAATCAATAAGTTGAATACCCATTGTAATCTCAAAGGATTTTGTAGCGGTAGATTTCATCGCAAGTATCTGAGTGCAACTTTATTTACCTTACTCAGTTCATTAACATGCCTTACAATCGCCGAGTAAAGCCAGCGAATTAATTTGGGTTTCAATCCCCATCTGGGGCCCACCAACTTCTGGCATGAGTGCAAAGCCGCAAAAGCTTTCTTGATACGAGCTTCTTTATTTGCTATCCAATTCAACTTACGATCCAGGATAACACCTAAAAATGTTGCTGAATATTTTTGTAATTAAAGTTAAGGCCGGTATTTGTTGTTTTCCTGAAAAGAGAACCGATTCAGTCAATGTGGGGTTAATGTTCAAGCCACAGTTGCCCAGGAGGATATTTTCGCTAGGGAATTCTGCAGAATGTCAGATACTGATAGTAAGATTTAACCTCTAGAAAGTATTACAGTACTCGTATCATCAGCGTAGGCGCACACCTTAACTCCTGGTAAATCCAATCTTGAGGGGTTCCTCTAGTTGCTCTCATTGCAACTGCAATTGTCTCGAAACCAGCAGTGATGAAGTTCTTTGGCCTAGTATGCCATATTTTTATAGCTTTGGACATGACTTTGGACTTTGCTATCCCACCATCGATTGAGCCTAATACCGTCAAAAGGAGTGGTTCATTATAGTTCACGAACATAAGCCATGTTTGGAGTAAATGTTACAATAAATAAAACTGGCTTACTCTTTTAGAGAGTGATCGCGTATAACGGCTAGACAGACTAATCCCTGGGCATGTCTCAAATGACCTTAAAATCCAAAAAAGGATTTCCTCCCAACAGTCTCTGAAGTTGACTCAGATATAGGATTCAATGCTCCCATCTGCCTGTGACTTATTTTTTCTTCTTCCGTGAATTTTACAAAAATAAATGCAAATTATCTCGAAAAAAAATGTTTTTATTTACACATCCACAGGCTGATGGCCTGTCGAGTTGATGGATTGATTGTCGGTTATGAACTACAACAAAATTCGCAATGAACTGAGTGAGGGTCTTCTTCATCGGTCCGTCCGTCCGTCCATCGCTTCACAAATTCAGATGTAAACAAAAACAGAAAAGCCGTCAAAACAATTTGCACCAAAGCACAAAGGCGGTTGGTTGAATTTAAATGTGTTTTTACGTTCTTGGGGCATTCGAGTGATGACTCGAATGCAAGAATTGTGCAAATACGAAAAACCGTCCAGATGTGGACCGACCGCTTTTACGAATATCATGAAGGAGATGGCAAATTGAAACTTTTGTAAACAAATAAAATGGTAGGGAGACCAGAAGCAACAGAAGAAACAGCAGTAGTATTGGCAGCAATATCATTAACAGCAATTGCAATACTGTCAGCTGCAATTGCAAATATCGATAAATTAATCATGAACGTCAGAGGTTCTCCAACAAAAAGGAGAAAGAACCCTGATACAAGAATATATAAATGTGACTCATTACCAATGGCTGGTTGAGATTTTCCAGTTAAATATGTACACAGCAATAATATTGTCTATTTTGATATTTTATTGACTGATGTAAATAACATAACAGTCTGACGCTTGTCTATAAAGTAGCGCGTTGTCATTAACAGTTCATAACTGCAATTTTCCTTTGAATTAATGGAAATTTTCGTCGACTTAAGAACATTTTTTGTTGAATGAAGTAATGAAATTTTTCCTTGAATTAATGACAATTTTCGTTGAAGTAATAAACCTTTTTCGTTGAATTAATGAAATTTTTCATTGATTAGTGCAGTTTATCGTTGAATTAATGATAACAGAAAATTTTTGTTGAACTAATAAATTTTTTGTTGAATTAATGATTTTTTCGTTGAATTTATGACAGTAATGAAATTTGAAGTAATGCAAATAATGAAAATTTTAGTTGAAGTAATGAATACTTGCATTGTATTAATGCAGTTTTTCTTGAATTAATGATTAAAAAAACATTTTTGTTGAACTAATAAATTTTTGGTTGATCTAATAAATTTTTGGTTGAAATAATGAGTGTTTCGTTTAATTTATGATTTTTTTCGTTGAATTTATAATGTTTTCTCATCGGAATAAATGAAAATTGTAATTCAATTAATTTAATTTTCCGATTAATTAATGAAATATGTCTTTGTATTAATGGATTTTTACGTTGATTTCACGAAATTTTTTCGTTGAACTATGAATTTTGGTGAATAAATGAATTTTTCGGTGAATTTAGGATGTTTTTCGTTAAATTTATGATTTTTTGTAATTATGTGTGAATGTGAATGTTTTCATTGAAGTTATGCAATATTTCTTTGAAATAATGAAAATTTTCTTTGAATTAATGGGAATTTTCGTTGACTTAAGAAATTTTTTTGTTGAAATAATGAAAAAGTTTTAATTGAATTAATGAAATTTCTTATTGACTGAATTAATGTTTCTTATTGATTGAATTAAATTTTTTTAACTAAAAAATATTTTTTAATTAATCATTTTTTTGTTGAATTTATGAGAGTAATACATTTTTCGTTAAATTTATGATTTTTTTTCGTTAAATTTACGATTTTTTTCTTTGAATTAATGAAAAATTTCATTAGATTAATGCAATTATTCTTTGAATTGATAAATTCTTTCTTTCACTTAATGGAAATGTTCGTTGACTTAAGAACAGTATTGGTTGAATTAATGAAAATTTTAGTTGAAGTAATTTTATTTTTTTTTAATTCATGAAAATGTTCCTGAAACTAATGCTACTTTTTCTTTAATTAATGAAATTTTTCGTTGAATTAATGCAGTTTTTTGTTGAATTAATGATTACATAAATTTTTATCTGAATTTATGATTACCGAATTTTTTTGTTAAACTAATAAATTTGTTGTTGAATTAATGATTTTTTCATTGAATTAATGAAAGTAATGAAATTTGAAGTAATGCAACTTTTCCTTGAATTAATAATGGAAATTTTTAATGATCTAATGCAGCTTTTCGTTCAATTAATGATTACTGACATTTTTGTTGAACTAATAAATTGTTTGTTGAATTAATGTTTTTTCGTTGAATTGATGATATTTTTTATTATTTTTTTTTCGTTCAAATGATGATTTCTTTTCGATGAACTAATAAAATTTTTATTGAATTCATGCAATTTTTCGTTGAATAAATGAAATTTTTCTTTGTATTAATGGGATTTTACGTTGAATTCTTGAATTTTTCGTTGAACTATGAAACTTTATGTTGCATTAATGAAAATTTCTATCGAATTAATTAAGTTTTTCGTTCAATTAATAACATATTTTTTATTTTGGCTCCATAAATATCAAGAAATGGAAGCACAATAAACAGGAACGTAATTAGGGAAACTTTTAAACAATTTTAAACTTAACGATAGTTGTCCCGAAAACAAAGGGGAGCGCAGACAGACAGACATGTGTTCAATGTAATAGCAAAAGCAAAATTCACCACGTTATTATTTTTGCCAAGCAAATATAAAACGACGATAAAAGGACAATAAACAAATAAAAACATTAAAAATATCAGCATCAAAGGCCTCATCAGTAGCAACTGCATCTTCCCCAGCAGCAGCTACAGTAACGAATAACATTTGCTGATTGCCTATAGCTGTTGGTGTGCCCCGGTGTATACTCGTATGTGGCCCCATATCTTCTTGCCTTGACTCCTCTGTTGTGATACAAACGCTACTACTCTTCCCTCCTTCACTTCAATGGGGTTAATGTACCAACCCAAAACAAACCACCCAAACAATACCCAGCAAAAAAAGAGCACCCAAAGAAGCAATAAAAATCCCCAACTTATGATCCGGAAGTTGTTCTAATTTGGATTTTCACCAATGAATTTAACAAGGGGTTGTCGCGCCGGGGAAGTACTTCTTTGTCACCACTTTTGCACAACTCTTTTAAAGCACTGTAAGATTTGCGTTTTTGGTGTTGTATTTATTTGATGAATGTATGTCGTTCTTATAAACATCTTTGGGTCCAGAGATTTCATTTTTTAAAGGAATACAAATGTTGACATAGGGAAGGGAACGTAGAAATAATATACTATTGGCCAAAGAGATTAACGATCATATATACATATGTATGTATGTTTAGGACATTTGAAGATGTCTGTAATCTGTATGGTGTAGATGGCTCTTGAAAAGTGTGACCCCATAGTGTAATTAACATTCTCACAAAAAAAAGTTTTCCGTAGCCCCGGTTCAGAGAGTAGTAAAGTACAACAGTGTGGTACAGTATGAATGGTATGGTAAATTTAATTACCATAATTTCTTTTAAAATTATTTAATTATAACCTACACCACACTGTGGTACAATTTATTATGATTTTATGCATTTGTTTCTAACACCAAAAATGAGAAGAGATATATAGAACCATCGTTTATTATACCGATCGACTTAGAATCACTTTCTGAAACGATTTAGCTATGTCAGGTTGTGCATGCGTTCTTGTAATCTATGTGCAGGCCACAAATATAGTCCGACCTCAAAGAAATTTTGTACATACCTTTATTTTGGGACAAGACAATTCGTATTGAAATTGAAAGACAATCGGTATTTCTTTCGTCTACGGCGAACGATCAAAAATCTCTTAACTATTTGAATATCAGTTTAGAACCAGATATCGTAATATATATGAATGTACCTTCGATTTAGCTTATACCCTCTATAGAAGATATAATTTCCTTTCGATGTTCATGAAATTTGGTAAAGAGTGTCTTATTTTAACAGTTAATATCTGTGTGAACAATATCGGTTCAAATTTACATATAGCCCCACATACTCACATGGATGTGTACCTTCCGATTTAGCATCTAAGCTCCATAGAAGTCATATTTTAACCAAATGTACTATATTTTGCACAAAGAATTTTATAATCCGAGAATAAACGGTCACTAGCAAGGTTGGAAAAATGTGTTTTCATGTTTTACATCAGAGCATTATTAAATTTGGCAGAGATTAGTTTATAGAATCACGAACACTGCGAAATTTGATAAAAAAAATGGATACCCTTCAGATAAAGGCCAAATTTAAATACAGACCCATATAGAATTTTGCATCTAAAATAGGTGTCAAACACGATTTATAAAAATCAAAACAGCAACAAGAGAACTACTACAAAGGTTAAATAGATGAATACAGTACGTTCTGTCTAATACAATGTGAGTTACGCCTTTTGTTCTGTATCAAAAACGAGCACTTGATTTTACGTATTTTTTTCTTGAATAAAATCGTGATTTTTTGACGAAAAACGAATTTTAATTTTTCGAGGGTTACGCTCTTTGGCATTTCTGGTGACGCTATATTAACATTTTTGGAAAGTATAAAGTGTTGTTCATAAATTCAGTTTTTATCGCAATCCAATGTACTACAATTCCAAAATTTAACATATTTCGAAGAAAATCAGCAAACTTTGAAATGACTTTGTTATTTTAATCGGCTACGAAAAAGTCGACTTGTAGGTCCGATTTATCAACCTAGTCGACTGAAACGAAATTTAATTGATGAAAAAGTCGACTAGCTTCCAGAACCATTCACTAATTCTGATATAGCCGCCATATAAATATATATTTCTTCCCTTTAGCACTATAGACGCAGTATTTTACATATATATCATAGCCCTCATACATGTGTTCCTTCCGATCTGGTCTTTTATTACTTCACAAGATTCATTTTACATCCAATCGTTTTAAAATTATGCATTCTTGGGTTAGTAATTTATATTCCGAAATTACATTTTGGTTAGTTATTTAGAAGAACTTCATTAAATGCCGAAAAAATGTTCATACTTATGAATTGGAAGTACTTATAATGTTATTCTTTTGGAAGTACTTCTTTTATTTTTTGCTGGGTAACAAAGCAGTAATGTGTACCCATTTCACAACAGAGAGAGACCAGAAACCACCAGACAGAACAAATGTGGAATGGGCGAAAGCAGACTGAAAAGGAACACGCGCGCCGAATTTTGCATTTCAATGAACGGGCTGAAGTGCCCGCCAAAAATGTTCCCTTTCCCAGAATGCACTGACGACGACTACTGACTATATTTGCAGAGTATAGCTAAACCACAGAAGGAATGAACGAAGCAAAACAAAAACGAAAAAACTGAATTGCAAACAAAAACAGTGCGCCATTTCTTGATACTGCAGCGAACGAGGGATGGATTCATAAGGTCGTCAGTATTGTATTTACATAAACTCACACTGAAATATAAAAAAAAACACGGTTCAAATCTCGCAGCCGGCTTTTCTACTTAAGGTAAAGGTATGTTTAGACGATTGCCTGATCGGACAACATTGTCCGAAAAATGGCGGAAAAATGCAACCCTGTGAACGTACAACCGTGTGAACAAACAATTTTTGTCTCGCAACGTTGGCAGAAAAGTCATTGTGAGATAATTTGCAGATTTGTTGATGTGCGAAGTTTATGCATGTGACAACGGCGCCATTGCCAGAAAAACTTTTTATTGGCAACACTGTCTATAAAATATTTTAATTGGAAATCCTGCATATAAATATTAACAAAATATATGAAATTTGAAGGTTTTCTTGCAATCGTCTGAACAGTCAATTAACATTTGCCTAACAACCTGTCAATTCCCGTACATTTGCAACAATTTAACAGGGTTGATAACGTTTGCCGATCTGGCAATCGTCTGTACACACCTTAAGTACAGACGATTGCAGATCGGACAACATTGCCAGAAAAATGACGGAAAAATGCAACCTTGTGAATTTGCAACCGTGTGAACATACAATTTTTGTTATGCAACGTTAGCAGAAAAGTTATTGCGAGATAATTTGCTGATTGTTATATGTTCGAAGTTAATGCATGTGACAACGGCGCCATTGCCAGAAAATCATTTTATTTGCAACACTGTCTATAATGTATTTTTATTGGCAATCCTGCATATAAATATTTACAAAATATATTGTAAATATATGAAATTGTAATGTTTTCTTGCAATCGTCTGAACTGTCAATTCACCTTTGCCTAACAATATGACATTGACCGTATATTTGCAACACTATAACAGGGTTGATAACGTTTGCCGATCTGGCAATCGTTTATACTCAGCTTTAGTCAAATGTAGAATCATTTTTGGAATCCAGTTTTTTATACACTACACCACACTGTGGTACAGGGTATTATGACTTTGTGCATTTGTTTGTAACACCCAAAAGGAGAAGAGATAGATCCATTGTTTATTATACAGATCGACTTGTAATCAGTTTCTGAGTCGATTTAGCTATGTCCGTTTGTCTGTCCGTCTGCCCGTCTGTCCGTCTGTAGATGTATTCCTGTAATCAAAGTACAGGTCGCAATTATGGCCCGATCTTGACGAAACTTTACACATATCTTTTTTTTTGGCCCAAGCACGATCTCTATTTAATTTGGTTAAATTCGGTTCAGATTTGGATATAGCCCCTATATATACGTTACCCCGATTTGACATGTAAGTGCTGTAAAAATTTTATTTTATATCCGATCAGTGCGAATTTCGGCAAAAAGAGGTCTCTTATTACATGAAGGAATACTGCTAAATTCGGAGAAAATCGGTTCAGATTTGGATATAGCCCCCATATATATGTAACCCCCGATTTGACATGTAAGCGCTGTAGAAACTGTATTTTATATCCGATCAGTGAGAAAAGAGATTTCTTATTACATGAAGGAATACTGCCAAATTCGGAGAAAATCGGTTCAGATTTAGATGTAGCCCCCATATATATGTTACCCCCGATTTGACAAGTAAGTGCTGTAAAAACTGTATTTTATATCCGATCAGTATGAAGTTTGGCTAAAAAAGGTTTCCTATTATATGAATGAACACTTTTAAATTTAGAAGAAATCGGTTCAGATTTAGATATATCCCCCATATATATGTTATCCCCGATTTGACATGTAAGCGCTGTAAAAATGTTATTTTATATCCGATCAGTGCGAAATTCGACAAAAAGAGGTTTCTTTCTACATGAAGGAATACTGCAAAATTCTGAGAAAATCGGTTCAGATTTAGATATATCCCCCATATATATGTTACCCCCGATTGACATGTAAGCGCTGTAGAAACTGTATTTTATATCCGATCAGTGGGAAATTCGGCAAAAAGAGATTTCTTATTACATAAAGGAGTACTGCCAAATTCGGAGAAAATCGGTTCAGATTTAGATATAGCCCCCATATATATGTTACCACCGATTTGACATGTAAACGCTGTAGAGACTGTATTTTATATCCGATCAGTACGAAATTCTACAGAAAGAGGTATTTTTACATGAATGAGTATTCAGGGAAAATCGGTTCAGATTTATATATAACCTCCATATATATGTTCCTCCTGATTTGGTATCAACGCGCTATAGAAGATGTACTTTACTTCCGATCATTAATATTTTCCGGAAAGATGTTTCTCAATTTAGGAGCGAATATTACTTAATTTAGCGATTATCGGCTCAGAATTAGATAATATGTTCCTGCCTATTTACCAATTATTCCAAATAATTATCGCAATGACCTTTATCGCATTCTTAGGGAGGTGTAGGGTATTATATAGTCGGCCCCGCCCGACTTTCTGCCTTTCCTTACTGGTCTAACATGTCTTACTGGGGTAAATGGTTTAATTTTGACCTCATTTTAGTAAAGCTGATGTCTGAAATTTGCAATTGGAAGATTCTGATATAAATATGTGCAGACAATCATTATCTATCGAGCCATGTGCGAAACTTTTCGGTGTGTTCAATTTTAGGTGTCCTTGGAAAATGTATATATATTTACTTAATATCAAAAGTACTGCGAGAGAAAAGGGATTTTGGCTCTCTTGGTCATTTTGAATATTTGAGATGTGATGTTACACCAAAAAACCACAGATATTTCAAACGACCAAGGTTGCATTTTAGACGGAAGCTCTTTTAAATCAAACACAAGTACTTATATCAAGTACATGTTATTCTTAAATTAAGGGCATACTGTACTAAAATCAAAGACACTTTGTACCTGACTCAAAGTCCCTCAAAAAAATCAAATAAACGTTGTTCGAGTACTTATGTATATCGAGAACCATAGTAAGTCAAGAACAAGTGTTTAAATAAAGGACATGTACTTTAATCATGTGCACATTTTTTTTTTTATATGTAATTCTTTATTTCAATATTATTTACAACATATACATTTGTGTGCCTCAGCGCCATGTGCGGCTTTTTAGAGGCTTACAAGTTGGCAATATTCATAATTACATTATTATACATTTAGTGCAATATAAGTTTATATAATTCGTAAATATATGTGCAGAATAATCTACAGATTCAATTATTTATGCAAGAAGTGTTTCCAAATTAGCGAGTATATATTTTTTAATTTTGATCTTGAAGGTGGACAAAACCGAAATGTTTTTCAACTCGTTCGACAATTTGTTGAATTCGCTTGGACCAGCAAATCGTATTCGTTGTTTTGTTAATTCCAGACGGCATCTTACAATATTTAAATTTGTGGCTTGCCTAGTGTTTCTTCCCGAATTTAAAATATTTTGATTAAATTTGATTGTATGGGAACCAATGTTCCTTAGACACTTAAATACGTAAATTAATAATCGTTGTTTATATAGGCCTCTTATGAGAAGGATAGTTTTGGCAAAGTTCTTGTATAAATCAATCGTACTGTGCCTTAACGGTAAGTTGAATACAATTTTAAGCGCCTTATTTTGTACAGATTGCAGTAACCTGACTGCAGTGCTTGTTTTACTACAAAAGATTACAGGATGATAAGACAAATGCGAATGGATTAAGGATTGATATAGTAGCATTTTTGTGCTGGAATCAAATTTATCCCTAAATTTATATAGGATACCAATACCTGATGAGAGTTTCGCTTTTAATTTACTAATATGGTTATCCCACAGAATGTTGTGACTTAGTTCAATGCCTAAATACTTAACACTTTCCGATTCCCATATTAAATTTCCATCAATATGTACGCCCATATTAACACAATTTTTTCAAATGTGCGGTTTGAATCGAACAAACCTAGTTTTACTAGCGTTTAGTACTAACATATTCAATCTCAAAAAATCGGATAAAATAGCAGAGTCGTATTCAATCTGTGTTTTCAAAACTTCTTCATATTTATAATTATATAAGAGACAAACATCGTCGGCGTACATAAACAATTTTCCATGAAATTTCATGTTTTTCATATCATTTATATATAGTTTAAATAATAGGGGGCCAAGAATGCTGCCTTGTGGAACTCCACTAAATACATCTAAGCTCCTGCTTCTAAATTCACCAATTTGAACAAATTGTGTCCTGTTTCCTAAATAATTCCTTACAATTTCTATAGAATTCGGAGAAAATCCATAATACTGTAGCTTTTGTACTAAAATAGTATGATCCACCAAATCAAATGCCTTCGATAAATCAAAAAAAACACCTGCCACCCCCTTGTACCCTTCATCAATACCATTACAAATAGAATCAATAACATTTACCACAGCTTCTTCAGTTCCTGTTCCATTTTTGAAACCATATTGTCGATTAAATAACAGATTGTTTTCATCGAGATACTCCGAAATTTGGTTAAACATAATTTTTTCAAAAACTTTACCAATCGTCGGAAGCAGTGATATTGGTCGATAGTTCTCAACTCTGTTAGCATTCAAACATTTTGGAATGGGGACGATTTTGTGAACCTTAAGTATATCCGGATACCTGGCTTCTGTTATCATATTATTAAATATCATTGTAATTGCTTCTGAAACAGCTGACTTACGTACCAGTAACATCTTCGGCGTAATATTGTCATATCCTGGACTTTTATTGGTCGCAAAACTACTCATAACATCATCAACGACTACTTTCTCAATGGGCTGTAAATCGAATCTAGTTGGAACACGAACTAACGTACGATAACTGTTTATGTCATCATCCAACATTTGAGTTATGTTCGTCCTCATATTCCTCACTGAATCGAAGAAAAAACTATTAAACCTCTCAGATTTTTCAGAATCCAACATTATTGCAGTACCACACAATTCATTATTTCGCTAGATGATCCTAAATCTTTTCCAATTTGTTTATTTAAGAATTTCCAAGTTTTCTTTGGATCCCCCTTATGTTTCTCTATATTATAAGAATAATAATCATTCATTAGTTTCTTGTTGCAATATTTTATAATTTTGCTTAATCTCTTAATTTTATCTGCAACATTCTGTTTTGACTTATTTTTTCTGCTTCCCTTTAACAGTTTATTTTTATATGATATTAAAGAAATTAATTCCTGAGTCATCCATGGGCTCATCTTTTGTCTAATATCAACACTTTTTGTTGATATGTTAGTGCTTTGTAACACAGCTGCCGAAAAGGTATTCACCAAGTTCTCACATTGAACGTTACAATTATCTAAAGGGGAAATTTCTAAATTCTCATCCATATAAGATCCTAACATTTCGTAGTTTGTACAATATTTCACCTCAGTGATTCTATCATATTGTGAACAGGGTAGATTAATTTCACAGTATATTATATTGTGATCTGACAATGAATTTTGAATTGAGCATACCGACATTTGATTTGAAAAATTACAGAAAACACAATCTATACACGATTCACTTTCAGGCCGAGTAACGAGATAATGACATGACGAGAAATTAAATTCGGAAAAACCATCGATCAAAACGCGACTATCATTTCCCATAACCATCAAATTTATATTAAAGTCACCAAGAAAAATACAAGGCGAATTTTGACAATCCAATAATCAGGCGTCTAACATTGCAGAAAATGTGTGTAATTTACATTTTTGAGATCTGTTTAGCGACGTAATAATTAGTGGTTTATTACCTATTTTAATGTGCGGTAGTGCTATACATATCAAATCCAAAAAGTTATCACTTTTTATCAATTTAACAGTATACGATACTCTTTTATTTATATAAAGAGATGTTCCCCCATAACCATCATTCCTGCAGCAATGCACCACATTAAAACCATCAAGAGAGTATAAACAAACGATTTTTTCACTGAACCAGGTTTCTTGAACCGCTATAATTTGCGGCACTTTAGAAATACGACACATTTCAGATTTAAATTTATTGAATTTATCAATTGAGGAAATACTTCTTGCATTTATTGACAAAATATTAAACGAATCTAATGCATTAAATCTCATATAGAAATTAAAAGAATCGAGATCAGTAAAATACTTAGTATTCATTAAAAAAAATATAAAAAAATAATTACAAAATAATATTTATGAACAAGAATTTATTTTATGTCTCCAATTGTGGGTTATCATCATCCTCGTCATCAGAAATATTCACATCAGCCGGTATTATACGCTTTACTCCTCCACCGGCAGTATTACAGAGCAATTTATCCACGTCTTCCATCGATTTCAAACATGTTTGCCTTGATTTTGAATTTTTCTTAGCAAAAATATTGCCAGATTTTGAATACACAAATTCAAAACCAACTGTTTTTAATGATTTCGCATAATTAAAAAGTTCTAGCGATTCTTTTGACATGAAATCATTTATAAATACATTTTTAAACCCATCAATTTCTTTTAATTTCGGCTTTTTTTCCATTAACAACATTTTACTTTTTTTGTTTGTAAACTTGACAACAACAGTTTTCTTATTATTGTTGTTTGTATGGTTTTTTGCTAAGCGATTTACAAAATAAGCCTCTTTAATCATATCTTCGGAAATTTCGGCACCAGTTTTTGTTGTTAAATTCATTACAACATCCACGGCTTTCATTTCATCATCTGCCACAATACCATAAATAACACAGTCTTTCTGCACTCTAACATCATTCAAAAATTTTACATTAGATTTCAAACTTTTCACTTCCTCGCGTAAGGTATCATTCTCTTTTTTTAACGTCTTTATTTCCTTAGTGTTTTTTGCCACACCTTTCAATATAGCATCATATTGCGATGACATGAAATGCATTGTCTCTCTTATCTCATCCAGCTGATTTAACTTCGCTCTAATGTCTGTCAAATCATTTGAACACACCGACACACTCTCTTTTGGCGCACAGAAATGACATTTATACTCCAATTCTCGGTTGTTTACTAGTTCATCGTATTCTTTTTTGTTTAGCATACTGCAGAGAGAGTGTAGAGTTTTTTCGCACACATCGCACTGAATTGCTTCATCACTCTCCAAAACTAATGTTTTGCACTGCTCACAGATGATTTTGTTTTTATTTAAACTTTTGCGTGTTTTGGTTGACATATTCCGTGTGTCACTTATAGATTGCACGACTGTTTGCACGTAGAGAGAATTTTATTTGCTCTAAATGATCTCTTTATTAGAGAAAAACAATTTTTTGTTTATGTGAACTCGCACCGATGCAAAAATGACGTCCGATCAGCTTAGAACAGTGATGCCAAGTGGCTATTTAAATCAAGTACATATTGTGGATCTAGCAATGTTAGTGGCATGTCCCTATTAGAAAACCCGATATAAATTGCACTGTGGTCTTTAACCTATTACATATTGTACGTAAATTCAGTAAATAAATTATTTAAATCAAGTACAATTCTAATTAAATCCAGCCCACTTAGTAATTTAATGCAGTGCACTTAAACCTCAATGTTTGTACTTAAGTTATACTCGTATATACCTCAGTATATGCCTCCATTGAGAACCTTTGTAACGCCAAGTCATGTACCGTTGTACTAATATTTATATTAATATGGCGTAACTAATGACATGTTCAATTAAATCAATGACGTATTGCCCTAAGTCATAAATCATTGGACATGAGGCAAGCACATATTGCACATAAATAAAGTTATCAATTATAAAACATGCTTCACCATCGATAACCACTGTACTTAATTCAAGATCATATTGTACTTAAATAAAGTACGAATTTTACTTATAACGATGGCAATTTGTACATAAAGCAAGCACTCATTTTACTTATGACAATGATCATTTGTACATAAGGACGTGGTATACATACATACATCAAGTATACTTTGTATCTTATTCAAGGACGTACAGCACTAAACTCAAATACACTTTGTGCTTAAATGTAGAGCCTTATGATTTAAGTAAGTGATATATACACTTTCCGAAATAAAGTATACGATATCCATATTTAAACG
Organism: Eudasyphora cyanicolor; assembly: GCA_963930755.1. Lineage (NCBI taxonomy): Eukaryota > Metazoa > Arthropoda > Insecta > Diptera > Muscidae > Eudasyphora > Eudasyphora cyanicolor. The sequence continues at coordinate 246,917,188 of OZ005735.1, forward strand.
TAGTACATATTGAACTTAAATCATGCATGTACACTAAAAACAAACACATTGTGTGCATAACTCAAGCGTGTATATTCGCCAATGAAGTAAATACTGTACTTAAATAATGTGCAAATTAGAGTTCGACCAATTAATAAGCTTCTACCTTTGGCGAAAAAAGGTCTGTTAGCCGAACTTTTGCAAAGGGTGGTCCATCCATAATGCACGATGTTAATGGTGAGTCACACCTTAACGTCAAGTTTTTTTCCCTCAATTAATTTGACATGGAGAGGTACACAATTGAGCAGCGCGTTAAGATTGTTGAAACCTTTTGCATTTCGTGCACTTCGTGATTTTTTGGTCGTAATAATCGAAGAATTTTTTGCAAATTTCCGGGAGAATTTTTCGCAAATTTCAGGAAACGGGGTCTGTAGGAGATGTGAAAATACCTGTGCAAGCTCGCCAGTTCGTTCTGCGAAAAACATTGGTGCCGTTCGCGATAGTGTGGCAGAAGAGCCGTCGACGTCGGCCAAGCACTTACCGTGAATGGTGTTCGCTATCGCGAGATGATAACGGGCTCACACAGGATTTCAAAGGCCGTATTATCTCACGTCGCAGAGTGGGATGACTTCATAACTTTTTGTGCAAAAAATATAAGAAGTGGTCCTAGATCATTGAAAGTTGGCACCGAGTAATATATTGACTAAATTAAGAATAATGTGGTATTTCATCAAAATCGGCCACAACCACCGCCCACAGCCCATACAATCCAAATCGACTTTTTTTCTCATTAAATGTTTCCTATCTCATCAAAATTCTTCAAACTTAATACATACACTTCTTAGAATAAGCAAAATATCCATGCCAAGTTTCAACAAAATCGGCCACGCCCACCAACGCCCGCTCGAATACTCCAAATCGACTTGTTCTCATAAAAATTTTCCTGTCCACGCAAAATGCTAAGTTTCATCGAAATCGGCCACGCCCCCAGCCCACCGCCTATACAATTAAAATAGATTTTTTCAAAACAACTCTGTGCGTCGTGGCGATGTTATCATGTGGCCGCCACGATCATGTGATTTGATGCCGTTGGACTTTTTTCTTTGGGAATATTGAAAAGAAAAAGTATACGTCAATAAGCCAAGAACAATCCAAGAGCTAAAGGATGAGATAACTCGGCACATTAACGACATAGAACCTCAATTATGTCTCTGAGTCATTGAAAATATGGACCATCGGATAGAGGTATGCCACAGAAGCCTTGGCGAGCATTTGGCCGATATTTAGTTTCGTACATAATTGTCATAGATCCTTCTATCATAAAAAAAAAACAATTCTCTGAAAACTTTTTGTTTTATTTAAAATTAACATTAACTTATTTACTTAAAAATATTTCTCCAATGCAACTTTTCGTGTCAATTTTTTTTTTAAATTCCAGTCGACCTACGACTTTGACGCCCATGAGCAATATTTTAGCTCTCGTTAAGAGTTATCCTTTTGCCATTGACCGATTGTGGCTACGTGCCACACAGCAAATGAAACAATTGAATTGTTGCGAGAAAAGTTTGGATATTCGATTATTTCAAGAAATTGTGATATTGAATGGCCTCCAAGAAGTTGTGATTTAACACCATTAGACTTTTTTTTGTGTGATTATTTGAAAAAACTTGAATTTCCTTAACAATAAGTGTGATTTTTTCAAAGAAATCATATGACTCTTATTGGAAACCCCTGTATTGAGTTGTAATGAGATTTTTTGATATGCAACTGTTCCCGTGGAAGTGGTCCCAACTCTGTCTCACTGACGATGTAGTTTGCCTATGTTGAAACTCTTTGTTGTTGTTCTTTTCCTTGCCCACCATCTGCTCGAATGTGGAGTATATAGATTTAATTCCACAAGAAGAACTTTTAGACAACTATGAAATATGGAATTTGTTCCTTTCTGTGGAAGGTGCTAGAAAGGAAAAATACTAATTTTTTGTCGGACTATGGTCATCGGAAAATTAGTCAAAAATACAGCATTTACGGAAATTTAGATGATTGGTAAATCCTTTCTAGAGCACCACCTTGACATACAGACGGGCGAAAAAACTCAAATCACTCAAATTTTCACTCAAAATATATACCCTTACATATAAAATATTAGGTCAGTCCTTCGTTGTCTTACAGTTTTTTTCGCAGCTAGTGATATATGTATACCTCCTCCAGTAAAGTAAGGGTATAAAAATCAGGAAAAAATTCATAAATTATCGAATAAACCTTTCAACTCTCTCTCTCTTTAATTCATATATTGTCCTTAATTTTTCAAGAACACAAAAGCATACTGCTCACAGATACGAATATTTTTATTTGAATAGAAAAACAAACTAATTAACAAACCAAAAGTCATGAAACTTTCTTTGGAAAATTTTCATTCAATTACAAATTTGCTGGGGAAAACGTGTGTATTTCAACAGGAGTTGATAGAATACCACACAGGATGGATGTGGTATTGATAGAGTGGGCTTGGCCACCACTTTCGTGTCGTCTGAAACCTCCCATTTGCAGAATTTCCAATTTACTATGGATGTTGTCGTCGAGCAAACATAACGAAACCGAATAAAAGTACAATCAATTCCGCTCGGGCTTCCCTTGCAACACAAGCAGCAGCAGAAGGAACGAGAAAGTTGTGGCCTGGATGCATTTCCTTCTGGTGTCACTTGGTGGGTAAATGAGTGGCATATAATATTCTACTCCATAATTTGCGACACAGTAGGGGAATTTCGCATTAAAAAGAAAATTAATACGATTTTTTTATATCGTAGGTAGGATGTTAGCGTGTCCCAAAAATCAAGCACGATGTTAACTTGATTTGAATATTGTCAAAAGAAATAAAATTTCCTATTAAAGTGCATAAGATTTGCTGCGCTGTATGTCGTTATAGTTATATCGATACCTTTATTCCAAAACATGCTAAGTCGAAACAGGGTTTTTTTCATTGGAGGCATTCAAAGTTCTATGAAATATCTAAATTTGTATGGAATTCCTTTATAATGCTAATCGAATAACATTTATTGCTTTGTGCATAACATTTCATTGGATTGACGTATAATGATGATAATATAATTTAAAATATAAAACGAAAAACAAATTGGTTCGGCATACCAAAAGTTATGACAAATTGAAGTTATATTTGCAAAAAAAAAATTCAGATTTTTGTAAATTTTTTTTGGAAAAAAGTATATATCGTCATCAGAAACGAAAAAGGGCCTATCATCATGTTTGAAAATTTTACAGGAGAAGCAAAAAACTAAATAAAATGAAAAGTGTTGCCGACAGAAAAACATGGTTTTCAGGATAATATCTGAACATAATGTTGCATATATAAAATCACACAATCATAATTTATAACTTGTTTGTGAAAATTGCGTGAAATATGATTTTTTTTAACTATAAAAAAAGAAATAATTTGTTGTTAGGCCCTTTTGAATTTCGTTAATAAATTCGCTATTTCTAATATTACGACGCTAAGAATTTGTCAGGATGTGTATTTTGATGCAGTGTACCGAAATCCATCAAAAATTGAATTTCCATTTTTCTTGTTGTAACGCTCTTTTTCGTTTCTGATGACGATATATATATATAACTTCAAGTGGTCATAACTTTTGTACTATTGGGTATATCGAACCAATTTTTGTCATATAGGAAATTGTATTGCCCATCCAGACATGTTGATACGTACATGTAAAATCGGTGCAGATTGTGCTCCGATATTTACAAAATACTAGCACACATTAAAGGCAAAAATAAAAAATTGAATTGTTTATTGCAGATATCTCGGTAACTATACGAGATAATTCTTAGGTGTAAAAAGCTTTTTTGTAGACCTCAGTTAGTAGAACACACACAAAATTTCGTAATTCGGAAGAGAAACACGAGTTACACGCGCTTGAACATTTTCTTTACCCGATGTGGCCAACTTTGAGGCCCTATAGATCTGCCTCTGTCTGTCATAGGGGGGCCCAAATATAAAACTTAACTTCTCTAACACCTCTTCATCTACCATGCCAAGTTTGGTCGCAATCGGTTGTTTGGTTAAGTAATGGTCGAATTTTTTCCCCTTTTTGAATTCGTACCACTGTGCAGTGTTTTGCAAAAACAGATGAAAATTGTCAGACTAGTCTTGGTATTTCGTCCATAGCTTTTATAAATATTGAGTCCCACAAAAAGTTTTTACTGTTTTGGATTTGTGAGAGCGCGACGAATATTCAGTGAATTTCAAAAATCTTTCGTAAAACCATTTTTTTAAAAAATTTGAAAACGGCGCATTGTTTCTTCTTTAAAACAAAGTAAACTTTGCAAAAATCGGTTCAGCGGATCGAAAGCAATTACAAATTACGTAAACCACAAAAACTCATTTCTTAATTTTTTCAAAAATTAAAATGCCCAAAAAATGTGTCCAAAAAAATTTTTTTACAGAAAATGCTCGCTATCATTTTAGCTATTTGTAACTGCTTATAAACATTTTAGTCAAAAATAAACTACATAGGTCGATATTAAATATTCTGATCCTTATCTATCAATTATCTATTTTTATGTCTTTAAGATAATTTTACAATTAAATCAGGTCACTGCACTACTTAATCAAGAACAGTTGGTACTTAAATCAAAAATAAACTACATAGGTCGATATTAAATATTCTGATCCTTATCTATCTATTATCTACTTTTATGTCTGTAAGATAATTTTACAATTAAATCAGGTCACTGCACTACTTAATCAAGAACAGTTGGTACTTAAATCAATTAAATTATATGCTTTAATTAAATCATGAGAATTTTACACTTAAGAAAAATTAATTAAAATCATGATCATGATAGGCAGTGAAAAACTCGCATGTACGCTACGAAAATACATGACTGATAACATAACTATTTAAGAACAAGATGTACTTGATGTACCCGTATGAATACCATTGTTTAACAACAATGTGTCCTTAAGCAACTCATTTCCTTTAAGTATAACAGTTCCTTGATTTAAGTACGGCTTTTCAAGCCCCAGTAGTATACTGTAGTATAGCATGTCCTTAAATTATGTACTCTTTGAACATAAATCAAGAAGCATTGTTGTAATTAACTCAAGCACATGTTGGGCTTAAATGAAAAAAATTTACCTAAATCATTTACGCGACATAATTTAAGCTATTTGTTGTATGTAAATTTATGACGCGTAGTACTCAAAACAATGATATCTATCTATTTTTGTACTTGTACTTAAATCAAAGAGCTAACATACTTAAATATGATATGATGCACCTAAATCAAGAACAGTTTGTACTTAAATCAAAGAAGTATCACATTAAATCAAGTACATATTATACAAAATTCAAGAACATTCAATGCACTTAATTCAGGAACTCAAATACATATTGTCCTTAAATCAAGTACATATTGTACTTCAATCAAGTACTCAAAACAATGATATATTGTAGGTAAATTGATAACATATCGTATCTACTTTTATGCTAATATAATTTATTACTCAAATTAACATTAGTGAACTAGAAGGGACAAAGAGTGCAAGTACGATTTGTGTAATATACATATATTTGATATTTCCTTGTATATTTGATATGTGACATTTTCAGGCAATTTCTAGTCTTTGACATGCGAAAGATCAGAGTTCAAGGGCGGAGCAAGACTCTTCCAAAATACAAAATCATAAATGAATAATTAATCAATCAAATTAACATTAGTGAGCTAGAAGGGACAAAGACTGTATGTACGATTTGTTAAAATATATATTTGATATTTCCTTGTACAGACTGAAACCTTTACAATAACTAATCCTATTTTTAATTGGATGATGATGATGTATTGGCCATTAAACACTGCAGTTGGGCCTGTCTCAAAGTATTCCTCCACCTTTCTCTGGAGGTAAAAGTAAACGTAAAAAATTAAGTAACATTGCGGGGTTTATTGGTGAAATGTGACAAGACATATCATAAACTTTTGTTAAAAAATTATGCAAAATTGAGGGAATACAAGTTATTTGACCGTGTAACATAAAAAGGAAAGGTAAATTTGTGGTAAATTCAAAAGTACCTTATTTATGTGGATCGTTTTGCAGATGTTTGCACCTCAAATATTTAATTTTTACTTTAAATATAGAAAATATGTGTGAAGTCTATAAACATTTCTGCAGTTTATCTACATTGGGGTGAACCCGTGTTTTATACCCTACACCACACTGTGGTACAGGGTATTATGACTTTTTTTTTTTTTTTTTTTATTTATTAGATTGAAAATTTCATAATATATATAATACAATATGTGTTGCCTCGCGCCTATGTAGGCTTAAAGAGGCGTGTTGACAAAGAATATTTATACTGAAATATGCATATGCGTATATACAATAAATATGTACATATGTATATTAATATTTTCTTTTAGAATATTGTTTACTTCATTTCGTATTAGGTGAGCAAAAAAACAAAAAAAAATATATTATATAGAATATAATCAGTAATCAAGAAGAATTTCAATATTATGCAAAATATACTCTTTCACAGTTCTTTTAAAAATAGATATTGAAGTACAATGTTTAACATTACTTGGCAAATTATTAAAAATTACACATCCAGCATATTCAATCCGCTGCCGAGTAGTTTCGAGCCTGCATCTTGGGATTCTAAGATTTTATGAGTTTCTAGTGTTACAAATATTCTGATTTACAGATAAGTTGATAAATCTAGATCCAATGTTATGCACTGATTTATATACGTACAATAATAGTTGTTTCTTATATAATCCATAAATAGGCATTATAGTTTTACAATAATCTTTATATAAACCTATCGTATTATGTCTGATATCCAAATTAAAAACACATTTCAAAGCTTTATTCTGTGCTGATTGAAGAATTTTCAGTTCATTAGTTTTCTTGAAAGCATAAACTATTGCCATATACTCGAGATGGCTGTGAATTAAAGACTGATATATCAATAGTTTATTTTTAGTCGCCAGTTTCCTACTTAATTTGAATAGCAATCCGGACGCAGATGAAATTTTTGCTCTTAAAGATTTAATGTGACCATCCCAAGACAAATTGCTTTTTAGAACAATTCCCAAATATTTGATTTCATGTTCCTCTCTTATTAATTTTCCATTGATATATATGGAGAAATCACTGTTTATTGACGGTGAATGTGGTCTAAATCGTAACAATTTAGTCTTATCTGGGTTCAGAACAAGACCGTTTATTCTAGCATATTCGATTATTAATGATGCGTCTCTTTCTATTTGCGTTTTCAGAACCAAATCATTCTTATAGGGGTAAAAAATGGAAACATCATCAGCAAACATCACAATGGTGCCAAACAAACCAAGATTATTAAGGTCATTCAAATAAATTTTAAATAGTAGAGGACCTAAAACGCTTCCCTGTGGAAGTCCACAATCTATGGGAAGTATAGAACTTTTATACTCGCCAATTTAGACGTATTGTCTTCTGTCTGCTAAATAACTTTCCATGAGTTTCACTGCATTTCCACTTAAACCATAGTACGTAAGTTTCTGGAGAACAATCTTATGATCAACCAGATCAAAGGCTTTGCTGAAATCATAAAAAATACCCGCTACGCCATTGAATCCCTTGTCCAGTCCTTCACATATGATATTAACTACTTTGACAACCGCATCATTCGTACCAACTCCCTTCCAAACCCAAACTGATTCCTGCTTAAAAGCGATTCCCTTCCCATAAACTCCAAAAGTTGCGTATGCATAACCCGTTCAAATATTTTATCAACAATAGACAATAATGCTATAGGTCTATAATGTGTTAATGTATTCGCTTGTGATATTTTTGGTATGGGTATGATCTTATGCAGTTTCAAAATATCTGGGTATGTGCACGTATCTACCAAAGAATTGAAAATCCTTGTCAAATGCGGTACTAAAACATCGCAAGAACTTATTAACAAATTTTTTCGATTTCTTTAAGTTCATTATAATTTCACGCAAATCTTCCGATGTAACACTTTTGAACAAGAAACGACAGCTGTGACTTCTCAAAGTCCTTAATAAATTACAATGGTCGTACTGATATTTTGGAATATTGCTTTTCAGATCTTTCACCACATCCACGAAATATCTATTAAAAAGTTCACATTTTACGCTATTGTCTGTCACAAGTAGACCATTTGCATCTACTATATCGTTTGAACGTTTCTTTACACGACCCATTATGTCATTTAAAAATTTCCAGCAACTCCTAGGATCTCCTTTATACTTTAAAAGATTTTTCTCATAGTAATCATTCACGTAATGTTGGGTATATTAATATTTAAGTAATTTGTAACATTATGGTAATTACAGTGGGATTTTTGTGTCACATTCTGATTGTACGGTTCAATATCGGATTTTAATTTGCAAAAAACAATATTGTGATCACTTAATTTACATTCTATTGAATCAATTGAAATATCACTAGAAATATTGCTGTACACATGGTCAATACATGATGCACTTGTCGGCCTTGTAATTAACGTGTGACAATTTTCAAAACCAAAACTGTTTAATAATTCCATAATATCACTGGATGACGCATTTTCCTCAAGCAGGTCTATATTGGAATCACCCACAATCACAAATGGATTTCGCCCAAAAAGTTCCAATTTGCTTTCCAGAATTTTCAAGAAAGTGGCAACTCTACATTTTTGTGAACGATAGAACGACATAAATTCAAGTGGTTTGCCAAAAATTTTAAAATTATCAATTTTAAGATGTATAAAATCAACATAATTATCGCTTTCACAAACATTTACAGTGAATTTGAGTCTCTCACTGATAAAAATCGACGTTCCTCCATAATTGTCACTTCTACAGCAATGAATATGATTGAAATGTGGTATTGTATACATTTGAGAAATCTTTTCATCAAACCAAGTTTCCTGTATTGCTAAGATATCAGGTAATCTCGGAAAAGTCGCAAGAACGTTCTTGAAGTTGTTGAATTTTTTAACAGATGATATACTCCTCATATTTACTGACATAATACTTAAATATGTGTAAGAAATTTTATCCAAAGAATAGTTAAAGGAATTTATATTATTAAAATAATGATTCATAATATACATGTATATAAATTTATTACAAAAAAAAAATATATTTGAAATATTTATGATTAATGTCGTACAGGTGACACAAAATCTCCTTCTGCTTCTTCTTCACTAGTTTCAACATTGCAAGCAGCTGCTGCACCTCTATTCAAAGATCTTCCTCTTGACTTCTCTGTGCTCGCTTCCAACAGTAGTGCATCAACATCATCTTCATTCTTTAAAACTCGTGCTCGATATATTTCGTTTTTTTTGACCAATATTTTCCCGTTTTTAGGATAAACAAATTTATATCCAACACTCTTTAAGGTTTTAGCATAGTTGAACAAGGCTAGAGTCTCTTTACTGAGGAAATCATTAACAAATGTTTTTTTAGTTTCTTCACTTTTTTGCAGTTCCGATCGGCTTTTTTTTTTTGAATCGGCTATAAAAAATAAAAAGTACTGATATTTTTTCAAATTTCTGGTTTTATTAGAAAGGTTGAAAGGTTGGCTCAGCTGTACCTCATCCGATCAACCCAATTTTCAGTACATTTTCGATTGTTTCGGGTCGAATCTCTTCAATGCAACTTCGATTTCATGTTTCAACGCTTCAATTGTCTTTTGATGCTTTGCGTAACATTTATCCTTAATGGCTCCCCACAGCAAATAATACAAAGCACTCAAATCACAAGTCAAAGAAATCGGTAGATCAAATTTTAAATTTTAAATTGCCCACCCTTCATTATATTAAATCAAGTACATATTATACTAAATTCAAGAACATTTAATTCACTTAATGCAAGAACTTAAATACACATTGTCCTTAAATCAAGTACATATTGTACTTCAATCAAAGCAATGATATAATGCACGTATATTAATGACATGCCCAATGAATTTTTATAGTGAATTGCAATTAAATCAAAGAGCAAACATACTTAAATCAAGGATATAATGCACTTAAACCAAGAACAGTTTGTACATAAAATAAAGAACTATCGTATTAAATCGAGTGCATATTATACATAATTCAAGAATTAATATACACATTGAATTAAAGAATTAAAAACAAAGTACATATTGTACATATTGTACTTAAATCAAGTACACATCTTACATAAATCATGTACATATTGTACTTAAATAAAGTACATATTGTACTTTTATAAAATACATGCTGCACTAAAATCAAGGATTTCTGTACTATAATCAAATAAAATTTGAACTCATAAAATTAAATGGGGAAATTATTGTACCTTACAAAATCAAGGATAATTCATAGTATTAAAAGGTCGTATGTCAAAATATACCCTTTTTTTGTATCAATTTTATAACTTATCATTGATCAATTATTTGAGAAACAGAGGTATTTGATTGCTCATTTAAATGCCGTATCCCATAAGGAATGCACAAGAATAAAAACTAGTCAACGCTTAGCTGAATTTTTGACTGATTTTGATTTTTTTTCTGAACACCACATATGTATTTAAGTACATTGCGTCATATATAGGGTGATCCATTTCGAGGTTCCCTACTTTTTTAAAGAAACAATCACAGAAAATTCAAATTTAATGGCGAATGTTTATTATCATTTGAAAGAACATTATTTGGCATTTATTTTTTGAAGATTATGTCTATCAAATGTTGGCCGCGGCTACGTCTCAGATGGTCCATCCGTTGAGTCCAATTTTCGATGACTCGTTCGAGCATTTCGACTGGTAACTGGCGAATGACAATTCCATGATGATATGCCAAACAATACTTAACAAAAATAACATGACAGCATGACACGAATCACACCTGATCTGTTAAAAAAATTCTATTGGAAAAAGTATCTATACTTGGATCACTCGTTACATATATATTGTTTTTTGTATTTTAAAAACATTTTAAGTGCTTAATATTAAATACGAGTCCATGATTTAAATATATGAGATTTAAGCATATGAAATGTAAAGCACTTTATGTGTTTAATATTAAATTTAATTCGAATGGAATTATTGGCCAAGAAATTGTAGTTTTAATTTCATTATTAATTTTCGTAATTCTTCTACTGTACATACACTATTCGTTAAGCGCGTGCAGAAAACCCATAAAATAAAGAAGACTTTTTATGTTGGTGTTGATGTTGCCATTTGCTGTTGTTGGTTTTGTTCTTGTTGTCGACTGCCGTTGATGTTGTTTGAAAATGGATGCTGTTTGTTTGATGGCAATTGCTGCTGCTGCTGCAGCTACACGTGCCATAGTTGGGCTTTCGTCATGGCATTGCTGCCGTTGTTGTGGCAACACGTGCCTTTAAAATCTACACGTTGACCTATTTCTGAATGCATAGAAGAAGATACGGACATACTATAAAACAGCAATCGCAATCGCATTCGCACAAACGCAGCCATAATCAAGCGATCGATATTTTACTATAATATCATCATACACTACTACAACACAAAACTCAAACACACTCAGAGAGAAACACACACACACACACACAGCGAGACACAATGCAATAATGGCAGCAAGGACTCGAGTAGTGGCATTGTATTGGGTCGGTCGTCTTGTTTGTGTGTGCTTTTATGTCTGTGACTACAAAAAATGTGTAGTGGAGCGCAGCTCTACTACACCAAATGCTATTGTTTGTGGCGACAGTAGAGGTAGTTGGTGGGTGGGATGCTGGGTGCTTGGGGGTTCGCCAGCCTCACCCTCTCTTGTATGCTAAGAAAAATCTCTGATGAATCCTTGTGTGCCATACTCAACAACGAAAAGAAAAAGGAAATGGATTTTCTTGAAATCTCTTTATTTAAATGACAAAATTTATGAAAGACTAAGGCATCCGCGTGAAGATGCCTCAGTGAGTGAGTGACATTAAAACAAAAATATATTTTTAATTATCACAACTTTATGCGATGTCATGATAATTAAGGCGAAATAATGATGACAAAGGTGACATTTAATGAGTTTCTCACAATAATGCCGAAATAGCTCTGATTGTTGAGGTGGTACTCAGAGGAAATTTCATAAAACTAGATTCAATTAAGCAAATTTGGATAAACAAAAGTTACATTTGTTTAGGTTTACAAAATGTATACTATGTAACAAATGAACACTTTTTTAAAAATACACGGCCTTGACAGTATAGGTTCGATTCTACTACCAAACGGTAGTATAACCCTATACTCATTTTAGCGAAATTGGTGATCAATTTTTTTATGGGCGTCCAAAGATTCTGAAAATCAGTGGGTCCCCCGAAAAAGGTTTCATCAGCTTTTGTCCAACAACTAATTCAGACTTGGTGATAACGCTTAATTATATTTGGCAATAATGTAGCTAAGAAGATGCTGAACACAGTTTCTTAACATTTTATGCGAAAAAAATTGTATTTCATAATAAAGAGAAAGGTATGTCGTTAATAATGAAAAACAACATCAGCCAAATGGCCACCACGACCATGCTCACTGGACCATATCCTTTTCATGAAATTTTCCATAACCAAATCACAAAGTGGCTGCCCTATGTCCTCGATAGCCTCACGAATTATATCTTTGAGGTATTGATTCGATGCTGGGCTGTTGGCGTAGACCTTATCTTTCACGTGGTCCCAAATGAAGAATTCGCAGGGTGTTAAATCACAAGATCTCGGTGGCCAATTGTGATCACCTCTTCGAGAGATAACACGGCCCGGAAACTTTTCCCGTAACAGAGCAATGGTTTCGTTGCTTGTGTGGCACGTAGCGCCGTCTTGTTGAAAGTAAACGTTGTCCAGATCAATACCATCCAAATCCGACCATAAAAAATCATTAATCATCTCTCGAGAGCGCAATCCATTCACCGTAACTGTTGATCCAACCTCATTTTCGAAAAAGTAAGGTCCAATGACCCCGCCGGACCATAAACGGCACCAAACACGTTGAGGATGGAGAGGCTTCTCAACAATAACTCTTGGGTTTTCCGAGACCCAGATGCGACAATTTGACGTAGCCACCGAGGTGGAAATGGGCCACATGAGTCACGATGATTTTGTATCGTTTTTTTGTTCGATCGTTTTTTGATCATTTTGTATCGTTCGATGATCGCGTATCGTTCCATTTTTAGTAATGGCGTAGTTTATGCTTGTCAAATGTCAAAGAATAAAAGCTTTAACAATGACAGCTACCGAAATACCAGTTGATTCAAAATAACACCTCTTGTTGGAAAACCCTGTCGCTCAAAAAATCACATTGTACCTCAAAATTTTAGTATTTCATTATAATGTAACAAAAATATTTTTTTGGTGTAGGACTAGTTCAGCAACTTGATAGAAACTATTAAGGTGAATATTTTTGTGGAATGAAATGTTCTACAAAAATGTCGCCATAAAATTTTAATATATGTGTCAGAACACACCAAAGCCCAAAACTTGACACAAAAACAAAAAAACGGTCAAATTCCAGTCAAAACGTTCTTTACTGGTATCGTTATTGCTTCGATCACTAGATCGTATGACACTGCTGCACGAACAGGAATTTGACCTTTTTGTGGTGTTTGTGTTAAGTTTTGAGCTTTGGTATGTTCTGAGACATATAGTAAAATTTTGTGACCAACATTTTTGTAGAACATTTCATTCCCAACCTCCCCATTTTGAGGGGTTTTTACGATTTTTTTTAAAATGATATTTAAAATATTTTCTATAAAGTTGCTGAACACGCATAAAATGTTAAGAAACTTTGTTCAGCATATTCTTAGCAACATGATTGCTAACTATAGTTAAGCGGTAACACCAAGTCTGAATTAGTTGTTGGACAAAAGCTGATGACACCTTTTTCGAGGATCCCACTGATTTTCAGAAACTTTGGAGGCCCTTAAAAAAAAATTGGTTATCAATTTCGCCACACCGAGTATAGAGTTATACTACGCTTTGGTAGTAGAATCGAACCTATACTGTCAAGTTTGTGTATTTCTTCCACTGTTGCACAGTGTTATAAGTAGTACCTTGTGATTTGTGATAGAGGGCATGAACATACCTTCATTACTAGAAACAGACAGGAAGTCCCCTTGTCTCCGACAATTTTAGTGGCAGGATTTCTACTTCGAAAGTTTTGGACGCTCATAAATTTTCCGGACATAGATATATTCTTCATGAATTCTAAGCCATCAAATTCCGTCTTCCCACCTAATATTAGGAAGTATTCAACAGGTCTCTGCCAAAAAGAGCTGAGGTGATGATGCAAACTATCGGGGATATAGAAGAAACGTTGGAACTAGTCACTACAACTCTTAATGACTCGCTACAAGCCGCACCTCCCAATCTAAAGCCAAGAGGCAAACAGCGACCGCCGTGGTGGTCGTCTCAAATAGTTATGTGTGGAAGTGCTGTAGAAAGCTATTTAATAAGACAAAGACCACCAGACCGCATATTCCAGGACCAGACAATGTCTCGCCAGCGGAGCTGCTGGCGGTGGCTGATACAGTTGCTATCTGGCTCAGAGAGATATACACATGTTGTATCAATCAGACTAACATCCCAATAAAATTAGGAGAAACAAAGGTTGTTGTTAACCCAAAAGCGGGAAAGCCATCCCATACAGGAGCTTAGGATTTCCGGCCAATCAGTCTATCGCAATTACTCCTTTAAACCTTAAAGTAAGCTATTTCGAATTTTAAATTTGAACTACCGATTACTTTGACTTGTGATTTGAGCCCTTTCGATTATTTTCTGTGGGGGATAAATGTTACGCATCCAGTTATGCATCCATCGCAAAGCATCCAGAGAAGTGTTGAAACATGAAATCGAAATTGCCCTTGAAGAGATTCGACCCGAAACAATCGAAAATGTGCTGAAAAATTGTGTTGATCGGATGAGGTACTGCCGAGTCAGTCGTGGTAGTCATATAAATGATATTGTATTCCATTATTAAATGACAAATTTCAACCTTTCCAAAAAAAGAACAGAAATTTGAAAAAAAAATGTCAGTACTTTTTTATAGCCGATTCAAATTTAAAATTTTAAATAGCCTTCCCTTTAGTTACCTTAGAACTAAAATTTATCACATGTTACTGCTCAGTCCACAGCATGCCTACAGCAAGAGAAAGTCCACCGAAACCGCTCGACAAATCTTTGTTGAAGGATCCCTCTCTGTTAAGGAATATACTGTGGTAGCATTTTTAGGTATAGAGGAGCCATCAAAATCATAAATCCAGCCGCTATTATTACGGCTTTAGCCGTATAAATAGACTCATTCATAACCTTTTGATTAAGAGACGTACATCAGGTAGCTTAGGGTGAACTGACTTTCATCGAGTTGTTAGCAGAACACCCCAAGGGAGTGTTCTGTCTCCTCTGCTATGGAATCTCTCCATGAATAATATTCTGATTTCTCTGGAGATTATGAGTGTTAAGGTTATCGCCTATGCAGATAACGTGGCAAAAGCTGTCTAAGGGAAGTTTCCGAGTACTCTTAGATACATCCTACAGAAGGCCAATCATACATACAACCGCAAGATAGGTTTCCAATAAAGGTCTTAGTGTTAACCCGACCAAGATGGAACTACAGTGTGGCGCGGAATGAGCTATATGGTTTATAACTTTTTTATTTATTCGATTATTATTTTTGTTTTTTAATTACACTATATTATTGGCGATTTGTTTGCAATTAGCTTTGAAAATGATATCCTGTAAGTGATATCTGCTTCGCACATACGTGCTCTTTTTAGCATATTTTCCATAACTTTTCTCAAAATTTCGAAAGAAATCAATTATTTTTGTACGTTCTTCGATTCATAATTAATTCCCCTTCACCATTAGTCTCCTTCACAAAATGCTGAGAAAAAAAACAAAGAAAGAATAATAATTAAAAAAGTTATAAAGAATTCAAACCATATAGCTCATTCTACACCACCCTTTATTATAACTTTTTAAAGAAGTGGGGGATATGAAACAAACGAAAAATTTCGCAAAAATTCAGTTATTTTTGTACGTTGCTCGATTCATACTTAATTCCGCAAGTCTCCTTTACAAAATGCTGAAAAAACAAAGAAAGAATAATAATTAAAAAGCTACAAAGAATTCAAACCGTATAGCTCATTCTGCGCCACCCTGTAGTTCTCTTCAACAGGAGATAAAGGTACCAACAGCGCAAAATAAGTAGATATTTTGCAGGACAGCAAGTTGAACGCCAAACCCAACATTTTGGAAAGAACATAGAAGCGCTGTATACCTGAAAAGGGCCAATAAGAAAACGCTGGGATATGATCCCGCGTATGGTTTATTGGTTGCATACGGCAGTAGTCATACCGATAATACTGTACGGCATTGATGTCTGCTGGACAGCTGGACACTAAACAAGGTTCAGCGAATGGCTGCTATATGTATCACTGGTCGATTTAGCTGGTGAGATTATCGTTTTGTTTAGTTTGCCATTTCATCTTGGATAGGTTTACACGAGAGCATCGCTTGAAAATTGTTGACATTTTCTATCAAATAATTGTTCTGTTCGCCAAACTTCAGCGATGCAGCTCATTTTTGGTTGAATGAGTAGTTAAAAAAGCAAAATTGCCACATTTTAAGGTTATCTACAAGCTTTTTTCCAAAGAACATTAAATCCACAGAAAATTACTGTTTGGTGCGCTTTATGGGCCGGCTGAGTCAATGGTCCATATGTCTTCCAGAACGATGATGGGCAGAATGTTACTGTCAAGTGCGAACGGTATAGTGGAACGAATACAAGTTTGTTTGTAACTCAAACGGCTAGCATTAATCTCGCTGACACGTTGTCTCAATAGGACGGAGTCACATACCACTCAGCGAAGAGAGCAACTTGTCAGTCATATGTGTTAAGCATTTACCAAGCTACCAAATCTAATGACAAAAATTAAAACTTCCTAGGAAAAAATTTTATTTTCATAAATTTAAAATAAGGGATAGATAATAATTGCTGGTATGGTGTTTGGTCAGAGAGGAAGGATATATATAGTGTAACTTAAATTAATCCAAATGTGTCAACATTTATAAGGGTGAGGAAGAATATATATGTATGTAGTAGATTCGATAGCCAGGTAGCTGCGGTTGTGTACAGGGCCAGATGAAGGACTCTTTAACGGCCGCCAGAACCACCACCACCACCGCCTTGGCCACCAGCACCAGCTCCCATTTGCATACCAGCCCCAGCACCAGCTCCACCACTGCCTTGACCGCCAGGTCCACCACCACCGTGACCACCGGCTCCGGCACCCATTCCCATCTGAGCTCCACCCCCAGCTTGTCCACCTCCGCCACCACCGGGTCCCTGGGCTGCAACCATCTGACACAACTAAAAAAGAAATGATACAAAATAGAATATATCAAGGCCCTTTCAATTTGTCAACAGTTCAAAATGATCAGACACTCTCTATCAAAACTTACCAGTAATGCTATCACAGCAATTACTTTTAGCAAAAATAACCAGATTTTCATTTTAAACAAGTTAGTTGCACTCTTTCAATGAAATAAAATGTAAACTTTCAATATTCAAATCACAACTGTCAACATTTCGCGCAAAATTTGCCTTATTTATAGGTCGTCTGAGTTGTAATATTACATGGAAAAATACATTGTGTATTTTTTGTCAGTTGCAATTGTTTTAATTTGTTAGAATTTTTTTTTGATTACAAAATGGATAACATTAAATTGCATGTCTGTCAGTTGTGTAATCGATGTCGCCGCCGTTGGGTCCATTCCTCCTGTCATCATATTCAGCACAAGCAAACCAAAGCAAATATAAATAATTATCAAACTTAATGTTTGTATTGTGCCAACACCTGATAAAATGTAATTATTTCATTATATTCGAATATTATTAAATGTGTGATTAGGTGACAAATTCATCATCGTTAATAATAGTGTTTAGACTTAGAAAAACATTTTAAAGTTCCCAAATCAAGGAATATTACAATCAGAGATGGGATTGTTTCAATGCGATAATCTCAATTAATATTATTCATTAAATAAATAACTCTAGTTTACAAATTGTTGTCGAAGGACTGGTGTAATTTGGTGTCCCAAACACGAAAAAAATCATTATGGTTATTTTTTTTTTAAGTTATAACCTCGATAAAGCCTTGATAGATGGAATAGCCGGGATATTAAATTGAAGGAAATGTTGAAAATATCACATTCATGTAAAAACAGAAGTTTAGTAAGTGTCGTTAAAACAATTAGAAACCAACTTCAACTTCAGTCGGGTAAACCGACTAAGGTATACCCTCACTTTGTGAGCAATGTAAATATGCACTGGTATACTATGTACTAATATTATGAGCTATTTAATTTTTGTATGTCTTGCTAAATTTTATATGGGAGGTACTAACATGGGTGTGGTCATAACTCCCATTTTTAACAGGACTGTAGCAATTTTAACCAGTAAGGAAAGGTTAAAGTCGGGCGGGGCCGACTATATAATACCCTACACCACCTCGGGAATGTACATTAAGAATTTCTTTTTGAATAGTTGCAATAATTAGTTTCCTTTCTTTTACGAAAGTACTTAGCTCCCCCGCCACGTTAAGGCTAATTCCAAAGAGGAGTTTAATATAATGTGTGGAATTAAAAATTGAACTAATAATAATATTCCACATATTTGCATTTACTGTGGTTATTATAAGCCTTAACACAATAAATAGTCCGATTTTTGGTCGTACACAATATAAGTAATATATGCAGGGTATGTTAGGTAGGTACTACCTTGGAATAATTGGTACTACCTTGGAATAATTGGTACTACCTTGGAATAATTGGTTTAAGTAATGTTTTAATTTTCATTTCCGCTGAAGCCTTTCAGGTCTCTAAAATAGCGCTAATATAAAAAAATTAGGAACATCTTTCTGGAAAATTTTGATCGGAAGTAAAGTACAACTTATATAGCGCTTTGGTACCAAATCAGGAGGAACATATATATGGAGGTTATATATAAATCTGAACGGATTTCCCTTGAATACTCATTCATTGAAAAAGAAACTTCTTTCTGTCAAATTTCGTACTGACCCGATATAAAATACAGTCTCTACAGCACTTACATATCAAATCGGGGGTAACATATATATGGGGCCTATATCTGAATATGAAGCGATTTTCTCTGAATTTGGAAGTATCCTTTCATATAATAAGAAACCTCTTTGTGTAGATTTTTTTAATGATCGGATATAAAATACAGATTGTACAGCGATTACATGTTAAATCATGGGTAACGTATATATGGGGCTATATCTAGATCTGAACCGATTTCCCTCAAATTTGGCAGTGTTAATTCATGTAATGAGAAACCTCTTCTGCCAATTTTTTTACTGATGGGATATAAAATACAGTTTCTACAGCGCTTACATGTCAAATCGGGGGTAACATATATATGTGGGCTATATCTAAATCTCAACCGATTTCCCTCAAATTTGGCAGTATTAATTCATGTAATAAGAAACCTCTTTCTGCCGAATTTCGTACTGATCGGATCAAAAATACACTTTTTACAGCGCTTACATGTAAAATCGGGGGTAACATATATATAGGGGCTATATCTAAATCTGAACCGATTTTCTCCGAATTTGGCAGTATTCCTTCATGTAATAAGAAACCTCTTTCTGCCGAATTTCACACTGATCGGATATAAAATAAAGTTTTTACAGCGCTTACATGTCAAATCGGGGCTAACATATATATGGGGGGCTAACATATATATGAAATTTTGCGTTTATATATGTATTGATATTCACGATATAAGCGGTTAACTTTTGTACAAAATGGTACGTTTTTGTGGGGGATACCAAAAGGGGCGTGATAATAACGCCCATTTTTCGACAGACTAAAGCTACTATAAAAACAATACACGGCACACAATTTTAAGTATTTGTAGGCAGATAGGAATCGAGTGTTTAGAGTGCGTCCCCGCCGCAATGGCCTTACCGCACCGTGCTCTCAACACCGGGTGAATACAATGCGTCTACCAACGCCCCCACACACAGAAGTGCGCGCGTACCAATTCGACTTCATGTTTTTGGCATGTCGTCCCCTTTGGTTAAGGGCGGAGCATACCTATAACTCCTTTCATTTTATGGGTCAACCGGGTGCCACGGTTGAAAATGCAACTCCACATCGAGCTTGCGCTCTCCCCGCGATTTGGATCTAAACCACAGCCACCACGAAATGCTCCCCAAGGGGCCACACCAACAGCCAGGCTGGAACCGAAGTTCCAGGGGCTCCGGGCTCCCGTGGTACCAGATTATAGTCTCCGGTCGGACTTCGTAGCCGAAGCTACTACCAGTTGGTCCTCCAAAAAAGGTCCGGGACTGGTGGCCTGTCATTCAAAAGGTTGTATTAGACAACAATCAAACGACAATCAAACAACACATGCACACAACAATTAACACAGCCATCCTCACGGATGGCTCACCGGTCACTAACGTGACGCCGCTCCGGACAATCACACAGCCACTGAATCATCAGTGACTCACAAAAACATAAAACACGAACACCCTCACGGGTGAACGACCACACACAAAACATCAAACATACCATGGTTACCACAACAACGCGAACAATCGGCAGACGGCAGCAACATCAGCATCCAGGGCGCAGATGGAGGAATCTGTGCCGCGCATCTCGACCGCAGGACAACAATAACTGACTGGGCAAGCTATGCCGACAGTAGTGTAATTAGTTAACCTCCACTACACGTCTCTCAGTCGTCTCCTATTGAAAACAATACGAGCAAAAATGCCCATCGCCCTTAACGTACGATCGTCCTCTACAACCCTACTGAAATCCCACACCCCCTGGGAGTGGAAGATTCCCATACTAGCTAAATCCCTAACATCATCATAGTGCGAGCATTCCGTCAGTATATGCCGCCAGTCCTCGTGTCCCCTCCCACAACCACAGTCCGGACTATTGGACAGGCCTCTCGCATGCAAAAATGCATTGAGAGAGCCATGTCCGGTCAGTAAAAAGCCGAGACTTAGGCCGAAGCCAAAGTCTGGCCGCTCCCTAACAAACGTCGCGTCTCGAATAAAAGCGTACGTCGCCCGCCCCTTATCACTTTCGGTCCATCTTGTCCGCCACCTAGACACAAGGCACTCATCCAAGAGTTCCTTGTTCCTCCTAACATCCCCTTCTACCAGCTGATCCGAAGGAAACCAATCTAAACTTGGAAGTGACTGGTCCCTCTTCATCCGGAAGGTGATGCCGCAACGCAACACCTCCAGATCAAGTGGGAGTGCACCCAGCAACACTTGCAATGCGTCTGTGGACACCGTACGACATACAGGCATACAAGCCAACATCGCCACCCTCTGGCAGAATAAGACCTTGCGAAGGCCATGAGCAGTCAGCACTGTCTCGCGCCATATAGCAGAACCATAAGTTACACAGGTAACAAACAGTCCATGATATATGGTGCGGACAGCACGCCTGCTTAGGCCCCAGTCTCTTCTGAGCATGCACTTGACTCTCCCCACAATCTCGGTCAACTTGGCCCGACAGCATTCAAATGAGGAAGGAAGTTCATCCTCTCTCCCATGGTAATACCCAGGTATTTCACCTCACTCCGATACCGGATACTAGCCTCGCCAGAACGAATGAGTGGAGGACGCCCCGCAGACAGGCTGCCCTTGAGCAGCATTGTCGAGGACTTCTCCACCGACACCTCGACGCCAACACGTGCACTCCATTCACCGACAATACGCATGACCACTTCACCTTTTCTCTCCAGCTCAGCACGAGACTGGCCTTCGATCAAGATGAGCAGGTCATCGGCGTATGCACACAGCTTGTAAGAGTCGGCAAGCGACTGTACCAAGGGATCCATCATGAGGTTCCACATAAATGGACCACAGATAGAACCCTGGGGACAGCCACGAGTCACCTCCTTCCAAACTGTGCCGCTGGCACCCACCACACAAACTTTCCTATCCTCAAAGTAGCTCTGCCAAAGCCTAAGCTCACAGCATCCAATCTGGACCAATCGCTGGAGCATGCTGTCCCAAAGGAGATTATCGAATGCACCTCGGAAATCAACAAATACACCCAGTACATACTTGGCTGTCGACTCGCTAACGCTACGACTTACTTGCATCAAAGCATCCTCGGTAGACCGGTTAGACTTAAATCCAAACTGCAGTCGCTCAGAGAGAGTGCTCTCATCGATGCGCTGCTTCAGTCGTTGCACCATTATTCTCTCGAGAACTTTTCCAAGCTCCGAGAGAAGACTGATGCCCCGATAAGAGCGAGGATCACTCCTCACTTTCTCGGGAGACTTTAGCAGTACAACAACTCGCGCCTTCTTCCAAGCTCCTGGGAATAAGCCATCTACTAAGCACCTCTGATAGATACTCTCCACGTACTCTGGTATTGCCTTCCCGATGGCCTTCACCATCTCTCCAGTAATACCATCGATACCTGGTGATTTCCTACTTTTCACCCGATAGACACTGTCCGAAATCTCATATCTTTCGAGGATTGGAGGGTCAGTTATAGCCTCACGAGGAGGAGAATAACTAACTGGCTCCGCCCCAGGAAAGAGAACCCCCAACAGTTCATCCACGCTTTCCCTCCAAGAACGTAACGTCACGTCCCCATTTGCAGCTGTCACGTCGATGTCACTTTTCCCATTGGGCCCATCGAAGGTATATAGATCGCTGGGCTCATTCAGCACCCCTACGTCACGCGTCACCATCCACTCGGTGAGCATCTCTCCTCGTAGGTGGTTCTGATGACCAGCAGAGTACCGGTTCATCTTAGAGAACCACATACGAGAGGATGCATTTGCATCCAAACCGAGGATAACCGGTATGCTACTCGCTAGTAGTAGCACGGTTTCCATATACCTTAGATATGGCTCCAATGGAGCACCAAACCTACAATAGATGCTAGCCAAATGCATCCTCCCAAAACTACCTTCCACCGAAACACAAACCCCGTATTGGCTAACCCCCGCCGCCGCCACTACCGTACAGTCCATGTCCCCACTGTCCACCACTATTGCCGAGTGTGCACCCTCGTCCATAAACACTCGCATACCCCCCGGCAAACCAACTACTCTACCATCTATAGCATACGGCTCCTGTAGCAGAGCCAAGGAGACACCTACTCTCCTCATCTCCTGCCCGAGCTCAGCCATCACCGCCTGCGATCGCTGGCAGTTATACTGCACTATTAAGATGTCCTCCATCCTAATGTCTCGCCCTCGCAATCAGCCCTGCGTACACGGGGCACAACAGCGACAGCATGCTGTGGTCGGCTGCGTACCCGCGGAGCTCACAGTTCCGGCATCTCGCCTCGTTCGGACATTGATGGACGGTATGTCCCATCAGGCCACATCTCCGGCAAACACTCTGCGTCTGGCGGCAGTCACGGATCATATGGTCGAAGCCATAACACCGGTGACACGCTGGCACCTCCTCCTTCAGCCGGACAACAAATCGGTGCCACAAAATGTAGGCACCACCGGACTCCAACAGCTTCTCTGCCACACGTGGTGTGCACTCCAACGTCACATCCGTGTCACCGGTCGGGCTCACCTGCCATGCCTTCGAGGCGAGGCGGACGCTCTTTTCGAACACATCGAACTCCATGTCCGGCCCGAAATTCTGTCGGTAAAGTTCCTCCATAAACTTCTCCGGGCTGATTGCCTTACTGACATCTCGCACAATCAGTCTGGGGCCAAGCTTATCGTTGGCCACCACCACCATGCCTGCTTCTGCGAACTTGGCATTCTCCATAATGCGCTGTCTCTCTGCTACCGAAGGGGTGCGAATAATCGCACCGCCGTCCTTCATCGGGCGGAGGGTGTGAACACGGACGTTCATCGTCGGCGCCACCTTCTCCACCACCTCCTTCACCACCTCCGCACCTGTCGCGCCCTCCTTCCTTATAACCGCCGACCACGTGTCAACTGGTTTCGGCACCGCCACTGGTTGGGCAGCAATCACCGGCACAGCAGCAGCAGCAGCAACGACAGCACTCTTGGCTGCCACATGCCGTCCATGGCCAGCCGCAGCAACACCAACACCACCACCTCCAGCTCTCCAATGCTCGACCTCCAGTAGTAAGTCGAGCATCATCACCTCGTACTTTGCAGTACACGCCAGAATCTGACGCACCCCTGACGTCGATACGTTCTCAGCGAACGCCACCTCCATCAGGGACTGCGTCAGTTCTTTCATCTTCCGTACCGAGTCCCCGGTCGGCACAGCAGCACCATCTCCTCCACGGTAACGTGGACGGCTCTCACGAGTCGCCACCTTCTTGATATCGCCTTCGCCAGCAGCACCAGCACTCTTATTCCCACCATCAGCAGCAGCAACACCACCATCAGCAGCAGCAGCAGCATCACCACCAACACTCCCCTTTCCAGCACCCGCAGCAGCAGCAGCTGATGTCGACGGCAGCTCACCACCCACACGCGTCTTCTTCCGCTCTCCACCTCCGTCCGAACCTTCACTCTCAGTGTGGCGGACACGTCTACCACCACCACCACCAACAGGTACCGACATCCTCGTGACCTCGCTGTCACTCGTCGCCACCGATTCATCAACGCTTATCCCCTCTTCGTCCGTCTCCGCCTTCACCGCCTTCTCCTTCGTCAGCGACAACCTCTTCCCCCCTCCCTTCTTCCCAACTCCTCCTTTTGGGGCCGGCATATCAACCGGCATCACCAACGCCACCTATACTCACTATACCTAATCGAAATCCAAAAAACAAAGCCAAGTCAACAACCTATCAATCAATCCCAAAACTATCTATTCAAAATCAAAAATCAATCACCAAGTCACTATCCTGTCCGTCACCTAACCTCAAATCTCCCCGGAGATTTTGAGATACCAAAAAATCGTTTAGCCTTGAGACTCCAAATCGCGGCAGTCTCAACTCAAAACAAACCTTTTCAATCTTCTCTGGCACAACGGCCGTTTTTAGACGACCTTCGTCTTGGAGCGAGCGTCGGCCACGATTGAATTCATTAAACCAGTTTTCCCACAGTGCTTAGGATGGTGCTTCATCGCCATACAAAGATTTAATTTCATTGATGCACTCTTGTCGTGATAATCCACGTCGAAATGTTATAAGCTGTTATCTTTTGGTGCAAAATGGTACCTTTGTGTAAGAGGTACCAAAAGGGGCGTGAATATGACACCCATTTTTCACTGGACTGTAGGCACTATGAAAGCATTACACTGTACAAAATTTCAAGTATTTTTATGCACTGGTATTAATGTTATAAGCTGTTAACTTTTGGTGCAAAATGGTGCATTTGTGTGGGAGGTACCAAAAGGGGCGTAGCAACATGGCCCATTTTTCTCGAGTTAATAGCGACTAATAAACTAATGCTATGTGTGGAATTTCAGAAGATTCGAATAAGTAGTATAGCAGTTATTAAAGATTCAATATTTCACAACATTTTAACACTTTGTGGGGGAGGTACTAGAAGGAGTGGACCAATATGGCCCATCTTCGAACTTAGCCGGAGATAGAAAAAAATATTACCACGTACGAAATTTGAAGTCAATCGGTTACTCCTTTCGAGAGTTATCGTGCGCACCAGCCAGCAGACAGACAGACAGACGGACGGACGGACATTGCTCATTCGACTTAAAATTACCCAAAACGAATATCCGCCGAACATACTTTAGATCACTCCTTCGATGTGTTACACTTTTTTTCGTAGCAAATGATATATACCCTCGTCACACTAAAGTGAGGGTATAAAAATTGGATTTTTTCCAATATCTTGTAAGATATAGTCGAAACTGAATTTTATCTTGATTTTTTATCTTTTAATCTCTTATTTATGTATGTATTAGGGCGGGTCGATTTAAAAATCGCCCATTGCTCAGTGAAAATCGTATTCTAGGGATCAAAATAAGAAACTTTGCCGAAGGAACCATACCTCTAAAACGAATTCTGATGTCCCGGAAAAAATCCCACTTTGACCCATTTAGAGTGCTCCAATCGAGTCCAAAGTTTCACGATTTTCACTGAGCAATGGCGACTTTATTTGCCTCCCCACAAATCGACCCGGCCTAATATGTATGTAAAAAAGGTGTAAAACTGTTAAATTGTTTATTTAAATAATAAATAGATTTCTTCTATGTTTTAAGTTCGTTTTAAATTTAGAGGAGAAGGTTTCTTTTGCGATTTATTTTTTGTTTAAATTGATTTCTTTGAAAAAAAAACACAGTTATTGTTAAGGAAATTCAAAAGTTTTTATATTCATTGTGAAGTACAATCGATACAATTAAGTTCTAAATAAAACGTCATTAAAATGGCCTCCACGACTTCTTCTGTTCTGCGAACACTTGTTCCACTAATTCGAGTCGTATGTCATGAATGGCACGTTCACTATTGACTTGTAAAGCTTGAAGAGAGTCTGGTTTATTTCGAAAGAATATAATAACCCCCCCCCCCACTTCAAATAACCGCACATGAAATAGTCTAATGGTGTTCAATCACAACTTCTTGGAGGCCATTCAATATCACAATTTCTTAAAATAATCGAATCTCCAAACTTTTCTCGCAACAATTCAATCGTTTCATTTGCTGTGTGGCACGTAGCCACAATCGGTCAATGGCAAAAGATAGGTCTTAACGAGAGCTAAAATATTGCTCATGGGTGTCAGGGCCGTAGGTCGAATGGAAAGTGGTTTTTGGATTTGAAAAAAAATACAGGGTCCGCCAAATAACTTTTTTCTAAAACATCGCGCAAAACATCGAGTGTACCTTCGGCTGTGTGGCACGTAGCGCCGTCCTGTTGAAACCAAATGTTGCCAATATCATCATCTTCAATTTTTGTGAAAAAAAATTCGGTCAACATGGCCCGATAACGATCGCCGGTCACTCCTTGCTCATGGCACAATTATGCCTCTGGACCGAAATCCGCACCAAACAGTGACTCGTTTTGGGTGTATCGGCTTTTCAATGTATGCATGCGTGCGATTATTATACCCTACACCACACTGTGGTACAGGGTATTATAAGTTTGTTTCTTGGCTGATGTTTGTAACACCTAAAAATAACACAGCTAGACCCACCTTAAAGTATACCGATCGACTCAAAATCACTAGCTGAGTCGATTTAAGCATGTCTGTCCGTCCGTCCGTCCGTCTGTCCATGTAAAGTTGTTCGTCGACTACAGGTCGCAATTTCACTCCGATCGTTCTGAAATTTTGCAGTTAAGAGTATTTCGCAGCTGTTAAGATCGCTATGGAATTTGGTTGAAATCGGTTCAGATTTAGATATAGCTCCCATATATATCTTTCGTCCGATTTGGCCCTTTAGTCCTATAGAAGCTGTATTTTACATCCAATCGGTTTGAAATTTAGAATGGTAGAGTTTCTTGATCCATGAACCAACATTGCCGAATTTGAAGAAAATCGGTTAAGATTTAGCTATAGCTCCCATATATATGTTTCGTCCGATTTGGCCCTTTAGTCCTATAGAAGCTGTATTTTACATCCAATCATTTTGAACTGTAGAATGGTAGAGTTTCTTGATCCATGAACTAACACTACCGAATTTGAAGAAAATCGGTTAAGATTTAGCTATAGCTCCCATATATATGTTTCGTCCGATTTGGCCCTTTAGTCCTATAAAAGCTGTATTTTACATCCAATCGTTTTGAAATTTAGAATGGTAGAGTTTCTTGATCCATGAACCAACACTACCGAATTTGAAGAAAATCGGTTAAGATTTAGCTATAGCTCCCATATATATGTTTCGTCCGATTTGGCCCTTTAGTTCTATAGAAGCTGTATTTTACATCCAATCGTTTTGAAATTTAGACTGGTACAGTTTCTTGATCCATGAACCAACATTGCCGAATTTGAAGAAAATCGGTTAAGATTTAACTATAGCTCTCATATATATGTTTCGTCCGATTTGGCCCTTTAGTTCTATAGAAGCTATATTTTACACCCAATCGTTTTGAAATTTAGAATGGTAGAGTTTCTTGATCCATGAACCAACATCGCCGAATTTGAAGAAAATCGGTAAAGATTTAGCTATAGCTCCCATATATATGTTTCATCCGATTTGGCTCTTTAGATCCAATCGTTTTTATACCCTACACCACACTGTGGTACAGGGTATTATTAAGTATAAAATGTCCCAAAAGTAAATTTATGTAAACAATTTATACATAAATTACAAAATTTATATATCAGAGTTATTCAATATTACGAGAGTGGTGTACGGTATTATATAGTCGGCCCCGCCCGACTTTAGCCTTTCCTTACTGGTTTTGATAATAAAACCGAATAATTTTTAAGTTTCGTCGTCCTTGCGTTTATCTCTCCATGATGAAATTGTAAACACTACTGAATACACTGAAAAACAAATGACAGATCATGACATATCACAAATGGCCGAAAAGTCGCTTCAAAATCATATCATCCCTATTGGAAAACCTGTTATATGCCAGGTTTAACTGTAATTTGACTATTTTTGGTGTTTGTGTTATGGTTTGGGCTTTCGTGGGTTCTGACATATATATGCTTATTATTGTCTACAGTGTTGGTGAACATATCCTACATCAAAAAAAATATTTTTGTTTTAGTGTAAAAAAACAGTGAAATACTAACATTTTTGGGTTACAATGTGGTCTTAGTGGGCTATTTATATATGTATATATGTTCACGAAAGTTCTTCAGATTTAGAAATCAACATTCGACGAGTTATTGGCGAAATGTTTGAATATTGGAGTTGGAGTTGACGGCCAGTTGGTCCAAATCCTGTTTAAACATTAATGACATAAAAAATAATTATTATCCAACTAAGCCAGTGATATAAAAATATTTTATTTTGCTTTATTTTAAAGTTATGTAACTCTAAAGAAACACCCTTTATCAATATCACTGGTCCCGAAAAATTAAATAAATAAAATATAACAAATACACATATTAATATATTCACACACCTGAGTTTTTTCTTTGAATATCCAATTCTGTATTGAAAGTTGTTGAACTCAAAATTAAGTATGTTAATTTCAGTTCTTATTAAACTGTTTTCATTTAGCTGCCTTTTATAGATTCATTTATTGATTGTCTACTTGTCTTTATACTGAGAACCGCTGCATCTCATCAATTGCATTTATCAATTACTTTTTTAAAATTTACTCAATCCATTGCCATTCATTCACTTAAAGAAACATAAGGTTTTCATATCCGCCAGAAAACAAATCGAGGAAAACTTTAAAATCATTGCAATTACAACAAGTGCAACCTCATTCATTCATTCATTGGCTCATTCATTTCATGTCACTTGTGAAACGAAAAAAATCAAAAGTGAGCGCTGCCGCTGCCATTTATTCTTGTACTTGCAATGCAAAACTTAAAATTCAATTAGCAACATTTACTCAAAAAAGGAGCAGAGTTTTCTGTTTCATTCCGAAAATGTCTTTTGTGCACATGCATCAAGACTCCAGAAGATGAGTGTTTTCCTCTTGCCAATACAAGATTGAAAACACATTCAGGCGAAAATGATTGCTTCGCCAGAAAATAGACAGATGGACCCAAGGAAGGAGGGATAGACAGACCGTCCTAGACAGCCCATCCCAAACCATAGTCAAAGACATCTCATACGGCGTCTTTCGGCATTGTCGACAACGACGTCGACGACATTGTCGTCAATTTAATTGAAAATCTTCATCAACTCATTCGCAGTTGCGAATTGTTGGCTGCTGCCGGCAGACGTTCGCCTTCCGAGCCAGAGAGCAAGCAACCTGGCTCCGTGCCAAACAATGGTTTATTGGAAAAGTAAAAATCCAATTATCCATTCGTACAACGATGTAATAAGTGCTTGTATTTTCGCGTATTCGCGATTTAAATCGGGAGTGGGAACAAGGCGTTAAGGGAGCTGCTGCTTTGGGCATAAGTAAGGGTGATAGAGAGAGCGAGAGAACACATCAAAGGATACAGATTAGTGGAGAAATCATAAAATTCGCAATTTGCCCAATCTTCCAGGAAGCGAACAATTTCCAGGTTGAAAAGGAAAATAATCAGACTGTAATAGTCATGGGTAGCAAATCCTTAAAAGTACACTGCATTTGGGGGCCAATGCATTTAAAATCGATATAATCAGGAAGGTCGACATGCAGTTGTATATTTTAAGTTTTTGTTTATTTAATTTTCGTAAAGAAACGTCATTAATGTATGTGTCTTTCTAATGTAATTAATGTATGTGATATTACGTTTTTTAGTTTTTCCTGAAGATGATCCACAACGAGGATCGAAATATTGAAAAAATAAATAAAATTTAACAGACAAATCCCTTTTGGCCTCGAGCTCAATTAATAAAACATCCAACAAGTTCATTGTTTATGAATCCTTGGCGCTTGTCATTGGTGCATTAAACAATTAACATTGCAGCAATATTTAAGTTAAGTTTTAACAACAAAATAAATTTATAATTATCTACAACAAGTGACATTGATCTAATAGTGCATAATAATTTGTTTGATTTATGTATAACATATTTTTTTGTACAAAATGTACTTGATGTAAATACAACGTGTACTTGAATATAGTCGAGTTTAAGATAACCTGTTTTGGATTTAAGTTCCACCTTATAAAAACAACTTTGGGATTGACCTACGACCTTGACCCCATTGGCAATATTTTAGCCCTCGTAAAGGGCCTATCCATTCGCCCTTCACCAAGTCCCAATCCGATGTACCATTAAGCAATTAGAGCGAAAACATCTATTCCGTACCACTTCAAATGTTTCCACCTACACAAAAAAACACTTCGGAGTATACTTAATTTAAATGCACTATACCAGGCCTTTCCAAAAGGGGACCTTAGCGATCTTCCGGGGGATCCGTGATTACATTTAATAAATACATATACAACTATTTTTTGTAAAGATTGTATAAGGCTACGAATTTTTTGCAACATGGCAATCATGAATTGCCCACGCAATGATGGACGAAGAAGACGTTTGAGCAAGAGAGAGAGAGAGAGTCGTATAGTTGTTGTAGCGAACGGACGTGTACGGATCATCCTGATCATTTATTTAACTTTATTCTTTTTATGTATTTTTACCAATTAAATGAACTAAATAAATATCTAAGTTTTTATTGAAATCAGAAGTGAGGATGAAACGATTTATTCCTTATAATTGTATTTAATTTTAATTGGTAATTTTTATGGGGATTTTGACTTGAAAGTGTCAAAAAGACATAAACTACGAAAAAGTAACGAATTAATAGATTCTTATGTTTTTTATACCCTACACCACACTGTGGTACAGGGTATTATAAGTTTGTTTCACGGCAGATGTTTGTAACACCTGAAAATAACACAGCTAGACCCACCTTCAAGTATATCGATCGACTCAGAATCACTAGCTGAGTCGATTTAACGATGTCTGTCCGTCCGTCCGTCCGTCTGTCCATGTAAAGTTGTTCGTCGACTACAGGTCGCAATTTCACTCCGATCGTTCTGAAATTTTGCAGTTTAGAGTATTTCGCGGCTGTTAAGATCGCTATTGAATTTGGTTGAAATCGGTTCAGATTTAGATATAGCTCCCATATATATGTTTCGTCCGATTTTGCTCTTTAGTCCTGTAGAAGCTGTATTGTACATCCAATCATTTTGAAATTTAGAATGGTAGAGTTTCTTGATCCATGAACCAACACTACCGAATTTGAAGAAAATCGGTTAAGATTTAGCTATATCTCCCATATATATGTTTCGTCCGATTTGGCCCTTTAGTCCTATAGAAGCTGTATTTTACATCCGATCGTTTTGAAATTTAGAATGGATGAGTTTCTTGATCCACGAACCAACATTGCCGAACTTGAAGAAAATCGGTTCAGATTTAGATATAGCTCCCATATATATCTTTCGTCCGATTTGGTCCTTTAGTCCTATAGAAGCTGTATTTTACATCCGATCGTTTTGAAATTTAGAATGGTAGAGTTTCTTGATCCATGAACCAACATTGCCGAATTTGAAGAAAAGCGGTGCAGATTTAGATATAGCTCCCATATATATCTTTCGTCCGATTTGGTCCTTTAGTCCTATAGAAGCCTTATTTTACATCCGATCGTTTTGAAATTTAGAATGGTTGAGTTTCTTGATCCATGAACCAACATTGCCGAATTTGACTAAAATCGGTAAAGATTTAGCTATAGCTCCCATATATATGTTTCATCCGATTTGGCTCTTTAGATCCAATCGTTTTTATACCCTACACCACACTGTGGTACAGGGTATTATTTAAGTATACAATGTCCCAAAAGTAAATTTATGTAAACAATTTATACATGAATTACAAAATTTATATATCAGAATTATTCAATATTACGAGAGTGGTGTAGGGTATTATATAGTCGGCACCGCCCGACTTTAGCCTTTCCTTACTGGTTTAAGACATACTTTTGAAATAATCTTAAATTTTTTTAAATCTTTTTTAAACTTCAGTAAGTTTAAGACCATATGTTTCAGTTACTTTCTGTCAATCGCATAAATGTAATATAAACAAATACAAAAATTAGTACACCCAGGAAAATAATTGGTTGGAATTCGATTGTAACAATAAACCAGTAAGGAAAGGCTAAAGTCGGGCGGTGCCGACTATATAATACCCTACACCACTCTCGTAATATTGAATAACTCTGATATATAAATTTTGTAATTCATGTATAAATTGTTTACATAAATTTACTTTTGGGACATAATATAATTATAATACCCTGTACCACAGTGTGGTGTAGGGTATAAAAAAATTGTACTAGCAACAAAAAGTATATTGCCTACACCGTGTGTCGGTTGTATTTATATATAAATAGTTAAGACATCATTTCAAACATGGATACGATCAAATGAAAATGTTTGCAGTTAAATCGATGGTTTTATCAATCGATTTAAGATTGTTTTTTTCATTGACACTCGGCTAGTTGTAGTAACCAATTTTAAACTTTCATTATATTACCATATGATCGATAGTTGGTTCTGACAACCAATGTTTTATTCTTGACAACAGAAATTGTATCAATAGACCAAAGATAATTATTGCAACGAATAATTTGATACTACAACAGAAAAAATATTAAAAAATAATAGTTTTTTGGTTATCCCCAAAATTTAGAATAATTAAATGTATTTTGGGAAATACAACCGAAAGATTGGTTGCTGTTCTTTTGCTGATACATGACAAAACAACAAATAAAATTACTCGACATAAAAAAATGTTCAACATTTTGTTCAAGCGCGGAATATGTAGTTTGTTCAAGAACAGTATATGTAGAATATGTTGTGCCATTTTTTTATATAAATAAAAAATAGAAGCAACAATCATGAAATTGAAAGCACAGGGTTAAGCGATATTTGCATAAAAGTTTTGTATTTTTTTTTTCGTGTACTAAAATTTGTGTCAAATATTTCCACATCTCATAATAGTGATGAATTTGTAATATGGGATTTTTAATTTTGTTATGAATTGTTTGATTTTTTGTTCAATAAATAAAATAAAAATTAATGACAACTGTTATTAATTAATTGTCGGTAGTATATAACTGACAATTGTCACAACAACCAATTTTTTAAAACAGTTGGTTGTGGCAATATATAACAGATAATTTTAGCCACCATTATCGTAGTTGGTGCAACCAAATATGATTGTTGTCAACATGGAAGCATAAGTATACCACAACCAAAATTTGGTTGTCCTGATGGAATCGCATGATGGTAGACAGAACTACCAAAATTCGGTTGGCAAATAAATCGGTTGAGGCAACCAAACTGTATTCTGTGTGTAGAGAGTTTAAATTGCTTGGTAGAATTGACTGCAGTTTCGATAGACACCACTCTATCATCTACAGAATTCAATAGCAATAATGTATGTCTTTAACTTAAATCAGCTGAAACACTTATGGAAGTAGTAAATTGAATGTAACAAGAACTACTAACCAAACCCGTATTTTGCCGAACTAAGTCAACATACTAAAACTCTCATAACAATACATTTTTATACCCTCCACCATAGGATGGGGGGTATATTCATTTTGTCACTCCGTTTGTAACACGTCTAAATATTGATCTGAGACCCCATAAAGTATATATATTCTTAATCGTCTTGTTACAACCGTCTGTTGTAATCACACTACAATCTATAATACTTGAGCTAGGTGGCTGAAATTTTGTATAGATACTTCTTATAGCTGCAGGTAACTTGGGATTGAAAATGGGTGATATCGGTCCATATTTAGATATAGCTCCCATATATATAGCATCTAACTTGTTGTGATTCCTTGTGAGGTCACATGCTATCCATGGTGAAGGGTATATAAGATTCGGCATAACCGAACTTAACGCTTTTACTTGTTGTTTTTTGCTTGGGTTCGCTTCGCGAGCCACGAGTGTATGTAGTTTTGTCAACGGCTAATGCCGACGTCATCGTACCTCACGTGTTTGTATGTGTTGTTGTTATTTATAGTTGGTCTGTGCTTTTGTTATTCAGTCAGAATTTATTCGGTTCGAGACCATATGTTTCAGTTACTTTCTGTCTATTGCAAAAATGTAATAGAAACAAATACCAACATTTTTTATTATACCTCCCACCATAGGATGGGGGGTATATTCATTTTGTCACTCCGTTTGTAACACCTCTAAATATTGATCTGAGACCCCATAACGTATATATATTCTTAATCGTCGTAAAATTCTAAGACGATTTAGCCATGTCCGTCCGTCCGTCCGTCTGTTGTAAAACGTAATAATAGAGCTAGGTTGATCAAATTTGGTAGAAATATTTCTTATAGTTGCAGGTTGTTTGGGATTGCAAATGGGCCATGTCGGTCAATGTTTTGATATAGCTCCCCTATAGAGGTCGCTTCAAAATACTGGTTTTGAGCCATAGATACCACATTTTTAAAGCAATATAGCAGAAACTTTGCAGCTTATATTATATTTTGACAGGAATTCATCAGAGCAAAAATTTTACAAATCGGTTCATATTTTGTTATAATCACCCTATAGAGGCCGCTCCAAAATAAATGGTTTTCCAACTAGAGGTGTTATTTTGGTATTCAAAGAAAAATTCAATTTTTTTAAAAAATTGCCATGTTTATTTCATAATAAAGAGGAAGATATGCCGTCAATAATGAAAAACAACATCCGCCAAATGGCCACCACGACCACGCTTACAGGACCATATCCTTTTCATGAAATTTCCCATAACCAAATCGCAAAGTGGCTGCCCTATGTCCTCGATAGCCTCAAGAATTCTATCTTTGACGTCTTGAATCGACGCGG
This sequence comes from Eudasyphora cyanicolor, assembly GCA_963930755.1. Taxonomy (NCBI): domain Eukaryota; kingdom Metazoa; phylum Arthropoda; class Insecta; order Diptera; family Muscidae; genus Eudasyphora; species Eudasyphora cyanicolor. The sequence continues at coordinate 246,952,487 of OZ005735.1, forward strand.
GGCTGTTGACGTAGACCTTATCATTCACGTGGCCCCAAAGGAAGAAGTCGCAAGGTGTTGAATCACAAGATCTCGGTGGCCAATTGTGATCACCTCTTCGAGAGATAACACGGTCCGGAAACTTTTCCCGTAACAGAGCAATGGTTTCGTTGCTTGTGTGGCACGTAGCTCCGTCTTGTTGAAAATAAACGTTGTCCAGATCAATACCATCCAACTCCGACCATAAAAAATCATTAATCATCTCTCGATAGCGCAATCTATTCACCGTAACTGTTGATCCAAACTCATTTTCGAAAAATTAAGGTCCAATGACCCCGCCGGACCATAAACCGCACCAAACAGTCACCCGTTGAGGATGGAGAGGCTTCTCAACAATAACTCTTGGGGTTTCCGAGCCCCAGATGCGACAATTTTGCCTTATCAGTCAAGATGATTTTTCGATGATTTTCGATTTTTCGAATTTTAATAATTTCAATGCGTTGTTGAATCGTGTATCGTTCCATTTTTATACCCTACACCACACTGTGGTACAGGGTATTATAAGTTTGTTTCACGGCAGATGTTTGTAATAACTGAAAATAACAGAGCTAGACCCACCTTAAAGTATACCGATCGACTCAGAATCACTAGCTGAGTCGATTTAACGATGTCTGTCCGTCCGTCCGTCCGTCCTTCTGTCCATGTAAAGTTGTTCGTCGACTACAGGTCGCAATTTCTCTCCGATCGTTCTGAAATTTTGCAGTTTAGAGTATTTCGCGGCTGTTAAGATTGCTATTGAATTTGGTTGAAATCGGTTCAGATTTAGATATAGCTCCCATATATATCTTTCGTCCGATTTGGCCCTTTAGTCCTATAGAAGCTGTATTTTACATCCAATCGTTTTGAAATTTAGAATGGTAGAGTTTCTTGATCCATGAACCAACATTGCCGAATTTGAAGAAAATCGGTTAAGATTTAGCTATAGCTCCCATATATATGTTTCGTCCGATTTGGCCCTTTAGTCCTATAGAAGCTGTATTTTACATCAGATCGTTTTGAAATTTAGAATGGTAGAGTTTCTTGATCCGTGAACCAACATAGCAGAATTTGAAGAAAATCGCTTAAGATTTTGCTATAGCTCCCATATATATGTTTCGTCCGATTTTGCTCTTTAGTCCTGTAGAAGCTGTATTTTACATCCAATCATTTTGAAATTTAGAATGGTAGAGTTTCTTGATCCATGAACCAACACTACCGAATTTGAAGAAAATCGGTTAAGATTTAGCTATAGCTCCCATATATATGTTTCGTCCGATTTTGCTCCTTAGTCCTGAAGAAGCTGTATTTTACATCCAATCATTTTGAAATTTAGAATGGTAGAGTTTCTTGATCCATGAACCAACACTACCGAATTTGAAGAAAATCGGTAAAGATTTAGCTATAGCTCCCATATATATGTTTCGTCCGATTTGGCCATTTAGTCCTATAAAAGCTGTATTTTACATCCAATGGTTTTGAAATTTAGAATGGTAGAGTTTCTTGATCCATGAACTAACATTTCCGAATTTGAAGAAAATCGGTTAAGATTTAGCTATAGCTCCCATATATATGTTTCGTCCAATTTTGCTCCTTAGTCCTGAAGAAGCTGTATTTTACATCCAATCATTTTGAAATTTAGAATGGTAGAGTTTCTTGATCCATGAACCAATACTACCGAATTTGAAGAAAATCGGTAAAGATTTAGCTATAGCTCCCATATATATGTTTCATCCGATATGGTTCTTTAGATCCAATCGTTTTTATACCCTACACCACACTGTGGTACAGGGTATTATTTAAGTATAAAATGTCCCAAAAGTAAATTTATGTAAACAATTTATACATGAATTACAAAATTTATATATCAGAGTTATTCAATATTACGAGAGTGGTGTAGGGTATTATATAGTCGGCACCGCCCGACTTTAGCCTTTCCTTACTGGTTAGTAATGGCGTAGTTTCTACTTGTCAAATGTCAAAGAATAAAAGCTTCAAAAGTGACAGCTACCGAAATAACGGGTGATTCAAAATAACCCCTCTAGTTGGAAAACCCTGTATTTCTCAAAAAGTGAGGGTATTATACTTCAGTCTACTGACACACCTGAAATTGTCTTTTATTAGTTCAGTAGCATTTCTCGAATTCTCTTTTCTGCATAATTATTGATTTTGGCTTTCAACTCGATGACAACAACTAGTTTTCGATTTCAATGTTTGTTAACTTCATTCCTTTCACTCTAAAAACAATGTAGCTTTACGCCAGATTCGCTTTTGTGATATTTTTAGACAAGATCTAGTTTTGTTAAATGATTTGGAATAATGATTTACTCGTCAAAATTCAGCAAGGGCAGTGTTCATTTAAAACGAAAAAAAATATGTGACTTTAGCATATATGAATTAATAATTATTTTATTTGCTATTGTTTAAAGTGTGACGCATGCGTGTTTAAAAAATTTACTAATTTGCATTGACGTACGTAAGTGCTCATATTTATACAGTTATTTTAATCCAAACAATGTGCCAAAATGTTGAGATATAAAGATCAGGAAGTTTGCGCCATAAAACTATTATTATTAGTTTTGACCAGTTTCATATTTAACAAAAAAGAAAACCAATAAATGATATTTTCTATTTGGAGATATTTTAGCGGAGAAACATACATACTCGTATATATGGGGGATTGCATGTTAAGTGAGTCAATGTTGTCAATGTTTCATGTTAAGTGAATCAATCAACGTTGTCGTCTGATTGTGATAAAACGTACACCAAGTTTATTTCTATTGGGTAGTAGTTATGACACAAAATTTCAACGAGATCTGTTAAGGGCAGTCCAAGTTGATTGGTGTTGAATTTTCAAATTTTTGTGAGGCTCTGTCCAATCGCTTCTGTAGTATATTGTCCCAAACATATTCTGCTTGAAACGTATATATGTTTAGGGTACACTCTAAACATGTAATATTTGGTACACACAAAAATTTTTTATTTAGAAAGATGATGTTCTAAACAAATATTTGTTTACATCCTAATGTGACTGCTATTTGCAAAACAAATATTTATTTGCATTTAAGTAATCATAAAGTACATAAATTGTGTTAAATTTTTCAGTAATTCAAAGTTAAATTTTTAGACATTTTTAATGTTTGTAAAAATAATAATAATTTAAATCGTATAATCTTGCATAACTATAAAGTACTTAGAGGATTGACAACTAATGATAGCTTGGAATACACAGAAATTTGAAATGATTGAAAGCAGAAGTTAATGATGCGTACGGTATCATAACTGGGAGGAACAATTCGAAACCAACGAAAAATTGAAAAAGAAATTCGAAAACGTCAGCAAAAGTTTTGGAAACCTTTTTTAAATAACATATATTTGGAAACATTCCTAAATAATAATTTTATTTGTCTTTAAACACATATTTTATTTGAGAAATTTAGTTTGGAAATATAATTTGTTGTAATATATTAATATATGCGTTCCGAATATATTTTATTGATTTTCAAATAAAATTTATTTGTTAAGAAATATATAATATTTAAAAAATTGTGTTCCAAATATATTTTCTTTCGATTCAAACATATCAAAAAAGGCGATTTTGCCCCGTGTGTCTACTGTTCAAAGAAACGAACTTCGGCCGACAGGTGAATCAAGGAGACATCGAACTACTTGGGTCTCCTGTTCGATCATCGAGACTTCAGTCTATTGTTGAAACATTGGGATTTCGGTCAATAGTTCAACCATGGAGAACTCGGTCTACTGTTCAGTCACAGAGCCTTGGGTCTCCTATTCAACAACAGAAGACCCGAAGTTCCTTTATTCACTATTCAAATAGAGGAAATTCGGTTGGCTCGGGGGTTCTGCCACAGGGACTTCGATCTACAGTTCAAACAGAGGAATTTTGAGACAGTGGGTCTAGCGCCCTTCTGTAAAACAATCTGACCAACAGTAGAAGATCTCGATATTTTACCATTATTCGTTTACAATATTAGGGTAAATTCGGTAATTTGTATTAAAAACGCTTAAAAAAATTTTATCTAACCCCATCCGCCCCCAAGCGCTCACAGTTACACATGTGACAAATATTTCAACAAATTACCCCATTTACCTCTTCACTCCACCCCCGGTACGCATAATAAAATAGTAAAATATTTATAAACTGAAATAACACCAAAAGACATTTTACATACCATCACAGCACAATTGATTTTATGAGGTTCACGTGATAAAATGTTCCTTCCATTCGAAGTTCAACCATAACAATTCCGTAATGTCTGCCAAAGTAAAAAAGAAAAACTGCTGGCTTACCTAAAACGAAAAGAAAACGGGGAAAAAGAAACATTTAACAATATATATCACATATTTTCTATAAATCGTTTTAAAGGTATAGTATCTGGATTTGTGTTCAAGGGAAGGGAGTGGGGGAAGCTTCCAAAGCCTTGACAGAAGAGACACATGCTGCCATTTCAACCTGCCCCCGCCCGCCAGAAAAAACCCCAGTGCGGAAAAAAGTAAAGCTCATCTATAAGAAAATCACGTTTGATATGTGTCATAAAAATAGTAAATACCCCTCTACAAAAAAAAAAACTACGCATACGTACGTATTCGAGTACATATATCTAAATATCTATAAATATTCGAGTAAGTACTTGCATTGAACATTGTTGGGGGTTATCGCGATGTGAATACGAGGCCAGATAGAAAAGTAAACCAAACAACATGGAACTGGCCTCGTCGCTGAAGATAAGTTTTCGGTTTCAAACGCCCCGAAGCTTCGTCGGCGAACAACTAGTGTTGTACAGGGTTTTCCAACAAGACTGATATGATTTATTTGAAAAAAAAAACACTTATTGTTAAGGAAATTCAGAAGTTTTTTTATTCAATGTGAAGTACAATCGATACAATTAAGTTCTAAATAAAACGTCATTCAAATGGCCTCAACGACTTCTTCTGCAGGAACGATTTCGATGAACCCAGTTTTCGAGCACTTTTTCCACTAACTCAAGTCGTATGTCATGAATGGCACGTTCAGTATTGACTTGTAAAGCTTGAAGAGAGTCTGGTTTATTTCGAAAGACCAATGACTTCAAATAACCCCACAAGAAATAGTCTAATGGTGTTAAATCACAACTTCTTGGAGGCCATTCAATATCACAATTTCTTGAAATAATCGAATCTCCAAACTTTTCTCGCAACAATTCATTTGTTTCATTTGCTGTGTGGCACATACCCACAATCGGTCGATGGCAAAAAGATAGCTCTTAACGAGAGCTAAAATATTGCTCATGGGTGTCAAGGTCGTAGATCTTCTGGAAAGTGTTTTTTTTTGGATTTTTAAAAAAATGGACTTAGCATCATTTTCAAATGTGAACGGAAAGTTTATTTTTGCTCTAGTTCCTTAACGGTACGTCGGATCGGGAATCGGTCAATGGCAAAATGATAGCTCTTAACGAGAACGATATATAGTCAAGGTCGTAGGTCGACTGGAGAGTGTTTTTTTTTTTGATTTAAAACTAAATGGACCTAGCGCACGAAAAGTTGCAATTGGAGAACGATTATTTTGATAATAAAACTGAATAATTTGTAAACGTTGTTCTTGCGTATATCTCTCCATGATGAAATTGTAAACACTACTGAATACAATGAAAAACAAATGACAGATAATGACATATTACAAATGGCCGAAACGTCACTTCAAAATCATATCATCCCTATTGGAAAACCCGTTATATGGTAATTATCTATGACTTTCTGTATCTTGTTGCAGGCTGAAGTCCAACTTGAGTATGAGGTCCAAGTCCCAGTGCAAAAGTTTGCGAAAGTCCGATTTCTGGTGAAAGGAGCGATATCGACTCGGAGTGCTAGAAAACTATTTACTGAACAGCAATTTAGCCACAAAGCCAGCCGGACCGTAGAGTTTCGTGTTCAGATGAGCGAAATCAAACTTCGGCCCACTACAGAGACTTCGATACATGTTCAGTCATAAAGAGATGTCCCACTGTTCACACAGGGAAACCTGTGTCTACTGTTCAATCAGAGAAACTTCGATCAACTGTTCATTCGCCGAGACTTCGGTTCACTCTTCGAACACATTGACTTCGGGTCGCTGTTCAATCATCGATACTTTGGTCCACTGTTTAAACACAGGAACTCAGGATCGTTGTTCAACCAAAGAGACTACAGTCTACAGCCAAAGCACAGGGACTTCTGCCCACTGTTTATTCAATCACAGCCTTCGGTCCTATAAAGGGTGGTTAAATTTTAAGGACCGATGTTGATTTTGGGCCGATGTTGATTTTTTTATTATGATAATATTGGTATGGTTAAATTATGTATGGAACAAAATATCGGCCAAATGGCCGCCGCGACCTCGGCGGCACACCTCCATCCGATGGTCCAAATTTTCGATGAAGCTGAGCCATAATTGAGGTTCTATGCCGTTAATGTACCGAATTATCTCATCCTTTAGCTCTTGAATTGTTGCTGGCTTATAGACGTACACCTTTTCCTTCAAATAACCCCAAAGAAAGAAGTCCAACGGTGTCAAATCACATGATCTTGGCGGCCAATTGACATCGCCACGACTTGAGATAACACGGCCATTGAATTTGTTGCGCAAAAGAGCCATTGTTTCGTTAGCTGTGTGGCATGTGGCACCGTTCTGTGGAAACTACATATTGTCCATATCTTCCAATTCGGGCCATAAAAAGTTCGTTATCATCCACGATAGCGAACACCATTCACAGTAACTGCCTGACCGGCCTTATTTCGAAGAAGTATGGCCCGATGACGTCGCCAGCTCATAAGACGCACCAAATGAACTGGACGAGCATGCACAGGTGTTTTCATATCTCCTACAGACCCGGTTTGCTGAAATTTGCGCACAATTCTCCCGATTGTGGACAAATTTGGTCGATTCTTCTGATCAAAAAAACATCACGAATTGCACGGAATGCATTGTGATTTGAACGCCTATTTTCGTAAAAGCTTAATAAACATTAACGCGTTGCTCGACTGTGTATCTGTCCATGGTTCAAATTGAATTAGTCTGAAATTGAGAAATGTCAAATGAAATGCAGAAAAAAAACTTGACGTTTAGTTGTGGTTCACATTTAACATCGGCCCTTACAATTTAACCACCCTTTATTAAATCACAGATAATTCGATCCACTATTCCATTACACAGACTTTGATTCGAAGTTCAATTACATGGACTTCGGTCTAATATTCAATCACAGAGACTTCGATCCACTGCTCCGACACAGAGACGGTTCGGTTCGCAGTTCTATCACATGGACTTCGATCTACTGTTCAAACACATGAACTACAGGGCCACAGACTATCTACTATTTAATCACACAGAATTCGATCCACAGTTCCAATAAAGAGACTATGTTTCGCTTTGAAACCACACAGACTTCGGTCTACCGTTAAGGCACAGAGACTTCTGCCACACTTCAAACACAGGAACATGGACTCGCAGTTTATTCGCAGGGATTCCGGTCATCTGTACAATCACAGAGTCTTCGACCTACTATTTAATCACAGAAGATTGGATCCGCTTTTCCAATACAAATACTCTTAATCACTGAGACTTCGTTCGGTCTGTTGTACCAAAACAGATCCGTTTTTCAACCACAGTGTCTACTGTCAAAACACAGGGATATCTGCCACAGTTCAAACACATGGAACATGGATTCGCTGTTTATTCGCAGGGATTTCGATCTTCTGTTGACTCACTCACAATCACAGAGGATTGGATCCACTGTTCCAGTACAGAGACTTTGGTTCGCATTAAGCCACATAGACTTCGGTCTACTCTTCACTCATTGAACTACTTATACAGATTCGACACTCCGATCTACTGTTCAATCATAGAGACTTTTGTCTCCTGTTTAATCACCCAGAGTTGAACCCACTTTTGAAATACTGGTTCGGTACCGTGACTTTGGTTCGTCATTCAACCACATAGAGTTCGGTCTACTGTTCAATCACTGAGTCTTCCTTCGGTCTGCTGTTCCAACACAGAGACTTCGGTTCGCTTTTCAATCTCAGATGCTCGGATTTTGCTGCAGGTTGCAGATCCTAGTCCCAGTGCAAAAGTGTGCAAAGTCCGATTTTTAGTGAAAGATATCGACTCGACTCAGGATCTCCTGCACACATTCGCGGATAGCGGAGAGTTTCTTGCACTATCTGGAGTTTCTTTGATATCAGATTGCTGAGCTCCTGTTTCTTGTACGCTTGCAGGTCCAAGTTCCAGTGCAAAAATTTCCGAAAATCCGATTTCTAGTGAAAGGAGAGATATCGACTCGAGATCTCCTGTACACCTTCGCAGATAGTGTAGATTTTCTAGCACGATCTGGAGTTTCTTTTGTGTCAGAGTACTAGTTGTTTATTTACTAAACAGACCGTCACTAATTTAGCCACAAAACGTTGCACAGGAGTTCCGCAAAAATTGGACTCATTCTGTCGTTTCTTAACAAGTCAACCGATGCCTTCGGTCAAATATTTAATCGCAGAGAATTATATTCCAATACAGAAAAGACTTTTGTTCGAAGTTCAATCGCTTATACTTCGGTCTACTATTCAATCACTCAACATGCAGTATGGGGAAATAAGCTACAATATAATGTAATTCCTGCTGAAAGAAAGTGAATATACTACTGAAAGTAGGAGGATACAAGTCAGTAATAATATCCCCAAGGATGAGAGACCAATGGCAATCACCACTCTGCAGTTTCGTTGGAGCATGACGATTGAGGGACACTCGACACACCTACTTATCCCACTCGACACACCTACCTATCCCATTGTGGCAGAGCATGGAACAACGTAATTCCTACACTGAAATGAGCAAGGCTTATATCTATCGACATCATACACCTGCAGAAATAAAGCAAAGGTTCTTCAGAAAGTCGAAAGAAATATCGAAGGAAGAGAGTTCAAAATCAACCACCGCTTAGCAGTCTAGCTGGAGCATGTAGACAGAATGTAGATTGACATTTCTGCAAAGACTTGGAAATAGTACGGAACCTCACTCGTCTTCTTACTCGTCTGTGTACAGACGAGTAAGAAGACGCAAACAATGAACGAGAAGAATCAGGAATCAATATTTCCAAAGAAGAGTGACCTATGTCAATCACCACTCGGTAGTTTCTCCGTAGAATGGCATGTCGATTGAAGGATGATGGACACAACTATCAGTGTGTCAGAACAGTCAACTGCTTGGATGGATTTTTCAGAGTGGCGGAACAGGTGGCACTGGAACACGATCTACTATTATTGCAGCCAAAATTAATGTTTTCGGAAGTATCTGCATAGACCCTAGCGGCATAAAATCACACTATATTGGTGGTCAACTCACGTCACCAATGCGAGCGATAATAATGTTGCTGGTATATTGTGGTGATTGCGAAGTGCCCAGCAAAATCTTGCTAAGGACAAAGCATTACCACTTGCATTACCTAGTAATGACATATTTTTAACCTTTGCATTATATTTAATGACTTACTTGATTCCATAATTATTATTAAACGATCTTCCTACGAATCGCAAGGTAGGCTAGTGATTATGATGCTAAACTAAGTGGTTATTTTTCAGCTTCTGGTATGCTTGAGTGGGAGCACCAATGATATGTATGTGTCAAAATAATTCGAAGGGTGCTTAATTATAAGCAGTTTCTACTTTTGGGTTAAAATTAAACATCAGGTTATTTGGTAATGGGAAATTTTGCTGGGTGACACGTATCGAAACTCCACCCTGGTGGATCCCGTTCATGGTTCACTGACACTGACAATCTACCAAATTCCATATTATAAAGGGTTTTCCAACAACAGGTGTTATTTCGGTATTCAAAGAAAAATTCAATTTTTTGAGATAAATGATCGGATGTTTATTTCATAATAAAGAGGAAGGTATGCCGTTAATAATGAAAAACAAAATCAGCCAAATGGCCACCACGACCACGCTTACAGGACCATATCCTTTTCATGAAATTTGCCATAACCAATTCGCAAAGGGGCTGCCCTATGTCCTCGATATCCTCACGAATTCTATCTTTGATGTCTTGAATCGACGCTGGGCTGTTGGCGTAGACCTTATCTTTCACGTGGCCCCAAAGGAAGAAGTCGCACGATGTTAAATCACAAGATCTCGGTGGCCAATTGTGATCACCTCTTCGAGAGATAACACGGTCCGGAAACTTTTCCCGTAACAGAGCAATGGTTTCGTTGCTTGTGTAGCACGTAGCGCCGTCTTGTTGAAAGTAAACGTTGTCCAGATCAATACCATCCAACTCCGAGCATAAAAAATCATTAATCATCTCTCCGTAATTGTTGATCCAACCTCATTTTCGAACAAGTAAGGTGCAATGACACGTTGAGGATGGAGAGGCTTCTCAACAATAACTCTTGGGTTTTCCGAGCCCCAGATGCGACAATTTTGCTTGTTGACGTAGCCACCGAGGTGGAAATGAGCCTCATAAGTCAAGATGATTTTTCGATGATTTTCGATTTTTCGAATTTTAATAATTTCAATGCGTTGTTGAAGCGTGTATCGTTCCATTTTTATACCCTACACCACACTGTGGTACAGGGTATTATAAGTTTGTTTCACGGCAGATGTTTGTAACACCTGAAAATACACACAGCTAGACCCACCTTAAAGTATAGCGATCGACTCAGAATCACTAGCTGAGTCGATTTAACGATGTCCGTCCGTCCGTCTGTCCATGTAAAGTTGTTCGTCGACTACAGGTCGCAATTTTACTCCGATCGTTCTGAAATTTTGCAGTTTAGATTATTTCGCGGCTGTTAAGATCGCTATTGAATTTGGTTGAAATCGGTTCAGATTTATATATAGCTCTCATATATATCTTTCGTCCGATTTAGCCCTTCAGTCCTATAGAAGCTGTATTTTACATCCAATCGTTTTGAAATTTAGAATGGTAGAGTTTCTTGATCCATGAACCAACATTGCCGAATTTGAAGAAAATCGGTTAAGATTTAGCTATAGCTCCCATATATGTATATGTTTCGCCCAAGTTTGCTCTTTAGTCCTGTAGAAGCTATATTTTACATCCAATCATTTTGAAATTTAGAATGGTAGAGTTTCTTGATCCATGAACCACCACTACCGAATTTGAAGAAAATCGGTAAAGATTTTGCTATAGCTCCCATATATATGTTTCATCCGATTTGGCTTTTTAGATCCAATCGTTTTTATACCCTACGCCACATCGTTTTTATACCCTAGGGTATTATTTAAGTATAAAATGTCCCATAAGTAAATTTATGTAAACAATTTATACATAAATTACAAAATTTATATATCAGAGTTATTCAATATTACGAGAGTGGTGTAGGGTATTATATAGTCGGCACCGCCCGACTTTAGCCTTTCCTTACTGGTTAGTAATGGCGTAGTTTCTACTTGTCAAATGTTAAAGAATAAAAGCTTCAAAAGTGACGGCTACCGAAATACCGGGTGATTCAAAATAACACATCTTGTTGGAAAACCCTGTACGAGTACTTCAGTCGGTTTACACGACTCAGATTTTCTTACTTGAGTCAGAGTAAATTCGACACTTTAGCTACTTTCAGTTCCAACCTCGTAACTGGAGTTTTGACACATGTTGTCACTTGATTGTACATTACAGTTACACGCAACTTATGGGGGCAGAAGTGTTCCACTAGTGCCGACATAGACGGGTGAATGAATGTAATTTGGTACTTCTTACTTTATACTTGTGAAGTAAGCGATGTATACAACACCTCTCTCTCTCTCTCTCTCTCTCGAGACCTTCCTTTGGGGCAAGCAACAATGTAAAGGGTATTGGGTTACTTGCGACACTGCGCGACACCTTACATTGTTATAGATATGAGGAGAGCGCTTCGTTTTGTCTTTGCCGCCGTCAATATATCAGACATAACTGTGAACAAATTTCGTTTGAAATCGGTGTGAAACGCTGCCATGAACAAATATGTTGTTATATGGATTTGTTGTTGTTGGTGGTGGTGGTGGTGCTGGAGGGGCAAAGTTATTGAAATTCCTTAATCAAACTGTGGGAGTCATAAAAACCACATGTTGTAGAGCATGTCGAAGAATATATATCATTCCTTCCCTCCTGCCCCTCTGGTAGCACCCCCCCCCCCTTCCAAACGAATTCGAACCAAATAACAAGAATGAAATAAGTACATGTCTTTTCGATGTTCATTGGTGCGACTGAGTGAGGAATAAAATTCAATACAATTTAAATTTCAGCTATTTTTATGAGTTTGAATTTGAATATTTCGGTTATCATAAAAGAAGTCCACAGACATACGTGTATGTATGTATGTTTGTACGAGTACCAGGATAATTTAATTCAATTAAAATATTAAAATGTTTTCATTGGTGTCATTTCGAAAGAATAATATGAAGCTAATGATGCAACATAACATTTGGTAAAATAAATAAATATATTTATTTTAGTCGATGTACTGAGAAGGTGAGAATATATTTCCCATTTTCTGTCACTAAAAAAATTTAATGTCGATGAAATTTTCTAGAAAAACGTAATTTCGATGAAATTTTTTCCAAAAATGCAAATTCAATGAAATTTTCTACGAAAATTAAACTTCAATAAAATCTTCTAGCAAAATGTAATTTCGGTGAAATTTCCTAGAAAAGCTCAATTTATAGTAAAATTCTCTACAATAATTAAATTTCAATGCAATTTTCTGGAACAACTCAATTTTGATAAGATTTTCTAAAAATATTCGATTTCGTTAAAATGTTCTAGACAAATTCTATTTCCATGTAATTTTTTAGAAGAATTCTATTTGCTATGAAATTTTTTAAAATATCTAATCCGAAGAAAACTGCAATTCTAAGAAATTTTCGAGAAAAATCGTTTTGGATGAAATTTTCTAGAAAAATTGGAATTTCGATGAAATTTTGTAGAAAAATACAGTTTTGTTGAAAAAAATGCAATTTCGATGAAATTTTCTAGAACAATTAAATTCGATGAAATTTTCTAGAACAATTCAATTCGATGAAATTTTCTAGAAAAACCTTATTTCTATGAAGTTATTTAGAAAAAGTTAATTTTGACCATGTTTCCTAGAAAATTAAATTTGATGAAATTTTCTAGAAAAAATTAAAAAATTAAATTTGCATGTTTTTTAGAACAATACAATTTCGATGTAGTTTTAAAACTTTTATAGAAAAATGTTTCGATGAACTTTTATACAAAAATGCAATCGAAATCAAAATTTTTAGAAAAAAATATTATTGACAAAACGTTCTTAAAATGGTATTTTTTTAGAAAAAATTAAATTTTGACAAAATCTGTAATTCCGTTGAAATTTTCTAGAAAATTAAATTTCAATCAAAATTTCTAGAAAAATTCAATTACGAAGAAATATTTTAGAAAAATGTAATTTTTAAATTTTCTAGGAAAATTTAATTTCGACGAAATATTCCAGAAAAATATAATTTTGACGTTCTTTTCTAGAAAAATGAAATTTTCATGGAATTTTCAATAAAAATTCGATTTCAACACAATTTTCTATAAAAATGTAATATTAAGAAACATTTTCTACAAAAATTAAATTTGATTGAAATTGTCTCAAAAAATGCAATTTTGTGCAATTTCATGACTTTTTAACACAAATTAGGTGAATGCAATTTCTATGAAATATTCAAATCTAATGTTCTTGAGAATTTCATCGAAATTGCCTTAAATTTCATCAAAATTGCACATTTCGAAAAATGTCATCTAAATTGCGCTTTGATAGGAAAACTGAAAGCAACTGCATTATTATAAATGCAATTTCTATGAAAAATTCTAAAAAATTTCATTGAAATCTAATGTTCTTGAGAATTTTATAGAAATTGCATTAAAGTTGATCAAAAATTCATATTTCGAAAAAATTTCATCAAAATTGCGTTTTGTTAGGAAACTTGAAAGCAACTGCTTTATTTAAATGCATTATAAAGCATTTCTATGTATTTTTACAAAAAATGCAATATTAAATAAATTAAATTTCAATGAAATTTAAACAAAATAATCTTGATGACATTTTTAAGAACAATGCAATTTCGATGAATTTCTAGCAAAAAATAAATTTTAAAGATTTTTAAATGCAATCACGAAGAAAATTTCTAGAAAATACAATTTGATGAAATTTTCTACAAAAAATCAATTACATTTTTCTAATTTGTAATTACGATGAAATATTCGTTTTCTTTAAAAATCTAATTTTGAAGAAATTTTCTAGAAACAAACAATTTTGATGAAATTTCCAAACAAAAATCTATTTCAATGAAATTTTCTAAAATGAAATCAATTTCGTTGAAATATTCTAGAAAAATGAGATTTCAATGAAATTTCTCAATTTTGATTGAATATTCTAGAAAAATAAAAACTCTATATAATTACATAGACAAATGAAAATTTCTGGAAAAATGAAAATCGCAATTTTTATGAAATTTTTGAGAAAATCCAATTGTGAAGGAATTTTTGAAAAAATTCAATTTTGATGAAAACTGAAAATTCAATGAAATTTTCTGCAAATATACAATTTGTAAGAAATTTTATAAAAATTGAATTTTGATGTAATTTTGTAGATACGATGAATTTTTGAAAATTGAAAAAAAAAATTTTGACAAAAAATTCTACAAAAAATCAATTTTTTAATAGAAAAATGCAATGTAAGTAACGGTGCGTTTTCTCAAAAACCCAATTTTGGCGAAAACTGAATTTTTCGATGAAATTTTCTACAAAAATGTAATTTTTAAGAAAAATAATATTTCGGGTATATTTTGCAAGTTTATTGAAATTTAATAGAAAAATTTAAATTTCATTATAAACGCAATTTTCGTGAAATTTTCTAGAAAATTCACTTGGAAATCATTTTTGACAAAACTTTCTAGAAAAATATGATTTTACGAAATTTTTCTAGAAAAAGGCAATTTTTAAAATTTTTCTAGAAAAAACTAAATTTGAGAATTTTTTTAAAAGAAATTCTGTACTTTTTTTTAGAAAAATCAAACCCCTATGAATTTTAATTAAAAATGTTTGATGTAATTTTCTAAAAAAATATATTTTAATGAAATTTTATAGAAAAATAAAATGTTGACATAATTTTTGTAGAAAAATTTAAATTTTTGTGCTTAGTCCGGTTATGACGAAAACAGTAATTTTGTTGAAATTTGCTAGAAAAATTCATTACAATGAAATTTCCTTAAAAAAATGCAATTTCATTGAAAATTTTATTTTAATGAAATTTTGTAGAAAAATTTTTTTTCAATAAGTTGTTCTAGAAAAATTCATTTCAATGAAATTTTCTAGAAAAAGGAAATTTCATTGAAAATTTCTAGTAAAATTCAATTCAATGAAATTTTCTAGTAAAATTCAATTCAATGAAATTTTCTAGAAAAATTCAATTTCATTGAAATTTTCTAGAAAATTTCTATTAGACTTAATTTTCAAGAAAAAATAAATTTTGGTTATAGATTCTAGAAAAATTTTTTTTGATGAAATATCTAAATTATTTGCAAAATATTATTTTGAGCAACATTCTAGGAACTATCACATTTTCTAGAAAATGAATTTCCATGAAATGTAATATTTTAATGTAATATTTTTATAATGACGTTAGTATTATTGTTAAACAATTGAATAATATGTCATTAATCTTTAGTTTTCTAATATTCTGCTTACTTTCATCACTTTTTTGTTATATTGTTAATAATTCAATATGTTGTTTCTTTATTGTTTTTAGTCCTTTGATTATTGCCTAACAAAAAATGGGAAAAAAAAATCATCCCATTTCAGCAGTGCAATCAATTCAAACTCTAACTTCCAAATTCAGTCGATTTCGTAGAAATCCGGTTTTAAAATCCGAAAATCTTTTTATTTAATAAATTTAAATAAAACTTTTTCTCAACGTATTTGTTACTACGTTTAAAAATCGTCAATTTCTTACAGGTTTTAAATGCTTTAAAAGTCTTGTTTGCCAAAAGTGGTAATATCCTTAAAGCCTGTTTGTTCCACTTACTCCTACGCATCACATTACGAGTACACACAAGACTGTGTGTAAATGTTGACATTTCATGGTCGACAACCACATTGTCATTATCTTTTGATAACAACAACAAAAGCATGAACATTTACATAAAAATGTTCCGTTTTTTTGGCTTACTTTTAGATATGAGTACTCGTATACCGTAAAAACACCTTCCGTGTCCGTTATGTACAAAGATGCACGTTCAGTTGGCTTACTTCCGTCTGATAAAGTGCAACAAAAGAACTCTTCACAATACAGGAGTGATATGGGCACGCATTCATGCAGATGCATCCACGTGTACTCGTACAGAGTGAGCCAAGTAAATATACTATATGCTATGCATCCTACACACTGGTTTGTAGTATTAATAGGGTGTACTGAATGTTTATTACTTTAGAGCGGATCGACGTTGACTGTCTGTGTCGGCTTCTAGTAAATCTGATGTTTATATTTTTTACTGTCACTGAAGCCATGCCAAGGGTCAGAATACATGAGGGTAAGGATTTTTAATATCGACCCGTGAAGTTCATTTTTGCATAAAATGTTTATAAAAAGTTGCTAATGATAAAATAAGTTCTCGCTATCATTTATTTTTGAAAAATTCCAAAAATGTTATAGTGATTCGAAATTAAAAAAATTGAACTATGATTTTATGGGTTTTGCGGAAATTGCAATATTTGTGAAAGCTAAAGTTTTGCAATAATACATTTAGCACTATTAATAATAAAAAAAGTCTTAAAAAATCGGTCGGCTGATGTACATAAACAGTTGTTATTGTATTTATTCTAGAAATTTCATCAAAGTAGTATTTTTAAGAAAATTTCAACGTAATTTCATTTTTCTATAAAAAATCATAGAAACTGAATTTTTGTAAAAAATTATAATAAAATTGTCTTTTTTTTATAAAAAATTCATAAATATTGAATTTTTTTGAAAAGCTACATTTTTTTCGAAAATTTCATCGGATTTGTATTTTTCTGGAAAATTTATCAAAATTGCAATTTTCTAGTAAATTTCGTGGAAATTTCATTTTTCTAAAAATTTTTGTCAACATTTCGTCGGCTTAATGCTATTTTGTTCCATACGCCATTTTGTATGAACGGAGAAAAACGCAATTTATTGTTTGAGTAAAAACGGGACTCAAGAGTTACACACTTTTTGTACCACAGTGTTCCCCACATTGAACAGAAAATTTCATAAGGATGATTTTAATTTCAATTATTTTTTTGATTTATAAACTAAATTTAAAAAAAAATTGTCTTTTTTATAAAATTTCATCGAAATTACATTTTTCTAGAAAATTGTTCGATTTTTTTTAAATTACACCAAAATTGAATTAAAGTTTGGGGATTTTTTTTGTTGAAAATTTCATCCAAATGCAATTTTTGGGAAAATTTAAAGATATTATATTTATTATAGATATTCCATCAAAGTAGTATGTATTTTTTTAGAAAATGTAATTTTTCTAGAAAATTTCGTGGAAATTTAATTTTGTCAAAAATTATTATTTTATTTATTTAATTGTAAATTTCGCCGAGATTGCTTCTTTCTACAAAATTTCATCAAAATCACATTTTCTAGAAGATTTTTAACGAAATTTCATTGTTCTTTTAAATTTCATTAAAAGTTGCATATTTCGAAAAAATTTCATTCAAATTGCAATTTGTTAGAAAAATTAAAAACAATTGTATTTTTTCAGAAAAAAATTGTATATGTATGTTGACTTAGTTCGGCAAAATACGGGTTTGGTTAGCAGTTCTTGTTAAATTCAATTTACTGCTTCCATAAGTATTTCAGCTGATTTAAGTTAAAGACATACACTATTGCTACTGAATTCTGAAGATGATAGAGTGGTGTCTATCGAAACTGCAGTCAATTCTACCAAGCAATTAAAACTCTCTACCAATTTTTGTATTTGTTTCTATTACTTTTTTGGAATAAACAGAAAGTAAATGGAACATATGGTCTCAAACCAAAAATAAATTCTGACTGAATAACAAAAGCACAGACCAACAATAAATAACAACAACACGTTTCTAAAAATCTTAATTTTAATTAATTGCATTTTCTTAAAAAATTTAATCGAAATTTAATTTTTCTAGAAAATCAAATTAAAATGCAGAAAATGAAATCGAAATTGCGGTTCATGCCAGAATTGATTCTTACTAAATAAATTTCATAACATTTGTATTTTTCTTGAAAAAGTCTTCGAAATTGTGTTTTTATACACAAATTCATACGAATTTATTTTTTCTAAAAAATTACATCAAAATTGCATTTTTCTATTTCTATAAAAATCCATAAAAATTGCATTTTTCTATAACACGATATCTAAATTAAATTTTTCTAAAATAGTTCTTCGAAATTGCAGTTTGTTGGTAGAATTGCATTTATTGTAGAAAATTTCAGAAATTCGATATTTTTTTTTGCATTTTTGTTCATTTTTTTGGAGTAATCCTTTTTTTGTATGTTGGTTTTTTTGGTATTAAATCGTTGTTGCTTATTGATTTTTTATTTAAACCATTTGATAGCTATTGCATTTTTTTTATAAAATTTTAACAAAATTGAATTTTTCAGAAAATTTTTCGGAATAACATTTTCCTAAAATTACACCAAAATTGATTTTTTAGATAATTACAACAAATTTTTGTAGATTTCATAGATTTTAAATTGTTTTAGTAACATTCATCGAATTTTTTTTTTTAAGAAAATCTCGTCGAAATTGTTTTTTTATGCAAAATGCCATCGAAATTGCATTTTCATAGAAAATATTGTCGAAACTTTTTTTCTATAAAAATGTAATTCATACACATTATTCTAAAAAATTAAATAACAACAATTTTCTATAAAATTGAATTGTTTAAATAAAAATTTCTTCGAAATTGGATTTTGTTAGTAAAATTTAAAGCAATTTTATTTATTGTAGAAAATTTCATTAAAATTGTATTTTTCTAAAAAATAACATCTTAATTACATTTTCTTAAAATACGCATTTTTTTAAATTGCATTTTGTAAGAAGAAATCAACGCAATTTAGAAAATATAATGAAAATTTAATTTTTCTATAATTTTTTGTAATTAAATTTGTGTAAAAAATTCATCTTTCTTCGCCTTTTTTGTTAATTCTAGAAAATTTTTCGAAATTGCATTTTCCTAAAAATAACAACAATTTTGATTTTTTTTAGAAAATTACAAATTATTTTCAAAATGTCAACGATTTTGAATTTTTTTAGAAAATTTCATCAAAATTTCCTTATTCAGTAAATGTAATCACATTTTTGGAGAAAATTTGATCAAAATTCTGAAAATTTAATCGAAATTGTGGTGCACGTCAAAATTGGAGTTCTTTAAACAAAGTTCATCAAATTTTACTAAAGTTTTATCAACATATGTTTGTTCCAGAAAATGTTGTAGAAGAATTTTTCTAGAAAATTTGGTAGGAATTGCATTTTTTTGGAAAATTACGTCGAACGAAATTGCATAGTTTTTACAATATTTCATCGAAACATAATTTTCCTAGCAAATTGAATTGATTTTTTCTGAAAAATTACTTTTTTTTAGAAAATTTCACCGGATTTTTATTTTTATGGAATCGACGATCGATAAATTCGTCAAAATTTTTTTTCCACAATTTTATGAAGATTTTAAATTTTAAAAAAGTGAGAAAGAGAAATTTTTAGTTTTTACGAAATTTGAAATGCTAAATCGATATTTACAAAGTTTACTACGTTTTCCTTCTTAAAATTAAAAAAAAAATTTCGGATGAGTTGATGTCTCAAAATTAAAAAAAAAGTTCTGTCCTCTTCTCTTTGGTCATAAAGTAAATAATTCCAGGTCGAAATATGGGGCTACGATCCAGGGGGCCTTCAGGTGGGCCCAAAAAAGGACCCCGTCCCAACGTGGTAAATATTATATTCAACTTAAAGAAACTTTTACTTAGAATACAAAATATGGTGGAAAAAAGTTGAAGACACCTCCAGGCAGACCCTGGAAAAATTGAAGGAAAATATATCTAAATCCTGGCTATGTCTATCATGTTGGTGGTATACTTTGTTGTTGTTTTCGAGCGATACCGTTAAATTTCAGTTATGCCTAAATATCTCTTTCACTACACCCTAAGGTAGGCCATATGTAGAAGTAGCATATTTTTCTCAGATGTATAGAATTATGTTATCCTTGATTAGGTTTTACAAAATTCCGTTTAACAAAGTCAAAACTCATACAAAAATAAACAGATTACATATATGTATGTACACACCCGCACTTTAAAGAGACAGTAACACGCATACACACATAAATATATACAAACGGAAAGTGTCCCTAATGAAAGTAGAGAGATAGAAAGGCCAGAGAATGGAAGAACATCTTATCTTTCACTTTTGTTTAGATGACGTTCAGTCGGTCCGTCGAACATTACTGCTGCCGTGTGTCCTCCATTATGTTGTGGTGGTGTCGTTGTTGTCACAACGAAACGAACAACTGCAACACAATGTAGTACGTACCACTGTAAAATGCATACAATATAGTTCTGGTGTCCTTCATTCTACAATATTTCTCCCTGACATTTTTTGTTGTTTTGTTTTGTTTCGTTTTTTGCGTTCGCTTGCTCTACTGCAGCAGTTGTCGTCGTCGTCTGCTCCAGCTCCATTGTGGCGGCTTTTGTTACTGCAGTTATTGCCGTTACTGGCCGTGTTTACGCTATTCGTTGGTTGCTCAGTCAGAGCAAGTGAGTGAGTGCAGGCAGGGCAGCAACAAAACGGTTAGTAAACCAGGTCAGCATTTCTGTTGACTCGGTTCGTTGCTTGGGTTGGTTGGTTGTTTGGTTGACGGGACTAATGTGTTGGTGTGTTCTCACCTCGGCCACAACGACGACTATTACTACTTCTGCTACTAGTGTTACATCTCACACGAGAGTACACTGAGAACTAACTACTCATATGACACTCTGGTTTTTGATTTTCCGCCTTTTTTGGATTATCGTTAGTTCGCTCTTTTTTTCTACGATTACATTACATATATGTATATGGGGAGTGAGTACTATAAGAACCTGCATACGAGTATGTCCCTCTCCCCACATACGAATTGCGAATACTACACCCCTAATACTATAACTACTTATGTATACTATAACCCAGAGTATCTCAAATAGCTGCAGTAGTAGTAATACTTACAAGAACAACGACAATGCATTCATTGGTGGCGCTACAAATGCATTTGTATTGGGCTTGAGCTGTTGAGTGCGTGTGTATTCCCAGTAGGCAAAATTGAGTTTGAATAAAATGTTCTCAGTGATTCATCTGCTAAATGTCATCCTGGGGCCGTATGCCATTTTAGTTCACGACAATTTACATGATAAAAACTCTCAAGGAATCATGCCTCCCCTTAATATTTTTTTATAGTCACCCTATAGATGTCGCTCTCGAATACGCTTATTTAAGCCATAGACACCACATTTTCTAAGCAATTTTGCAGAAATATTACAGTTTGTATTATATTTTTGGCAAGAATTCCTCACACTATATATATATAGGATGATCTAAGTAGAGATACTTTTTTCAATAGCCTTTTTTGACATATCACGTGTGAGTCGTGTCATGCTGTCATGTTATTTTTGTTAAGTATTGTTTGGCATTTCATCATGGAAAGACTTACGCCTGAACAACGTTTACAAATTATTCAGTTTTATTATCATAATAATCGCTCGCCAATTGCGCTAAATCCATTTGTTTTTAAATCCAAAAAAAAAAAACAAGTAAGAAAGTTTCAGTCGGGTAAACCGACTAAGGTATACCCTCACTTTGTGAGTAATGTAATATTGAATATTACACAAATTATTCTGTCAATTTTTGTGGGAGGTACCTGAAGGGGTTTAAGAAATACACCTATATTTCGCTGAACAGTAGATACTTTAAATACATTGCAATGTGCCGAATTGTAACCGTTTATATGGACTGGTATATTAACGTTGAGATATTAAATTGTGGTATAATTGGGCCATTTTGTGTGGGAGGTACAAAAAGGGGCGTGGTGATAACGCTCATTTTTCACTGGACTGTAGGCACTATAAAAGCATTACACTGTACAAAATTTCAAGTATTTCTAAACACTGGTATTAATGTTATAAGATTAAACTTTTAGTGCAAAATGGTGCATTTGTGTGGGCGGTACCACAAGGGTCGTGGCAATTTCGCCCATTTTCCCCGAGTTGATAGCGACTAACAAACTAATACTATGTGTAGAATTTCAGAAGATTCGAATACGTATAATAGCAGTTATTAAAGAATTAATATTTCACAACTTTTTAACCCTTTGTGGGGGAGGTACCAGAAAGAGTGGACCAATATGGCTCATCTTCAAACTTAGCCGGAGATAGAAAAAAATATTACCACATACGAAATTTGAAGTCAATCGGTTACTCCTTTCGAGAGTTATCGTGCGCACCAGCCAGCAGACAGACAGACACACAGACAGACGGACGGACATTCCTCATTCGACTTAAAATTACTCAAAACGGATTTCCGCCGAACATACTTGGGGTCTTAGGTCACTCCTTCGATGTGTTACACTTTTTTCCGTAGCAAATGATATATACCCTCATCACACTAAAGTGAGGGTATAAAAACACTTTCCAGTGGACCCACGACCTTGACACCCATGGGCAATATTTTAGCTCTCGTTACGAGCCATCTGTTTGTAATTGATCGCTTCCCAATCCGACGTACCGGAATCATCGGTCCATATATCTTCAAAAATGATGCCTGTGAGAACGTAACCGTCAATGGCGACCGTTATCGTGCCATGATAACCGACTATTTGATGCCTGCAATTGAAACTCGTGATCTCGGCGACATTTGGTTTCAACAAGACGGCGCCATTTCCCACACATCGCATCAATCAATGGATTTATTGAGGGAACACTTCGGTGAGCAGATAATTTCACGTTGTGGGCCGGTCGATTGGCCACCAAGATCGTGCGATATCACACCTGTTAGACTTTTTCCTGTGGGGATATGTAAAGTCTAAAGTTTATGCTGACAAACCCGCTTTGATTCAGGCCTTGGAGCAAAACATCACGCGTGTCATTCGCCAGTTACCAGTCGAAATGCTCGAACGAGTCATAGAAAATTGGACTCAACGGATGGACCATCTAGACATAGACATAATCTTCAAAAAATAAATGCCAAAGAATGTTCTTTCAAATGATAATAAACATTCCCCATTCAATTTGAATATTCTGTGTTTTTTTAAAGTAGGGAACCTCGAAATGGATCACCCTATTACCCGTGTAGAAGTCACTCTCAAATATCTATGCTAATTTAAGCCATAAATACATAATTTTTCAGATGATTATGATGAAAAGTTTGGCTAAAGGCCTGAGACCTGAAGAAGTTAGCTAAAAAATTGCAGAGTTCGTTTTTTAATAATTCATCTAAACAAAAAGGATTTTTTCATGATTTGCTTCATATCAAAAGATTTTTCGCGTAATAGAATTTAATGCAATCCATGGTGGAGGGTATATCAAATTCGGCTCAACCGAACTTAATACCGTTTTTACTTGTTTTAGGTATACGCCCGACAGAGCCGCGATTTGCGTTAAATTTAAGAAAATTATGATTGCTACAAGTGTTGGAAATGTCCCTTTCATGTAGTAACATTCGTTAAATAAAATAAAAATCAGTAAGGAAAGACCGAAAGAAGGGCGGGCCCGACTGTATAACACCCTACACCTCTCTAACAATGCGAAAGCGGCATAGCGATAATAATTTGGAAAAATTGGTTTCGTTTCAGTTAACAAAGTACTAGGTTAGGTTAGGGTGGCAGCCGTATTTTTTTACAAGCTCACATAGACCAGTTTAGGTCCCTAGTGTTACCACCGCTGAAATGCCCCTCATCGAAACCAACCTGTTTGATATATACATTTATCGATAATACGAATATCAGTACTCGAAAGATCTGTTAGGCTGCCTAAAAAGGCCGACCCCAGTATGTCCAGTCGTCGTTTACTCAAAGCGGGACAGTCGCAAAGCAAGTGCTCAATGCTCTCCACTTCTTCCTCATCTCCACAGCTTCGGCAGAAGTCATTGGAGTCAATACCCAATCTTTTGGCGTGTTCGTCGATCAAGCAGTGTCCCGCCAGAACCTGTACTAACGTAGACAATCGTTTCCTCTCTAGTGCGAGGAGATATTTTGACCTTCTCAGGTCATACCTTGGCCAGATTTGTCTAGCTACCCTGCAGGTGCCGATTTCTGTCCATCTTTCGTTGGACTGCCTGATTGCCTAAGCCATAGCTTGCACGTGGATAGTGGCGCACCAATATATGCAAATTCTTCGAGAATTTGTAATGTCGTCCCTTTCCTAGCAAGTTCATCGGCTTTGCAGTTCCCCGGGATATCCCTATGCCCAGGCACCCATATAAGGTGTATATAAATCTGATCAGCCATCTCGTTAAGAAATCTGCGGCAGTCGAGGGCTGTTTGTGAATTTAGGGATGTCGCCTCCAGCGAATTGATGGCAGCCTGACTGTCCGAGTAAATGGCAACGCTTGTGTTGGTTACTATGTTGCGACTCAGCCACTTGGCGACTTCCCATATTGCCATTATTTCGGCTTGATAGACACCGCAGGTATCTGGTAGTCTGTGAGCTATATCCAGACTAAGTTCTTCACTGTGTACTCCGAAGCCAACCTTTTCATCAAGCTTCGAACCATCCGTGTAAAAGTGGAGATCGTTTCTATTACCGACCCATTCATCTATGGCGGGAATCTTAGTGATGTAATTTCTCTCGAAGGTGTACACAGTTGGTATATAGTCCACTCGGTCGGTTACCATACCAAGTGTAGTGCACTTTGATATCCTCATGTGACCATAGTTCTTGTACCTCCACATTGATAGGCAGTTTAATCTTATTGCCGCTTTGGTTGCAACTTCTCTCGCCACAATATTAATCGGCAGTATATGGAGTAGGGCTTGTAGAGACTCGGTCGCTGTAGTCCTTAAGGCTCCGCTTATGCTCAGGCAGGCAGTTCTCTGAACCTTTGTTAGTAGGTTGGTGATGGTTAGTTTGTCAATTGCCGTCCACCATACCACAATACCGTATAACAGTATTGGACGAACTACTGCTATATATATCCAGTGGACGATTTTAGGAGAGAGTCCCCACCGCGACCCTACAGCCTTTTTGCAGGAATATAAGGCGACGTTGGCCTTCCTTACACGTTCCAATACGTTAAGTCTAAATAACATTTTCCTATCTAGAATTATTCCTAAAAAATTTTGCACTTTCAGAAAAGACTAGATCTGTTCCATTTATCCGAGGTGGAGGGTCCACATGTGGGACATTATTCATCCTAGTAAAGAGAACCAACTCTGTCTTGTTGGGGTTAACGCCCAAACCGCTGCTTCTGGCCCATCTAGTCAACTTGTTCAAAGCCACCTGTAGGATGTCTCTGAGGACGTTTACGAATTTGCCACTCACCGCGATTGCCACGTCGTCCGCATATGCCACGACCTTGCAGCCACAACGTTCTAGATCTAGCAGGATTTCATTCACCGCTAGGTTCCAAATTAGTGGAGACAGTACTTCTCCTTGCGGGGTCCCTCTGTTTACAAACCTTGTTAGAGTTGTGGACCCTAGACATGCTGTTATGCGTCTTCTGGTGAGCAGACTTTGAATTAGTCTAATCAAACTAGTGTTAACTTTTAGAAGGGAGAGTGCCGCAATTACCGCATCTGAGTGAATTCCTTGAAATGCAGGGACGATTCGATAGTGCTCACAAGTTCGTGCAGGGCTGATTCTGTAGACTTGCCCTTATTGTAAGCATGTTGGTTCCCCGACAGGAGTTTTGTATCCAGATTTTCCCTAATGAAATGATCTAAAAGTCTTTTGGCCTAGTGTGTGATATCTTTCCCGCTTTAGGTATGAATACCACTTTGGTATCCCTCCATCGATTCGGGAAGTATGAAAGCCTGATACAGCCTACATACATTTTCTCCAGCCAGGGGATAATATACTTTAACATTTTCTGCATTTCTGCTGGAGTGATGCCATCTGGTCCAGGTGACTTGAAGGGCTCAAATCTATTAATAGCCCAGCTTATTCTGGATCTCTCAGTCAAGAAGCTAGCGACGCTCGCAGTCCACTCGCACTCTTGTTGGTCCTGCTGATCCTCGGGTTCTGTTACAGAGTTTCCCGGGAAATGTGTGTCGAGCAGTACATTGAGCGACTGCTCGCTGTTTTTGGTCCAGTTATTTGCCTCATCCTGTAAATATCCCACTGTACAGGGTGACGCAGATAATATCTTCCTCAGCCTAGCGGCGTCGGAGACCTTTTCCACTTCACCACAGAAGGTATACCAAGAGCGCATTTGCGCCTTTCTAAGCTCCTTCTTATAGATCTTGAGTTGCTCTTTATAGGCATCCCAATCATTAGCGACCCCAGTAGATTTAGCCTTATTGAATAGCTTGTTGCAGGTGTTTTTCATAGCCGTTAGCTCAGAAGTCCGCCATTGGGGTTTAGTTTTACCCTTGTACCTTGTTTTTGGACAGGCTTCTTTAAGGGATCTATTAAATGATATGGTTATATGATTGACCAGATTATCCAGACCGGCTTTGTCATTCGGTTCGTACAGAAGTTTAGAGTTGAGGACTTCTTCTCATACAGGTGCCACTTTGTCATCCTTACATTTCTGTGGACGGCAGGTTTAGGCGCTTTTTCCGCGAGTTTGAACTCAATATAATGGTGATCCGAGAATGAGTGGTCGTCAAGTACATTCCACCCAATAATTTTGTCTGACAGCCGGTCAGTAGCAAACGTTACGTCGAGTACTTCTTGTCTGTCTTTAATTGTAAAGGTCGGTTTATTACCTATGTTACAAATACTAAGGTTGGTAGTTAGAATAAAGTCCAGAAGCGAATCACCCCTATTGTTTATATCCGTACTACCCCAGATAGTATGATGAGCGTTCGTGTCTGCGCCAATAATCAGCTCGAGCTCGTCAGACGTTGCTTCTTCTACGACTTCCCTGAATAGAGCAGTCGGTACTATAGATTCATAAGGCTGGATACCACCCAATATATCCGATTACCGATCTCCAGGCTAGCAGCTGTTTGGTCTTTACCGCTTAAATTAGTCAGGAGAAAGATACTTATATCTTTCCTGGCCAAAATGCAGGTTCTTGGAGTGCCTTCACAGTTGGCCACAAGCAGTTTAAAGTTGGGTGTCCTAATACCACACACCCTTCCTCCCACTACGTAGGGCTCCTGTATCAGGACGATGTCTACTGCGCCTGTGGACAGGCGCAGCAATAGAGCCGCTGAGGCTGATTTAGCGTGATGGAGGTTAATCTGTAGAATTCTTACCATCATTGGTAATTGACAGATTAACATCCACCCCGACAAGGGTGTTATCGAACTCTTCGTCCGTATCGTCGAGAAGCATGTCCCCGCCAGATGCGTCAAAGAGTCCGGAGACTCCCCTCAGCCTCTCTGTGTCCGAAGTAGAGCTTTTGTCCTCAGAGAAGGACGTTACAGATCTTCTGTTAGAGTTGGAGTCACCAGAAATAATAGGCGTGGGTACCTCCGCACTTCCAGAAAGTGCCACGGTGGACGACTCACCTTCTGCAGTGGGAGCTATATCCTGCTTGTATATTTTCAAGACTATAGTCTCGAAGCCATATTGTAGGGTTGCACTCGTGGAGGTGTATATGGGAGGTGGATTCAGCGTTTAGGATAAGATTGACCTGCCGCTTTTTACCATCCGCCTCTTCCACCTTGCTGATTCTCCAATTATGGGCCGGCAGACCAGGATTGGAATCTTTTATTATTTCTAAGATGTCAGCCGGGTTGGAGGGCTCTTCTGTAACCCAGGTGATGGATCTAGGGTGACTAGGGATGTTGTTTTTTTTTCGACAACATCCAACTGGGCACCCGGCCACACCTCACCCGCTCGACTCAGAGCAGCCTTATACAGGTCTACTGATCTGGCATCACCGAAATATAAGAGCTTTACTCTCCCCTGATGCCATCCTGCATCGTTGCAGATAGGTGGTTTGCCCGGCATTTCTCTACGGACATCGAGGTAATGAGCCATAATGGCTGATTGTACATGACTCCATTTGTCCTTGAGGATGGATCCATCCTCACTACTTCTGTCTATAGCAGCCATCACTAGACTCTCCTTCGCCACTTCATTGAAGGGCTTGGTGAGTGTCCTGTTGATGGTGACATTAGGGCCTCTTGCCTTTTTCGAAGGCAGGGGTTCATCAGGTGATCTGATTCGTTTTACTTTATTAGCCGTTAACACAGCTGAATTTGTGGCTCTTTCAGCCGACTCATTGGCCTTAGAAACATCTATGACGCCTTTAGCCCAGGTAAGTGACTCTTTTTGTTTTTCGGTAAGAGCCGAGACCTCAACAGCCTCCAACTTCGTCAAAACTCTGAGCGCTACACGATGCTCATTGTGCTTCCGTTTTGACGGTCGGACATGACGTTTTCCCCTCACCGCACCACCTGTTGTGAGTACTTGGGGGAGATTTTCACCATTTTTGGTGTGGTCGGCTTTGGCCAAGACAAACGGACGGACAGTCGGACGATTGGGGAACCGCGCTCCATCGGAATACGAAGGCATCCCCGTCAAGAGAATTTATTTTTATTTTGTCTGTATTAGACCGTAATAGGTACTACGATGTAGGCCTTACGGACTTTGTACAGATTTTTGCTATTGCGTAATAGGTACTGGTAACTATCCGCTATGTGATAAACACGTCCGTTCACTGCGAATGATCAGCAAGTACAAAGTACTTAGCTCCATCTGCTCATCAAGGCTTTTTTCAAGGAAGAGCTGATGACGTTGATCATTATAAACTTGATTTAAAACGATAACCTTAAAATAGGTAGTATTCTATCATATATCAAGAATCAGAAGGAACAAACGGCTTTCCAATAAGAGTGATATGATTTCTTTGAAAAAAACACACACTTATTATTAAGGAAATTCAAAAGTTTTTTATTTAATGCGAAGTACAATCGATACAATCAAGTTCTAAATAAAATGTCATTCAAATGGCCTCCACGACTTCTTCTGCTGGAACGAATTCGATGAACCCAATTTTCGAGCACTTTTTTCACTAAATCAAGTCGTATGTCATGAATAGCACGTTCAATATTGTAAAGCTTGAAGAGAGTCTGGTTTATTTCGAAAGACCAATGACTTCAAATAACCCCACAAGACATAGTCTAATGGTGTTAAATCACAACTTCTTGGAGGTCATTCAATATCACAATTTCTTCAAATAATCGGATCTCCAATCTTTTCTCGCAACAATTCAATTGTTTCATTTGCTGTGTGGCACGTGGCCACAATCGGCCAATGGCAAATAGATAGCTCTTAACGAGAGCTAAAATATTGCTCATGGGTGTCAAGTTCGTAGGTCGACTGGAAAGTGTATTTTTTTGGATTTAAAAAAATGGACTTAGCGCACGAAAAGTTGCAATTGGAGAACGATTACACTATGCAACAAAAATTAAAATTCCTAGACCTAAAAATTATTTTTTGTATAGATTTTGGCACACTCTTATATAAAATCAAACCCAAAATTTAAAAAATTTGTTATTAAAATTACTTTTATCGTCGAAGGTACCCTTAGTATTTGCACTACAATTTTTGGAGTATGTGCCCGATCAGGTCGACTTATATGTTTAATTGAAGCTATCAATGTGGACTACCAATGTTGGAAATATTTCTTTCACTTAGAAACAGTGGTTTAGTAACAGTCATTAAACAAATTGGAAAAAGTAAATTTTTTTTCAAAACAAAAAAAATCCTGGGACGAAATCATAAAAAACATAAAAAATAGAAAAAAAAAACAAAAAAAAATATTTTATTCCATTTTTTAAAAGTTTGGATCCTAGCGAAGAAAATAATGCTTATTTGAAAAAATCTATGGATAAAAGTAGAAATTATAGCCCCTTCGGCAGAGGTAAGACAATTAAAAAAATCTTTTTCTTTTAATTTCTGTTTAAATAGCGATTTTATTTATTACTTTTATTTATATTATGTATGTTTGTGTTTATTTACATGTACAAGTTTCATTAGAAGTAATTGTGGGTTCTTTGTTGACGTTTGTAGATTTCGGAGTCGGTTTCTCTAATGAGGAGACAAATTTAATCTCCCACCATTCTTTCATCCCAGAGCCCTTGGTAACGCCGCTCGATGGACTTCATTTCTTCGTGAAACCTTTCGCCATGTTCGTCGCTTACGTCGCCAAGATTCTCGGGGAAAAAGTTTAAATGAGAATGCAAGAAATGATAAAAGAAGAAAGACTTTTAAATAAACTTTTTAAATATGAGAGTGAATTGCCATCTCTCCTTAAGGCTTTTACAAAATTTTTAAAGAGCCCCAGCTTAATATGCAGTTGTGGCAAAATAATGTTTACTTTTTGGACGAGAGGTGTGTATTTTATGTTGTTTTCACCCAATGTAATGTGTTTTCTTGTTGGCCATTTCTTTCTTCTGTAATGATATTCGCGGCTATCCCAGAGGCATAACAGACCAACTACTTTTAAATCGCAACCAATTTTTCCAGTCTGTAGTTCACATTTTATGTATTTTATCAATTTAGCCATTGTTTCGATGATTCCTTAGTGTTGACAGCATGAGCAATGGGAATCGACGGTTTCTGATTTCCGTTGTGTAAAAGTACTGCTTTCAAACTTTCTTTACTGCTGTCAACAAATAACCGCCATTCCTTTGAATTGTATGTTTGATTAAGTTCCTCGGACAATCCGGGAATGTCCTTGCAACAGCATCTGTTATCCACAGTTCAATAAAATTATTTATAAGGTATATCACGGACTCTATAATATGATATGTTAACATCTGGGGCCAAAATATTGCACTGTTTCACCCGAGACTCAAACTTGAATCGCTCAGAGTTGAGTACTCAGTTGAACTTGATGATGTTTCCGTAATTAGGCTGTTCGCTATACTTGGACACTACCTACTCCAATCTATTAACTTAGACAAAAATAGCAGTCCGTATCGTGAATGAATGGTTGTCTCCTCATCATTGGCATTCCAAATTGCACGTGAAGTCTAAAATTAAAACGTTTTATTCCACAAAACATTGTAATACATTAATTTTAAAGTACTTACCGCATTCTTCCACTAGTCCATCGAGTAAGATTTACATGGCACGAATTACACAAAATACTAGGTGTCCACGGTTCATTCATATTTTTAACTCGTATACCAAAACACATTGAAAAGTTCGTTGCCTTTTACACATACTTCGAAATATAACTTTGTAATATTTTTCAGAAAATCGACTTACCTCTTTAAGGCCCTGAATTACACTATTTTATTAATAACAAGTTTCATTCATAAATTCCGGGTTTAAGGTTCATAAGTTGCAGTACCTGTAGCTGACATATAGTTTGCTTCGAAAGTAGACATCCAATATTTTCAAGACTGCCGCGTACTACTTTGTATTGCGTACATATAATTTTACTACCTGTATATACGACTGGGATGTCCATGCCCCAAAAAAGGCATAACTGAATGGAAACCTCATAAATAAAAACCAGAAATATTGTTGAATGACCCTCTATCTGAGCAGAGCTCATCCAATATAGCTCTCACATTGCATATTATGTTTTATGGAGGGTTACGAACGGCCATAAAACCTCGTCCTCTCTATAAGTTTATGTCTGACATCAATCCTCATAAAATAAAATAAAATACAAGTGAAATGTCTCTTAAATGTCTCTCTCACATATGGCGAATTCAGTTAACAAAGCAAAAACATCATTTAAAAACGAAAAAATATAAAACAAGATTTTTTTGAATTTCCTTAACATTTACAAAATGGCTCATAACTCATAACCTTTTCAAATAGGCAGTGTCTACTACGTTAGCATACTGGCTTTTTAAAAATGTGATAAAATAATTTTTTCGATTTTTTCTTCTATTTGTTGTGGTTTTTTTTTGTACCAGGAAAAAGTGTTTTTAAAAAAAAATCATTTTATACCCTACACCACACTGTGGTACAGGGTATTATAAGTTTGTTTCACGGCAGACGTTTGTAACACCTGAAAATAACACAGCTAGACCCACCTTAAAGTATACAGATCGACTCAGAATCACTAGCTGAGTCGATTTAAAGATGTCTGTCCGTCCGTCCGTCTGTCCATGTAAAGTTGTTCGTCGACTACAGGTCGCAATTTCACTCCGATCGTTCTGAAATTTTGCAGTTTAGAGTATTTCGCGGCTGTTAAGATCGCTATTGAATTTGCTTGAAATCGGTTCAGATTTAGATATAGCTCCCATATACATGTTTCGTCCGATTTGGCCCTTTAGTTCTATAGAAGCTGTATTTTACATCCGATCGTTTTGAAATTTAGAATGGTAGAGTCTCTTGATCCATGAACCAACATTGCCGAATTTGAAGAAAATCGGTTAAGATTTAGCTATAGCTCCCATATATATGTTTCGTCCGATTTGGCTCTTTACATCCAATCGTTTTTATACCCTACACCACACTGTGGTACATGGTATGTATGTAAACAATATATACATGAATTACAAAATTTATATATCAGAGTTATTCAATATTACGAGAGTGGTGTAGGGTATTATATAGTCGGCACCGCCCGACTTTAGCCTTTCCTTACTGGTTTTTTCTTATATTTTTGACGACTGTTACTAAACCAAGGATTCGACGTGAAAGCGATATTTGCAGCATATGTAGCCCTCACAATTCGCTTCAATTTGAGGCATAACACGGCTCAATAAGGCTTATACTTGAAAAATTATGGTCCAAACATTGAATGTACTTTCCATAAAAGCTGGAATTTCAAAAAAAAAAAATAATTACCATAAACATTTTTTTATACCCTACACCACACTGTGGTACAGGGTATTATAAGTTTGTTTCGCGGCATGTTTGTAACACCTGAAAATAACACAGCTAGACCCACCTTAAAGTATACCGATCGACTCAGAATCACTAGCTGAGTCGATTTAACGATGTCCGTCCGTCTGTCCATGTAAAGTTGTTCGTCGACTACAGCTCGCAATTTCACTCCGATCGTTCTGAAATTTTGCAGTTAAGATCGCTATTGAATTTGGTTGAAATCGGTTCAGATTTAGATATAGCTCCCATATATATCTTTCGTCCGATTTGGCCCTTTAGTCCTATAGAAGCTGTATTTTACATCCAATCGTTTTGAAATTTAGAATGGTTGAGTTTCTTGATCCATGAACCAACACTACCGAATTTGAAAAAGGTCGGTTAAGATTTAGCTATAGCTCCCATATATATGTTTCGTCCGATTTGGCCCTTTAGTCCTATAGAAGCTGTATTTTACATCCGATCGTTTTGAAATTTAGAATGGTAGAGTTTCTTGATCCATGAACCAACATTGCCGAATTTGAAGAAAATCGGTTAAGATTTAGCTATAGCTCCCATATATATGTATCGTCCGATTTTGCTCTTTAGTCCTGTAGAAGCTGTATTTTACATCCAATCATTTTGAAATTTAGAATGGTAGAGTTTCTTGATCCATGAACCAACACTACCGAATTTGAAGAAAATCGGTTAAGATTTAGCTATAGCTCCCATATATATGTTTCGTCCGATATGGCCCTTTAGTTCTATAGAAGCTGTATTTTACATCCAATCGTTTTGAAATTTAGAATGGTAGAGTTTATTGTTCCATGAACCAACACTACCGAATTTGAAGAAAATCGGTAAAGATTTAGCTATAGCTCCCATATATATTTTCCATCCGATTTGGCTCTTCAGACCTACACCACACTGTGGTACAGGGTATTATTTAAGTATAAAATGTCCCAAAAGTAAATTTATGTAAACAATTTATACATGAATTACAAAATTTATATATCAGAGTTATTCAACACTACGAGAGTGGCGTAGGGTATTATATAGTCGGCACCGCCCGACTTTAGCCTTTCCTTACTGGTTAAAATTTTTTCCGTGTTTGTGGCACCTAATTGCACCAGAAACTGTTATCCGCATCCCTTGGACAAAATTGTTGTTGCATAGTGTTATTTTGATAATAAAACTGAATAATTTGTAAACGTTGTTCTTGCGTATATCTCTCCATGATGAAATTGTAAACACAAGTGAATACAATGAAAAACAAATAACAGATCATGACATATTACAAATGGCCGAAACGTCACTTCAAAATCATATCATCCCTATTGGAAACCCCTTTATAAGGGTCTTGTACCCGTCTTCAGGGATGTTTTGAAGATATGGCCAACCGGGTTATATTGGACAAATTTTTCTATAGTGCAAAAATCCACACCACACCAAGTTCAACACAAATACATCAACATTTGCTCAGTTTTGAGCATGACCCTCGATGTTCTAGTTTTGCGGAAAAGGGCCATGTTCTGGCCTCGCACACGGGCGAGTTTGTTTTTATTTGTATGTTTGCTAGTATGTGTAAGTGCAAGTGTGAACTGAATTTGATTGGGTACAAGGCGATTTATATGACACACATACTGAAAAGAAAAACCCCACGAGTGACCCACTTGTCGTTGTAGCTGCCAATTGACAGCCAGATACATAGAAAACATATACATACAAAATGTCCAAAGTCGAAATTTGAAGAATCAAAATAAAATCGAAATTATATGGAAGTCAATCACGATATTTATAACCTCACTTTGGATAATACGAAACTATGAGCTACAATGTCGCTTATGTGTATGCTCATTTCGTTTAAGTATAGGGCGATTTGTATGGAGTATACAAAAAAATCCCAACAGAAAAACCCAATTGTAGTTGCAACGATACTGCTAATTAATAGTAAATAAATAAAAATAGCATTAGAGTAAAACATCTGAAATTTACATATAGTGTAGCAACAAGGGAATCAATTTCGCCAAATTCTAACCTTTTGTGAGGTAGCAGAAAGAGTGGACCAAAAAACCGAATCTTTGAGATAGTAAAAAATATTACCACACACAAAATTTTAAGTCAATCGGTCACTCCTTTCGAGAGTTATCGTGCCCTACAACTTCACACACGGACAGCATGATCTGTAGCGGATTTCCGCCAAACGCTTTCTGTTACACTTTTGTTCCGCAGCAAACAAATATCGGAGAAACTATTACCACATTTCAAAATGTCAAAGTCACTTCTATGGGATTTCTTCTGACAGATCAATATTCCAGTTCTCAAAATAAAATTTGCAAAGAATCATATTTTACGAATCAGAAAGAACAAAAACATCAACTGCACTTAAAACATTGTTCGCGTCGTTCCTTCTCCACTATTCTACATAGTCATTCTGCGACATTACAAGGAGCTCTTAGGCGCCGAATTGCAATTTTCCCAAAAAAAAAACAAAAAACGAGAAAAGGATGTGCTTGAACAGCCAAGCTGCAGAGTACGAGTATACTATGTGTGTGTTTACATTTTGCTCGCCTTCCCACGAATCCTTGAGTTTAGCAATGGCCTGTTTTTTGGGTCGCCTTCGTTGTAAGAGTGGTTTTCTAGTAAAAAGAAAAACACAATTTTTTTAAACAAAAATAATTGCGCAGAGTGAGTAAGAATGTGAAGGTCCCAGAAAATGTTTTTTATATGTGAAGTACTACAGATAAATGTTATTTAAAGAAAAGTAGTTTGATTTAAAGAAAATCTTTGATTAATTCAAAATATTATGTGATGAAATAACAGAAGATTTGTAAATAGATAGTTTAGCAAACATTATCAAAAATTTAGTACTTATTTTTTATCAAAAAAAAAAAAAACAAGCTCTAGGTCAAGGTTTTTAGATTACACTATGCAACAAAAATTGTTTTGCGTCTCAGCCCAAAAACTTTTTTTGTGTAAATTTAGGGATATAATTCCATAAAGTCAAAACCAAAAAAATGTTGTTCATGGTAAAGTTTTTTTTTAATTTTTTTTAGTTCGAAATTCTATAGAAGGTTTATTTGGAAGTATAATCCTGCTAGAGCCGGGATACGCGATAAATTTAAGGTAATCATGAGGGCTACAAATGTTATATATTGGTGGTTTCATGTCAAGTGAGTCAATTTTTAAAAGCTATGTCTTCTGATGGGAATGAAACCTGCACCACGTTTAGTCCTATTAGATAGTAGCTATGACACAAAATGTCAACGAGATTCGTTAAAGACTGTACGATTTGGAGTGTTGAATTCTGAAATTTTGATCAAACGGCCCTTTTTTCCCATCCATTACCTCTTGTATACAGACCAACCAATTACCTCATGTATCCAGAAAATTTTGCCGCAAGTGTTTTCAATAGAATTTTCTTTAATCTTTTTGAGAAAACAAAAAAAATTTCAAAAATATATGTTTGTGACTTTTGCGAAACTAAAACTTGTTTTGACATTTTTGTTAAAAACCCATATTTTTATTTTTAATTTTTTTGTGCATTTGTCCATGTTTTTCAGAGGTTTTAATTAACATATTATTAAAATTCTCTCCAAAAATTGGATTGTTCGCAATATCTTTGAAACCACCGCGGGGATTAAAAAGTTATCAGAAGGCGATGAAGGCTACTTCATTTTGGATTATTTAAATCTACCCTCAACCAACAGTGAACTAAATACACGGACTTGACAGTATAGGTTCGATTCTACTACCAAAGGGTAGTATAACCTTATACTCGTTTTGGCGAAATTGGTGTCCAATTTTTTTAATGGGCCTTCAAACTTTCTGACAATCAGTGGGCCCTCGAAAAAAGTGTAATCAGCTTTTGTCAAACAACGAATTCAAACTTGGTGACTAGTTAAGCTATATTTGGCAATAGAGTAGCTACGAATATGCTGAACAGAGTATCTTATCATTTTATGCGAGACTTTTTTTTTTGAAAAAGTGAAGGAAAAAATATTTTTCACTTTCTTCAGCATAACTTTCAGAGACTCGTATTTTTTCACTAACAAAATTTGGCCACGGTAAATCTGAACAACTTTTGTGAACATATCAATACAATCTGAACGTGTCTAGGCACCCTGAATAGTTCACAAGACCACATTATACATCAAAAATGTTAGTATTTCACTATTATGTAACAAAAATGTTTTTTTTGGTACCAAGCAAACTCATCGGAAAATTTGGACAAAAAAAAAACACAAGAAGTGTGGGGATGTATTAAGGTTGAGAAATGCTGTCTGCAATGTTTTGGAGATATGGGACTTTGAAGTCAGTTCTCAATTATTTCATAGTGAGCAGCTCTCATATTGTGCCAATTATTGACAGGGTATTTTGTCCAAGGTGCCGATGAGGTTGCTTGGTAGCTTCCGAAACGATATCGTCCATCAACCAGTGACCACCCTTAATACATTTCACACATTTCTTATTCTTCTTTTTTAAAGGTTTGTTTTTATGTTTAACAGAAAACAAAAACAACGATCTCGAAGTCAATAGTCAAAAACAAAACTATGAAAAGTCAGAACAGAAATAAATAAAAACTAAAATTTAAAAACAAACCAGACCTCTATCTTGAGCAATCTTTTAATCAAATAATTTACAACAAAAAGGTCGAATAAAACCAAAAATATTAAAAATATTAACTTTGTGCAACATATTAACCATGTAGCTCCATGTAGCTGCTGTAATTTTTGGCCCTATTTCAACAAATCGTAAAAAAACACCACTTAATTGGAGAGGGCAGGGATGAAATGTTCTACAAATATGTTGGTCATAATATTTTACATATATGTATATGTGACAGAACACACCAAAGCTCAAAACTTAATACAGAAACCAAAAACGGCCAAAAACGGTATCGTTATTGCTAGGAACACCAGGTCGAATGACTAACATTGCTGCACGAACAGGTCTAGGACCGTTTTTGACTGGAATTTTATCTTTTTTGTGTTTGTGTTTTTTGGGCTTCGGTGTGTTCTGACACATAGAGGGCAACATTTTTGTAGAACATTTCATTAAAGGGTAGTTTTTTACGATTTATTGAAATAGGGCCAAAAATTACAGTTATGTGGCGGAGCTAGAGGGTTAGTATGTTCCACAAAAATTGGCCTTAATATTTTCTATAAACTTGCTGAAAATTTTTTTCCTTCGCTTTTCAAAAAAAATGTCGCATAAAATATTACTTTGTTCAGCATATTCTTAGCTACATTATTGCCAAATACAGTTAAGCTGTATCATCAAGTCTGAATTAGTTGCTGGACAATAGCTGATGACACATTTTTAGTGGGGACCACTGATTTTCAAAAATTTTGGAGGCCATAAAAAAATTGGTCAGCAATTTCGCCAAACCGAGTATAAGGTTATACTACCCTTTGGTAGTATAGCATGATCCATTTCGAGGTTCCCTACTTCTATCTTCGTTTAAATAATAATAGATATATTACTCTCAAAAATATTGGCAATGTTAAGATTTTAAAGCTATATTGAACTTATAACACCGTGCGACAAATTCGAACTTTTTTCCCTCCCAAGAACGGGACTGTGTAGAAATAAAACTATAGGCCAACAGTAGATAAACTGCATACTCAGTTTTTTATTTCGTGATCGTTTGTCCTTTTTACAGGATTTTGAAAATTTCAAGGATAACAATTTTAAAATGTTTTTATTTGCACTTGCAACAATGCGAATATGGGTATCCAATAAAAGAGGAGAATTCCCGCTATTTAATAAAATTTTTGGAAAAAATTACAATTCAGCCTTCTATCTTTAACGGTTAAGGAATAACAATTATTTGAATTTCACAGCCTATATAGCATGTTTAGGACACCGATACAAAAAAAATATTTTATTCCCTCCCATGAAAGGCACTATATAAAATTTAAAAAATAGGGCACTAGCAGGAGAATAA
The DNA here is from genome assembly GCA_963930755.1 of Eudasyphora cyanicolor. NCBI lineage: Eukaryota > Metazoa > Arthropoda > Insecta > Diptera > Muscidae > Eudasyphora > Eudasyphora cyanicolor. The sequence goes on from OZ005735.1 coordinate 246,991,388, forward strand.
CGTACTAACTTCCTTATTTCGTGATCGTTTGTCCTTTTCACAGGACTTTTAAAATTACAAGGTTAACAATTTGGTATAACTTGTTTACACATTTTAAAATGTGAATAACATCAACATGCATATCAAATGAAAGGGGAAAATTCCTGCTATTCACTAAAATTTTAGGAAAAATTTTCCAAGGACGAGTAATGTTTAAAAATGTCCTTTTAATTGTTATCCATTAATATCCTTTAAAGTTGTGAATAGAACAATTTCATCAAACAAAATCAGCCTTCTATCAGAGTGAGTTAAGGAATGGGAATTTTTTTAAATTTGCAATCTTAAGAATAATATCAAAAAACAAATATCGTAAAGAAAACGCGAAGTATTTAAAACAGAAAGGAAAATACACGCGCACCGTACAAAGACAATATGCTACGTGCGTTTATTCAATATATTAATATTTTTCATGTTTACATATCGCACCTGTTCCACAAAAGGGTAACAACTCAAAATTTTTAAATTTTGCTTTTTTGCAAGAAAACAACGTACAATGGCAATTTCTACCCACTGTAAAAAATGTTCAGTTACATTTTGAATTGTCTCCAAGTGTTTAAGCAAATGGGACCGTTGATTTATCATCTAAAGAGTAATATTTTTAGTTGTGACCTTTTCAACTTATAATCCGAATAAGATTTTTCAGTTAAAAAGGTACAACTCAAAATAATACCACTATTTATATACAAACTTTTTTCATGAAAAGAGTAACAACTCCAAAAAGTTGTTCTTATTCTAAAATCAATAAAAAAATAAAAAGGAAAATAGTGTTATTATTTTTTTCTATGATATTTTATTCCAACGACATATTATTTTTTTGTAATATACCATTAATATTAACGGAAACAGTTTTTGGCCTCTACTGAAATTTTTTTAAATTTTGAGTTGTTACCCTTTTGTGGAACAGGTACGATATATTGTATGTATTTTATATATTTTAAATGTTTATGTTAAATAATATTCTTTCAGTTGGTTGAAATGAACTCTTTTGCATTGCCGTTATTGTTGGTAATCTGAATCGTGACATATAGACCACAAGTATTCCAACAGCATATGACAATCATTTTTTCCACTAAATCGCTTTTCAATGGTGGCAAGGTCTTGGCGAAACCGTTCACCGTGTTCGTCACTGAAATTTCCCAAATTGTCGGGGAAGAAATCGAGATGGCTCGCAATAAAGTGTATTTTTAGCGACATGTTAACACCCATTTCTCGGAATCTTTCCAGCATGTTGCGAACAATGTCTTCATAATTTTCATCTTTTTTGTTCCCTAGGAAATTCTCTACTACGCTCTGGAAACATACAAATGCCCTTTTCTCAACAGGCCAGAGACAACAGGTATCGGTGTCCTAAATATGTTATACGAGTATAGGCTCTGAAATTCAAATATTTGTTATTCCTTAACCGTTAAAGATAGAAAGCTGAAATTTTAATATGTGTTGTGCCAGTTAGAGTTCTGTAACACGTATTTTTGTACGATTTTTAATTGCGTAACTTTGAAGGATATTAAAGGATTAAAGTTTAAAAGGACATTTTTTGTAGCCTTCGTCCTTGGAATTTTTTTCCAAAAATTTTATTAAATAGCGGGAATTCTCCCCTTTCATTTGATACCCATATTTATCAATTCGCATTGTTGTAAGTGCAAATAAAAATATTTTTAAATTGTTTTCCTTGAAATTTTCAAAGTCCTGTAAAAGGGACAAACGATCACGAAATAAAAAACTGAGTATGCAGCTTATCTACTGTTGGGCTATAGTTTCAATATATATAGTATTTTTTGTATTTTTAAGAATTGTGCGAAAATTTCACCAAACCGGGTCTGTAGGAGATGTGAAAACACCTGTGCATGTTCGCCCAGTTCTTTTGGTGCGGCTTATGGGCTGGCGACATCATGGGGCCATACTTCTTCGAAATGAGGCCGGTCAGGCAGTTACTGTGAATGGTGTTTGCTATCGTGAGATGATAACGAACTTTGTATGGCCCGAATTGGAAGATATGGATGTGGACAATAGGTGGTTTCAACAGGACGGTGCCAGGACGCGGCGGCTATTTGGACGATATTTTGTTCCATACCTAATTGAACCATACCAATATTATAGTAATAAAAAGAAATGAAAATAAATTCCTAAATAATTTGTGTTTTATTCACAATCAACATCGGCCCTTAAAATTTAACCACCCTTTATTTGGGAGCTATATGTAAATCTGAACCGATTTTAACAAAATTCAATAGGTATCGTCCTTGGGCCTAAAGAAAGATGTGTGCAAAGTTTCGTTCAGAACGGAACATAATTGCAACTTGTACTTTGATTACAAGAACTCATCTACAAATAGACAGACAGACGGACATAGCTAAATCGATTCAGAAAGTGATTACAAGTCGATCGGTATAATAAAGAATGGGTCTATGTATCTCTTCTCCTTTTGGGTGTTACAAACAAATGCACAAAGTCATAATACCCTGTACCATAGAGTGGTGTAGGGTATACAAATTGTAAAGGTTACAATATTATAGCTTTGGGATTGGAGAAAATGTGGTTTACTTTTGAAATTTGTGTAAAAAATTGTGTACATTGGAAATTGGCTTGGCAAATATTTTGACCCGTTCTTTCTTCGAGAATATTCTGTAGGAAGTTGTTTTTGAAATTAATATAAATATGTTATGCTTTTTATACCCTACACCACAATGTGGTACAGGGTATTATGACTGTGTGCATTTGTTTGTAACACCCAAAAGGAGAAGAGATAGACCCATTGTTTATTATACCGATCGACTTAGAATCACTTTCTGAGTTGATTTAGCTATGTCCGTCTGTCTGTCTGTGCATGTATTCTTGTAATCAAAGTACAGGTCGCAATTATGGTTCGATCTTGACGAAACTTTACACATATCTTTTTTTTGGCGCAGGCACGATCCCTATTGAATTTGTTTAAAATCGGTTCAGATTTAGATATAGCCGCCATATATATGTTACCCCCCATTTGACATGTAAGCGCTGTAGAAAATGTATTTTATATCCGATCAGTGCGAAATTCGGCAGAAACAAGTTTCTTTCTACATGAAGGAATACTGTCAAGTTTGGAGAAAATCGGTTCAGATTTAGATATAGCCCTCATATATATGTTACCCCCGATTTGACATGTAATCGCTGTAGAAACTGTATTTTATATCCGATCAGTGCGAAATTCGGCAGAAAGAGGTTTCTTATTACTCGAAGGAATACTGCCAAACTCGGAAAATCGGTTCAGATTTAGATATAGCCCCCATATATATGTTCCTCCTAATTTGTTATCAAAGCGCTATAGAAGTTGAACTTTACTTCCGATCATTAAAATTTTCCAGAAAGATGTTTCTCAATTTAGGAACGAATATTGCTTAATTTAGCGATTATCGGTTCAGAATTAGATAATATGTTCCTACCCATTTACCAATTATTATCGCAATGACCCTTATAATTTTTAGGGAGGTGTAGCGTATTATATAGTCGGCCCCGCCCGACTTTCTGCCTTTCCTTACTTGTTTTAAGTTAATTCTTCTATAACTCCAAAATTACACATACTTTTTCCCTAAAAAATTAAAAAAATTAAATCTTTTTTTTAGAAAATATGACCACAAATGGCCATAACTTTTGTCATCATATAACATTTTTTTGCCAATTTAGAAAATTTGCTTTGAAGTGCTTATTCTGTTCCGATTTTCGCGAAATATAAGGACAGCGTCGGGGAAACACTAAAAATTCAATTTTCCAACGGTAAAAAATAATTCTTAGATACTAAAAAGTACTTTGTAGACCTCGGTTAATAGAATACATATACACAAACAAGATTTAATGAATCAAGCGAAAAAGACAGAAGCCCTTGCATACTCTAGGGGTCCACATTTAGAACTTACCTTCCATACCTCTTCTATAAGGATGCCATGTTTTGTCGCAATCAGTTGTCTGGTTAAGAAACGGCCGAATTATTTCCCCTTTTTTAATTCTTCTCACTTAAAATTCTTTCTGAAAAATTAATTTTTAAGTAAATCTTATTCTAAGGAACAATAGGTATCTCAATAGTGGTGTAGGATATATCGTAACGTCATTATTAAATGCTATTTACCAGAAGTCATCTTAAAATGCCATCTTCATGTCAAATATCATAAAATCGGATAAAAGCAAAACGCTTACCGGATGTTGTGCAAAAAAGGAATTTAATTAAATACTCGTAATAAACAGTTTTAGTGCAATCATAAAAATGTTATCTATATTTATGTATATATGATCAACAAATTATCTCATATAAATATCAACAAACAAAAATAATAATTAATATTCTCCATTTCCGACATTTAATAATAAGACACCCACAAAAATACAAAAGCATGATTCCAACAAAATGTTTAATCACTTTGTTGACTCTATAAAAAAATCATCATACGTATGTAATATCAAAGAAAAAGCCCACGATATTGACTTCCGATTTGTTTAAATGTGATAACGGCAAAAAGACATTTGCTGAGACTTTAATATTCTGCACAGCCTGTCCGTCCGTCTGTCTGTCTCTTTGTCATAATTGCCAATTGCAAAAGATATGAAGCGTTTTTGTGGCAAAGCTTAGTAGTTCTTTTTTGCCCCTCTTAATGGGGGTCTTTATAAATTTCCGGTACTTCCGCCAAACCGTCATTTCACTCTGTGCGATTGCACACACAGATTGTGTAGTACGTGAATGAGTACTACTTACCGAGTGCATGCATACGACGAGTAGAGTACTCGTATTCCATTCCTACGTGTGTACTTCAAAATGCCCACATTGCCGGCACATTGGGAGGAGTGAACCGCAGCAAATTAGTGCTGACACATAGTCATTATTACTGTCTTGGCAGGTCATGTCAGTCAGTCAGCGCGTTAATTCTTAAAGCACTTTGTCTGTCCGCCCGTCCATTATACCTACTTTACTCATACTTTAATATTCATCACTAATGTCGTCAACTATGGTGATTATGATCATGATTATGATTCTTCTTTACATCATCATTATCATAATTTCAATTTAACGAATATTTGCACAATATCTCAGCGTCGTCGTCGTCGTATGAAATACAACACAACAATGTCAGTGATGTTTATCAAAAACAAAGAACATAAGAGCTGCAACAGCAATAACAGCAATAACATAAAATAAGAAAAACATTAACATTGTAGCAGCAACAACAACAACACAAACATCTACTCAAAAATAATAATTACGAAAATAAACAAAGTTTGTAACTCTTTCATTAAATGTTCTTCTATGTAGAAGAAATCTGCTGGTTACACTCAAGGAAAAAAGTTAACACAAATATAAAGACTTCTTCCTCTATACAAGTGGTCGTCCTCTATACAAGAGTCGACCTTAGAGGTCGTCCTCTATACTAAAGTCGACCTCAAAAGTCGTCCTCTATACAAGAGTCGACCTTAGAGGTCGTCCTCTATACTAAAGTCGATATCAGAGATCGTCCTCTTAACTGGAGTCGACCTCGGAGGTGTTACTCTTATGTAGAGTCGACCTCAGAGGCCTTTCTCTATACTAGAGACGACCTCAGAGGTCTTCCTCTATACTAGAGTCGACCTCAGAGGTCTTCCTCTATACTAGAGACGACATCAGAGGTCTACCTCTATACTAGAGTCGACATCAGAGGTCTACCTCTATACTAGAGTCGACATCAGAGGTCTACCTCTATACTAGAGTCGTCTTCTTCTACACTAGAGTCGTCCTCTATACTAGAGTCGACCTAAGAGGTCTTCCTATATACTAGAGTCGACCTCAGAAGTCTTCCTCAATACTAGAGCCGTACTCTGATGTCTTCTTCTATACTAGAGTCTTCCTCTATACTAGAGTCGACCTCAGATGTTTTCCTCTATACTAGAGTCGACTTCAGAGGTCTTCCTCTATACTAGAGTCGACCTCAGAGGCCTTTCTCTATACTAGAGACGACCTCACTGAGGTCTTCCTCTATACTAGAGACGACCACACTGAGGTCTTCCTCTATACTAGAGTCGACCTCACTGAGGTCTTCCTCTATACTAGAGTCTATACTAGAGTCGATCTCACTGAGGTCTTCCTCTATACTAGAGTCGACGTCACTGAGGTCTTCCTCTATAATAGAGTCGACCTCACTGAGGTCTTCCTCTATAATAGAGTCGACCTCACTGAGGTCTTACTCTACACTAGAGTCGACCTCAGAGGACTTCCTCTATACTAGAGTCGACCTAAGAGGTCTTCCTATATACTAGAGTCGACCTCAGGGTCTTCCTCAATACTAGAGCCGACCTCTGATGTCTTCTTCTATACTAGAGTCTTCCTCTATACTAGAGTCGACCTCAGATGTTTTCCTCTATACTAGAGTCGACTTCAGAGGTCTTCCTCTATACTAGAGTCGACCTCAGAGGCCTTTCTCTATACTAGAGACGACCTCACTGAGGTCTTCCTCTATACTAGAGACGACCTCACTGAGGTCTTCCTCTATACTAGAGACGACCTCACTGAGGTCTTCCTCTATACTAGAGACGACCTCACTGAGGTCTTCCTCTATACTAGAGACGACCTCACTGAGGTCTTCCTCTATACTAGAGTCGACCTCACTGAGGTCTTCCTCTATACTAGAGTCGACCTCACTGAGGTCTTCCTCTATACTAGAGTCTATACTAGAGTCGACGTCACTGAGGTCTTCCTCTATACTAGAGTCGACCTCGCTGAGGTCTTCCTCTATACTAGAGTCGACCTCGCTGAGGTCTTCTTCTATACTAGAGACGACCTCACTGAGGTCTTCCTCTATACTAGAGACGACCTCACTGAGGTCTTCCTCTATACTAGAGTCGACCTCACTGAGGTCTTCCTCTATACTAGAGTCGACCTCACTGAGGTCTTCCTCTATACTAGAGTCGACCTCACTGAGGTCTTCCTCTATACTAGAGTCGACCTCACTGAGGTCTTCCTCTATACTAGAGTCGACCTCACTGAGGTCTTCCTCTATACTAGAGTCGACCTCACTGAGGTCTTCCTCTATACTAGAGTCGACCTCACTGAGGTCTTCCTCTATACTAGAGTCGACCTCACTTAGGTCTTCCTCTATACTAGAGTCGACCTCACTTAGGTCTTCCTCTATACTAGAGTCGACCTCACTGAGGTCTTCCTCTATACTAGAGTCGACCTCACTGAGGTCTTCCTCTATACTAGAGTCGACCTCACTGAGGTCTTCCTCTATACTAGAGTCGACCTCACTGAGGTCTTCCTCTATACTAGAGTCGACCTCACTGAGGTCTTCCTCTATACTAGAGTCGACCTCACTGAGGTCTTCCTCTATACTAGAGTCGACCTCACTGAGGTCTTCCTCTATACTAGAGTCGACCTCACTGAGGTCTTCCTCTATACTAGAGTCGACCTCACTGAGGTCTTCCTCTATACTAGAGTCGACCTCACTGAGGTCTTCCTCTATACTAGAGACGACCTCACTGAGGTCTTCCTCTATACTAGAGTCGACCTCACTGAGGTCTTCCTCTATACTAGAGACGACCTCACTGAGGTCTTCCTCTATACTAGAGTCGACCTCACTGAGGTCTTCCTCTATACTAGAGTCGACCTCACTGAGGCCTTCCTCTATACTAGAGTCGACCTCACTGAGGTCTTCCTCTATACTAGAGTCGACCTCACTGAGGTCTTCCTCTATACTAGAGTCGACCTCACTGAGGTCTTCCTCTATACTAGAGTCGACCTCACTGAGGTCTTCCTCTATACTAGAGTCGACCTCACTGAGGTCTTCCTCTATACTAGAGTCGACCTCACTGTGGTCTTCCTCTATACTAGAGTCGACCTCACTGTGGTCTTCCTCTATACTAGAGTCGACCTCACTGAGGTCTTCCTCTATACTAGAGTCGACCTCACTGAGGTCTTCCTCTATACTAGAGTCGACCTCACTGAGGTCTTCCTCTATACTAGAGTCGACCTCACTGAGGTCTTCCTCTATACTAGAGTCGACCTCACTGAGGTCTTCCTCTATACTAGAGTCGACCTCACTGAGGTCTTCCTCTATACTAGAGTCGACCTCACTGAGGTCTTCCTCTATACTAGAGTCGACCTCACTGAGGTCTTCCTCTATACTAGAGTCGACCTCACTGAGGTCTTCCTCTATACTAGAGTCGACCTCACTGAGGTCTTCCTCTATACTAGAGTCGACCTCACTGAGGTCTTCCTCTATACTAGAGTCGACCTCACTGAGGTCTTCCTCTATACTAGAGTCGACCTCACTGAGGTCTTCCTCTATACTAGAGTCGACCTCACTGAGGTCTTCCTCTATACTAGAGTCGACCTCACTGAGGTCTTCCTCTATACTAGAGTCGACCTCACTGAGGTCTTCCTCTATACTAGAGTCGACCTCACTGAGGTCTTCCTCTATACTAGAGTCGACCTCACTGAGGTCTTCCTCTCTACTAGAGTCGACCTCACTGAGGTCTTCCTCTATACTAGAGTCGACCTCACTGAGGTCTTCCTCTATACTAGAGTCGACCTCACTGAGGTCTTCCTCTATACTAGAGTCGACCTCACTGAGGTCTTCCTCTATACTAGAGTCGACCTCACTGAGGTCTTCCTCTATACTAGAGTCGACCTCAGAGGACTTCCTCTATACTAGAGTCGACCTCAGAGGACTTCCTCTATACTAGAGTCGACCTCAGGCGTCTTCCTCTATACTAGAGGCGACCTCAGAGGTCTCCTCTATACTAGAGGCGACCTCAGAGGTCTCCTCTATACAAGAGTCGACCTCAGAGGTCTCCTCTATACAAGAGTCGACCTCAGAGGTCTCCTCTATACAAGAGTTGACCTCAGAGGTCTCCTCTATACAAGAGTCGACCTCAGAGGTCTTCCTCTATACTAGAGTCGACCTCTGATGTCTTCCACTATACTAGAGTCGACCTCTGAGGTCTTCCTCTATACTAGAGCCGACCTCTGAGGTCTTCTTCTATACTAGAGGCGACTTCAGAGGTCTCCTCTATACAAGAGTCGACCTCAGAGGTCTCCTCTATACAAGAGTCGACCTCAGAGGTCTCCTCTATACAAGAGTCGACCTCAGAGGTCTTCCTCTATACTAGAGTCGACCTCTGAGGTCTTCCTCTATACTAGTGTCGACCTCTGATGTCTTCCACTATACTAGAGTCGACCTCTGAGGTCTTCCTCTATACTAGAGCCGACCTCTGAGGTCTTCTTCTATACTAGGGTCGACCTCAGAGGTCTTCCTCTAGTTTTTTCTCTCGAGTGTATTTTGCAACATACATGTACTCTGTCATGTGTGAACCTTCTTAGCTCCACCCTTTTTGTGAGCTTGTTATGCACCAGAAGACGACGACGAAGAAGTAGAAGTATAACAACGGCAGCAAAACATCCGCCCATACCCACAACAAAGAAGCGAAATACAAAAGCATTAAAAAGTCATATACGATTTTATGATTCAATGATTTGTTCTCTACAATTTTTCCATAAAATAAGGAACGAGAAAACAGCTTAACTGAAGATATTTAGCGGCGCAACAAAAAAGCCTTTCAAAAAGGAAAAGTAAAGAGACTTATTGTAAACGCAGTCGTTAGCCTGAAAGTTACTTGGAAGAGTAGTGGGAGATGTAAAGCTCATGCAGGATTTGTTGACAATTAATTTGTATTTCTAGGATTTTAATGAGTTACTCATCAAAGGCAGTACGTCTTTATAAGAAGATTTGCATTAAAAATTAAAGTATAAATTCCAGAACGTATTTTCTGAGACAATCAATCATAATGTTGTAAACATAGTGAACAGTCAAATATACCTCCATGAAATACCGAAGAGTATATGGAAAGAAAATATTTTGATTTCGAGTTACATACGTTAACGCGTTATATGACAAAACGTGAGTTTTTAAATTCCAGTTAAATTTTTTTATATTTTTTTTTGCATTGCCACTGATTACGTTTTTATTTATTCAACATGAAGTGAAAGAAGAAAAGTCCAAAGTTCAGTTCCGTCTGTCTCGGCCATGTGCTGCATTCCCAAATGCATGAAATTGTGACACAGTGTCACACTTAAATGAACTTCAATAACTGTACGAAAAACGTTGAGGAAAGTGATAGCAAAAAATTTCGTCGCATTTCACCGAAATGCAATTGAAAAAATCGAAATGAGTTCCCTAAAAAGTCTATCGTAAAATAAGTAAAAGTTTCTCGAATTTTTCAATTTTGAGAAAAGCACTATACTAGTGTCGACCTCTGAGGTCTTCCTCTATTTTAGAGTTGACCTCAAAGGTCTTCATCTGTTAGAGTCGACCTCAGAGGTCATATTTTGTACTGGAGTCGAACTCAGAGGTCTTCCTCTTAACTAGAGTCGTCCTCTAACACTAAAGTTGACCTCAGAAGGCTTCCTCTATACTAGAGTCGACCTCATAGGTATTTCTCAATACTAGATTCGACCTAAGAGGTCTCCTCTATACTAGAGTCGACCTAAGACGACTTCCTCCATACTAGAGTCGACCTCAGAGGTCTTATTTTGTCCTAGAGTCGACCTCAGAGGTATTATTCAGTACTCGATTCGACCTCAGATGTCTTCCTCTTAACTAGAGTCGTCCTCAGAGGTCTTCCTCTATTCTAGAGTCGACCTCAAGGGTCTTTGTTTATACTAGAGTCGACTTCAGAGGACTTCATCTATACTAGAGCCGACCTCAGAGGACTTCCTCTATACTAGAGCCGACCTCAGAGGTCTTCTTTTATACTAGAGTCGATCTCAGAGGTATTCTCTATACTAGTCGACCTCTGCGATCTTTCTGTATACTAGAGTCGACCTTTGAGGGTTCCTCTATGTATACTAGAGTCGACCTCTGAGGTCTTTCTCTATACTTCCTCTATACTAGAGTCGACCTCTGCGATCTTTCTATATGGTTTAGGTTTAGGTTAGGGTGGCAGCCGTTTTTTTTTACAAGCTCACATAGACCAGTTTAGGTCCCTAGTGTTACCACGGGCTGAAATGCCCCTCATCGAAACCAACCTGTTTGATATATAAATTTATCGATAGTACGAAGATCTGTTAGGCTGCCTAAAAAGGCCGACCCCAGTATATCCAGTCGTCGTTTACTCAAAGCGGGACAGTCGCAAAGCAAGTGCTCAATGCTCTCCACTTCTTCCTCATCTCCACAGCTTCGGCAGAAGTCATTGGACTCAATACCCAATCTTTTGGCGTGTTCGCCGATCAAGCAGTGTCCCGTCAGAACCTGTACTAACGTAGACAATCGTTTCCTCTCTAGTGCGAGGAGATATTTTGACCTTCTCAGGTCATACCTTGGCCAGATTTGTCTAGCTACCCTGCAGGTGCCGATTTCTGTCCATCTATCGTTGGACTGCCTGATTGCCTCTTGCCTAAGCCAAAGCTTGCACGTGGATAGTGGCGCACCAATATATGCAAATTCTTCGAGAATTTGTAATGTCGTCCCTTTCCTAGCAAGTTCATCGGCTTTGCAGTTCCCCGGGATATCCCTATGCCCAGGCACCCATATGAGGTGTATATTAAACTGCTCAGCCATCTCGTTAATAGATCTGCGGCAGTCGAGGGCTGTTTGTGAATTTAGGGATGTTGCCTCCAGAGAATTGATGGCAGCCTGGCTGTCCGAGTAAATGACAACGCCAGTGTTGGTTACTATGTTGCGACTCAGCCACTTGGCGACTTCCCATATTGCCATTATTTCGGCTTGATAGACACTGCAGGTATCTGGTAGTCTGTGAGCTATATCCAGACTAAGTTCTTCACAGTGTACTCCGAAGCCAACCTTTTCATCAAGCTTCGAACCATCCGTGTAAAAGTGGAGATGGTTTCTATTACCTGGTATTCTGCCGACCCATTCATCTCTGGCGGGAATCATAGTGATGTAATTTCTCTCGAAGGTGTACACAGTTGGTATATAGTCCTCTCGGTCGGTTACCATAGCACTACACTTTGATATCCTCATGTGACCATAGTTCTTGTACCTCCACATTGATAGGCAGTTTAATCTTATTGCCGCTTTGGTTGCAACTCCTCTCGCCACATTATTAATCGGCAGTATATGGAGCTCTGGCTTGTAGAGACTCGGTCGCTGTAGTCCTTAAGGCTCCGCTTATGCTCAGGCAGGCAGTTCTCTGAACCTTTGTTAGTAGGTTGGTGATGGTTAGTTTGTCAGTTGCCGTCCACCATACCACAATACCGTATAACAGTTTTGGACGAACTACTGCTATATATATCCAGCGGACGATTTTAGGAGAGAGTCCCCACCGCGACCCTACAGCCTTTTTGCAGGAATATAAGGCGACGTTGGCCTTCCTTACACGTTCCAATACGTTAAGTCTAAATAACATTTTCCTATCTAGAATTATTCCTAAAAATTTTGCACTTTCAGAAAAGACTAGATCTGTTCCATTTATCCGAGGTGGAGGGTCCACATGTGGGACATTATTCATCCTAGTAAAGAGAAGCAATTCTGTCTTGTTGGGGTTAACGCCCAAACCGCTGCTTCTGGCCCATCTAGCCAACTTGTTCAGAGCCACCTGTAGGATGTCTCTGAGGACGTTTACGAATTTGCCACTCACTGCGATTGCCACGTCGTCCGCATATGCCACGACCTTGCAGCCACAACGTTCTAGATCTAGCAGGATTTCATTCACCGCTAGGTTCCAAATTAGTGGAGACAGTACTCCTCCTTGCGGGGTCCCTCTGTTTACATACCTTGTTAGAGTTGTGGACCCTAGACATGCTGTTATTCGTCTTCTGGTGAGCAGACTTTGAATTAGTCTAATCAAATTAGTGTTAACTTTTAGATGTGAGAGTGCCGCAATTACCGCGTCGGAGTGAATGTTGTTAAAAGCCCCTTCTATGTCAAGAAATGCCACCATGGTGAATTCCTTGAAATGCAGGGACGATTCGATAGTGCTCACAAGTTCGTGCAGGGCTGATTCAGTAGACTTGCCCTTGTTGTAGGCATGTTGGTTCCCCGACAGGAGTTTTGTATCCAGGTTTTCCCTAATGAAATGATCTAAAAGTCTTTCCAGACCTTTCAATAGGAACGAGGATAGGCTAATTGGTCTGAAGTCTTTTGGCCTAGTGTGTGATATCTTTCCCGCTTTAGGTATGAATATCACTTTGGTATCCCTCCATCGATTCGGGACGTATGAAAGCCTGATACAGCCTACATAAATTTTCTCCAGCCAGGGGATAATGTACTTTAACATTTTCTGCATTTCTGCTGGAGTGATGCCATCTGGTCCAGGTGATTTGAAGGGCTCAAAGCTGTTAATAGCCCAGCTTATTCTGGAACTCTCAGTCAAGAAGCTAGCGACGCTCGCAGTCCACTCGCACTCTTGTTGGTCCTGCTGATCCTCGGGTTCTGTTACAGAGTTCCCCGGGAAATGTGTGTCGAGCAGTACATTGAGCGACTGCTCGCTGTTTTTGGTCCAGTTATTTGCCTCATCCTGTAAATACCCCACTGTACAGGGTGAAGCAGATAATATCTTCCTCAGCCTAGCGGCGTCGGAGACCTTTTCCACTTCACCACAGAAGGTATACCAAGAGCGCCTTTGCGCCTTTCTAAGCTCCTTCTTATAGATCTTGAGTTGCTCTTTATAGGCATCCCAATCATTAGCGACCCCAGTAGATTTAGCCTTATTGAATAGCTTGTTGCAGGTCTTCCTCTATACTGGAGTCGACCTTTGAGATCTTCCTTTATACTGGAGTCGACTTTTGAGGTCTTCCTCAATATTAGAGTCGACCTATAGTCGACCTCTGAGGCCTTTCTTTATCCTAGGGTCGACTAATGAGGTTGTCTCCATACTAGAGTCGACCTCTGAGCTCTACCTCTAAGCTAGAGTCGACCTCTGAGGTCTTCCTCTATACTAGAGTCGACGTTTGAGGTCTTCCTCTATACTAGAGTCGAGCTCTGAGGTCTTTCTCTATACTAGAGTCGACCTCTGACGTCTTTCTCTATACTAGAGTCGACCTTTGAGGTCTTCCTCTGTACTATAGCCGACCTCTTAGGTCTTGCTCTAAACTATAGTCGACCTCTGAGGTCTTGCTCTATACTAGAGTCGATCTCTGAGATCTGCCTCTATACTAGAGTCGATCTCTGAGATCTGCCTCTATACTAGAGTCGATCTGTGAGATCTGCCTCTATACTAGAGTCGATCTGTGAGATCTTCCTCTATACTAAAGTCGACATGAGGTCTTCCTCTATACTAGAGTCGACTGCAGAGGTCGACTCTATACCAGAGTCGACAACTTCGTTTCTTATTATTGCAAATCTATAAAATATTATTTTCTCGTCTTCGAGGCTATTGAACATCGATTTTGAGCTACTGTGCACGATCCGAGTAAAAGGCGATTGCTTTGTTTATGCATAATTTTGTGGCGATTTTTTGATTTACTTTAATTATCAATAGAATATTCATCGATTGCGGTTCATTAGTTATTTTATGAATATCATTGGATAAAAATAAAAAGGTGAGATCTATAAAAAAAAATAAAAACAATAAATAGACAAACAAAAAGTTTACAATAAATCACAATAACGACTCAATATTGGAATTATTTTTAGATTTTAAAAAATCCGAACAGAAATGCTAATTGAAATTTTAATACGCAAAAACATCAATAAAACAATGTCACTGTATTGCAAATTTGATGCTAAACTTTTTTTTGATAATATTTATTTTATTTATTATAAATTTATGCAAATTTAGTTTTGCTTAGAGTTTGACAAAATCTGTGCTTAATGGCGGAAGAAAAAACACAAAGTGAGGGTGAAATATTATAATGATGATTTAATTTGGACTGTTGCAAAAAAACTTACATATTTCACTAATTTATTTTCTGTTTAATTTACAGAATTTTCTGTTTCCTACACAAAAAACTATATTCCATTTTAGATTATTCAAAAACTGAGGAGGGTACAAATTAGTCAGTTTAATCGATAGCAATTTTGTTTTAAATTTCCATTGAATTTTTTTTAATTTCATATACAGTATTTAAATTTTAATTTCTATTCTTTAAGTAGAAAAACGACAATTCATAGGAAATAATAATAATAAAAAATACTTTTCTCACTATGACTATGGAATTATTAATAATAATAAAATTACGTGAGAATTATAGTGACTCAAGTCATAATTTACATTGACTTGTTGCAATTTATCTTTCAATTATTTACTCATAAATCAGAAATAATCAGAGCACATCATATCATATAACAATACAATAGTAATATTCGTAATCACTATTATTATTACTCGTATTATTGCAATTGTTTTAATTACAATGTTTGTTTTGAATAATCTTAGCTATATTTAAATCACCTTCTCTGGGGAATTTCCGATTTACTTTATTTATAATGTGAAAAAAACAAGCCTGTGGTATTCATTCAGAGGTCTATGCGCGCCGTCAGAGTACGAGGGTAGTTGGTGAATAATCGGGCAAAAATAGCTACAAAACTGCAAACTCGTACATTGTATTTGCGTATTTTCAATTGTTCTTTAATCAAGCGAATGATTATTGTAAACAAGTTATTTATTTTGAGAATTTTATATCGGATAATGGGAAAATACGTACCTAAGGCCGAGTATTTCTTATGAATTTCTCATTTCGAATGAAATGCCACAAAGCAAAGGCATTGCCGTCATCTTAAACCACAAATGACACATTTGTTGTTGTTTGCCTCCAAAAGTTTACCAAGATAAATCGTTTTAATTACGGCCAAAACTTATTAATAATAAAAGTGAATGATTTCTTTGAATCAGATTTAAAAATGGAAATGCTCTTGAAATTTATGTGGTGTATGTTATAAAATGTAAACTACGGATTTCTTAGACTCACATCTGATAAGAAACGTTCGCACGAATAAAGCTAGAGTCTTGAGTTTTCGAGAAAAAAGAGCACACGCATCAGGGTTAAATAACAAATTAACCTATTGATAAGGAAGTTGGCAAAGTTATATCAGAGTTATTGGCGAGCTTAAATTTGGTCATTCTATGTTAAACGGGGACTGAGCTACGTGGCCTCATAGTGGTCCACCTCGCTCGCGTATACGAAACATTTAGAATTGTGTCTTCATATTTGTTACTTTGCGTTTTGAAGCAATGTTTTACACAATAACGGCAGATTAGCAAAGAAATCTCAAATTGCCTGTTTTTCGGATTTTGTTTAAATATTTTTGAAAACTTGCGGATTGTGACCTACAATTCATATTCTGGGGTTTGAAGCTCTCTTTTATCAAGAAATCACCGATATAGTAAAAAAACCTAACATTTCCAATTTTTGATAATATTGGGATCGCGCAAGAAATGTCAGATATTGCTAAAAATATTTTAAATTATAAAATTTTGATATTTTAAAAATATTTTTTGGGAATATTTATTTTTTTGTTGTTTTAAAATACTATAAAATATTCATATATCCAAAAAAATTAAAATTTCCAATTTTTGGGTTTTTTAAAAAAATTTGGGAATTGCCGGATTGTGTCCCTACAATTATTATTTTTGGTTTGGAAGCACTCTTTTACCAATAAAACGCAGATATTGCAACAAAAACTAACAAATCCTATTTTTGGGAATTTTTAAACTATTTTTGGGAATTGCGGGGTTGTGTTCCTTCAATTCTTATTTTTGGTTTTGAAGCACCCTTTTTCCAAGAAATGGCCGATATTGCAACAAAAACTAAATTTTCCTACTTTTTGGAGATTTTCAAAATGTTTTTGGGAATTGCGGGGTTATATTCCTTCCATTCTCATTTCTGGTTTTAAAGCATTCTTTTGCCCAGAATTGACAGATATAACGAAGAAATTTCATAATCCCATTTTTGTGATTTTTTAAATATTTTTAGGATTAGCGGGATTGTATTTTGTGTCCCTACATTTCTTTTTTTGGTTTTGAAGCAATCTTTTACAAAAAAAAATGACAGATATAGCGAAAAAAACAATTTCCAATTTTTGGAATTTTAAAAATATGTTTGTGAACTGAGGTTGTGTCCCCATATTTTATTTTGCGTCCCTACAATTCTTTTTTGGGTTTTGAAGAACTCTTACACAAAGAAATGCCAGTTATTGCGAAAAAATTAAAATTCTCAATTTCGAGAATTTTAAAAATGTTTTTAAGAATTATGAGATTGTTTCTATATAAATTTTCAAATTCAAATTACCAACTTTGGGGATTTTTTTTAAAAATATTTTTGAAAAATTGCCGATTGTGACCTACAATTCTTATTAGAAGTTTGAATCTATGTTTTATCAAGAAATCTCAGATATAGTTAAAAACCTAAAATTGCATATTTTTAATAACATTGGCATTGGGCCAAGAATGTCAGATATTGCTAAAAAATTTAAATTTAATTTAAAAAAATATATAATTCCCAACTTTTGGGATTTTTAAAATATTTTTGGGAATTGCGGGGTTGTGTTCCTTCGATTCTTATTTTTGGTTTTGAAGCACTCTTTTCTTAAAACTCTTTTCTTTATCAATAAATGACAGATATTGCAACAAAAACTTAAAATTCCTATTTTTGGGGATTTTCAAATTATTTTTGGGAATTGCGGGGTTGTGTACCTCCCATTCTTATTTCTGATTTTATAACACTCTTTTGCCCTGAATTGACAGATATAGCGAAGAAATTTCATAATCCCATTTATTTAATTTTTGAAAACATTTATAGGATTAGCGGATTTTATTCCCATATTTGGGATTGTGTCCCTACAATTCTTTTTTTTTGTTTTGCAGCAATGTTTTACAAGAAAATGCCAGATATTGCAACAAAAACTTAAACATTTTTTTTGGGAATTTTCAAACTATTTTTAGGAATTGCGGGGTTGTGTACCTCCCATTCTTATTTCTGATTTTATAACACTCTTTTGCCCAGAATTGACAGATATAGCGAAGAAATTTCACATTTTTGGGATTTTTTAAATATTTTTAGGATTAGCGGGATGTGTTCGCATATTTTGGGATTTTGTCCCTACAATACTTATTTTTGACTTTGAAACACTCTTTTACAAGAAAATGGCAGATATTGCAACAAAAACTTCAAATTCCTATTTTTGGAGATTTTCAAAACATTTTTGGGAATTACGGGGTTATGTACCCTCCATTATTATTTCTGGTTTTAAAACACTCGTTTGTCCAAAACAGACAGATATAGCGAAGAAATTTCATAATCCCATTTTTGTGATTTTTTTAAATATTAGCGGGATTGTATTCCCATATTTATACCCTACACCACACTGTGGTACAGGGTATTATAAGTTTGTTTGACGGCAGATGTTTGTAACACCTGAAAATAACACAGCTAGACTTTAAGAGTAGACCTTAAAGTATACCGATCGACTCAGAATCACTAGCTGAGTCGACTTAAGCATGTCTGTCCGTCCGTCCGTCCGTCTGTCCATGTAAAGTTGTTCGTCGACTACAGGTCGCAATTTCACTCCGATCGTTCTGAAATTTTGCAGTTTAAAGTATTTCGCGGCTGTTAAGATCGCTATTGAATTTGGTTGAAATCGGTTCAGATTTAGATATAGCTCCCATATATATCTTTCGTCCGATTTGGCCCTTTAGTCCTATAGAAGCTGTATTTTACATCCGATCGTTTTGAAATTTAGAATGGTAGAGTTTCTTGATCCATGAACCAACACTACCCAATTTGAAGAAAATCGGTTAAGATTTAGCTATAGCTCCCACATATATGTTTGTCCGATTTGGCTCTTTAGATCCAATCATTTTTATACCCTACACCACACTGTGGTATAGGGTATTATTTAAGTATAAAATGTCCCAAAAGTAAATTTATGTAAACAATTTATACATGAATTACAAAATTTATATATCAGAGTTATTCAATATTACGAGAGTGGTGTAGGATATTATATAGTCGGCACCGCCCGACTTTAGCCTTTCCTTACTTGTTTTTTGAAAAAAGGCAGATTTGTAAAAATATTTTCATGAACTGCGGTTGTGGCCCCATATTTTATTTTGCGTCCGTACAATTCTTTTTTGGTTTTGTAAAAATAACTCTTATACCAAGAAATGTCAGTTATTGCGAAAAAAATTCAATTTCAAATTTTGGGATCTTTAAAAATGTTTTTGAGATTTGTGGGAATGTTTCTCTATATTTATGTTATTTTTGAATTTAAAGCAATCGTTTACAAAACAACGGCAGATACAGCGAAGAAACTTCAAACTCCCAATTTATGGAATTTTTCAAATATTTTTGGGATTTGCTGAATTGTGCCCTTCAATTCTTATTTAAGGTTTTAACGCATTCTTTTATCAAGAAATGTCAAATATAGCGAAGAAAATTTAAATTTCCAATTTTTGGATATGTAACTAATTCTAAATCTCAATTTAAATTCCCACTTTTGGGAATTTTAAAATTTTTTGTGAATTGTGGGATTGTTGCTGTATAATTTTGTTATTTTTGGATTTAACGCATTCTTTTATCAAGAAATGTCAGATATAGCGAAGAAAAAATTTCCATTTTTTGGATATTTAACTAATTATTTTATTGTTTTTGAATTAAAAGCAAACTTATAGGAAAAAATGGCCATCTTTTATCAACAAATTAAATGAGAAACTTTAAATTCCAAATTTTTCGAATATTTAAATATTTTTGGGAATTGGAGGATTGTGCCCTCAAAAATTTGTTATTTTTGGTTTTGAATTACTCTTTGACGAAGAAATGGCAGTTATGAGAAAAAAAATAGAATATTTATAATTTTTGGGATTTTTAAAATATTTTTGGGAATTGCATTGAAGCACTCTTTTACATACAAAAAGTGTCAGATATATCGAAAAAAAAACATAAAATACTCAAATTTTGAGATATTTTAATTCGTTTTGGGAACTGGGATTGTGTCTTAACAATTCTTATTTCTGTTTTTTTAAGCACTCTTTTACCAAAAAATTTCAGATATAAAAAATCTAATTTTTGGGATTATATTTTTTTGCAATATGGCGGATTGTGGCCCAAAGTTCTTACTTTTTAAGCACACTTAAGCCACAAAATTAATATTTAAAAAATAAAATTTTTGGGATTACAAAGTTCTTACTTCTGGAATTTAAGAAGTCTAACCAAATAGTGTCAGGTGTGCGACAAAAATTATTTCCCAATTTATGGGATTTTTTAAATATTTTTGGGGGGGGAAATTACGTCGAAATGGCGAAAAAAATTAAATTTGGAATTTTTAATTCGGGATTTCTTAACTATTTTAGGGAATTTTGAGATGGTATATCCATATTTTTGTTATCTTTGGTTTTCAAACATTATTTAAAAAAACAAGTAAGGAAAGGCTAAAGTCGGGCGGTGCCGACTATATAATACCCTACACCACTCTCGTAATATTGAATAACTCTGATATATAAATTTTGTAATTCATGTATAAATTGTTTACATAAATTTACTTTTGGGACATTTTATACTTAAATAATACCCTGTACCACAGTGTGGTGTAGGGTATAAAAACGATTGGATCTAAAGAGCCAAATCGGATGAAAAATATATATGGGAGCTATAGCTAAATCTTTACCGATTTTCTTCAAATTAGGCAATGTTGGTTCATGGATCAAGAAACTCTACCATTCTAAATTTCAACACGATTGGATGTAAAATATAGCTGCTATAGAACTAAAGGGCCAAATCGGACGCAACATATATATGGGAGCTATAGCTAAATCTCAACCGATTTTCTTCAAATTCGGCAGCGTTGGTTCATGGATCAAGAAACTCTGCCATTCTAAATTTCAAAATGATTGGATTTCAAATACAGCTTCTACAGGACTAAAGGGCCAAATCGGACGAAACATGTATATGGGAGCTATAGCTAAATCTTAACCGATTTTCTTCAAATTCGGTAGTGTTGGTTCATGGATCAATAAACTCTACCATTCTAAATTTCAAAACGATTGGATGTAAAATACAGCTTCTATAGAACTAAAGGGCCACATCGGACGAAACATATATATGGGAGCTATAGCTAAATCTTAACCGATTTTCTTCAAATTCGGCAATGTTGGTGCATGGATCAAGAAACTCTACCATTCTAAATTTCAAAACGATTGGATGTAAAATACAGCTTTTATAGGACTAAATGGCCAAATCGGACGAAACATATATATGGGAGCTACAGATAAATCTTAACCGATTTTCTTAAAATTCTGTAGTGTTCGTTCATGGATCAAGACATTCTACCATTCTAAATTTCAAAATGATTGGATGTAAAATACAGCTTCTACAGGACTAAAGAGCAAAATCGGACGAAAGATATATATGGGAGCTATATCTAAATCTGAACCGGTTTTCTTCAAATTCGGCAATGTTAGTTCATGGATCAAGAAACTCTGCCATTCTAAATTTCAAAACGATCGGATGTAAAATACAGCTTCTTCAGGACTAAAGAGCAAAATCGGACGAAACATATATATGGGAGCTATATCTAAATCTGAACCGATTTTCTTCAAATTCGGCAATGTTGGTTCGTGGATCAAGAAACTCTACCATTCTAAATTTCAAAACGATTGGATGTAAAATACAGCTTTTATAGGACTAAAGGGCCAAATCGGACGAAAGATATATATGGGAGCTATATCTAAATCTGAACCGATTTTCTTCAAATTCGGCAATGTTGGTTCGTGGATCAAGAAACTCTACCATTCTGAATTTCAAAACGATTGGATGTAAAATACAGCTTCTATAGGACTAAAGGGCCAAATCGGACGCAATATATATATGGGAGCTATATCTAAATCTGAACCGATTTCAACCAAATTCAACAGCGATCTTAACAGCCGCGAAATACTCTAAACTGCAAAATTTCAGAACGATCGGAGTGAAATTGCGACCTGTTGTCGACGAACAACTTTACATGGACAGACGGACGGACGGACGGACAGACATCGTTAAATCGACTCAGCTAGTGATTCTAAGTCGATCGGTATACTTTAAGGTGGGTCTAGCTGTGTTATTTTCAGGTGTTACAAACATCTGCCGTGAAACAAACTTATAATACCCTGTACCACAGTGTGGTGTAGGGTATAAAAAAGAATGACACATCGAAAAAACTTAAAATTTTGCAGTTTTATTTATATTTTTTTTTTAAATATTTTAAAAATTTTAATGATTTTTAAAATATTTTTCCGAATTTTGTCAACTTTTTTTATTTTTAGTTTAGGAAAACTCTTCTTCAAAAAAAACTCGGATACATATTCTTTTTTTGGTTGTGAAGCACTCTACCAAGAAATGTTAGATACAAATTTAACAATTCTTTTCATCTTAAAATTATTTTTGAGAATTGCGGGACAGTGCCCCCATATTTTTGTTTAAAAAATATAACAATTCCCAATTATTGGAATGTTTAAAATAACACAAACTGCAATTTTTTTCGAATTGCGGGATTATACTTGTATCCCTTTTCGTATCTCATTAAACTCTCAATTTTTGGGATTTTTTTTTAATATTGTTGGGTAAGAATTTTTAATTTTAACCTATGAATTTAAGTTTTGACTAAAAAGCTTATAAAAAGTTGTTGTTTTAAATAAAACAAAAACGGTTTTGGATATCAATGAAATTCTTTATTCCTGTTAAAGTACGTTCGATGCCATTATGTATGGAACTCGATTTCTTTTGCATGGCCACCACGGGCACGCTTGCAGAAGTCCAGACGCTGAACCGAATTTTCGACGGTTTTCAAGCATAAATCGGCCGATACTGCTGCAATTTCACGTTCGATATTCGTACGAAGTTCATCAATCGTCGCTGGCTTGTTGGCATAGACCATAGACTTGACGTAGCCCCACAGGAAATAGTCTATCGGCGTCAAATCGCACGACCGAGGCGGCCAATCGACTGGACCATTTCGTGAGATAACACGTTCTCCAAACTTGGTTTCCAATAAATTGATTGTGGCATTCGCTGTGTGGCTTGTGGCGCCGTCCTGTTGGAACCACATGTCCTCCAAGTCCATATCATCCAATTGGGGTCAAAAATATTCGGTTATCATTGAACGGTAGCGATTCCCATTCACAGTAACGTGCCGGTCTTGAACATCACGGAAGAAGTACGGCCCAATGACGACGCCGTCCCATAAATCGCACCAAACCGAACTGGACATGGAGTACGTGTGGATTGCTGTCTGACCAATAACGCATATTTTGCTTATTGACGAAGCCATTCAGCCAGAAATGAGCCTCATCGCTGAAGATGATTTTTCGATTTTTCGCGCTCTTAACGTTGAGACCACTGACTCCGAATTTCGGTAGTAAATTTTAATAATTTCGACTCGTTGTTGGCTCGTATATCTTTCCATCATGAAATGGCAAACCTTACTGAAGAGAAATGTCAAAAGAGCGGCAAAAAATATGGCGTCGTTTGCTGTCCCTGTCGGTCTACTTTAAAAAATTGAAAACAAATTTCTGGCTTTCACGAAATCTTTAATTGCTATTAAACGGCTAAACCGGTTTTTACAAAATTTACGTCTTTTGCAAGACATTTTTTATACCCTACACCACACTGTGGTACAGGGTATTATAAGTTTGTTTCACGGCAGATGTTTGTAACACCTGAAAATAACACAGCTAGACCCACCTTAAAGTATACCGATCGACTCAGAATCACTAGCTGAGTCGATTTAAGCATGTCCGTCCGTCTGTCCATGTAAAGTTTTTCGTCGACTACAGGTCGCAATTTCACTCCGATCGTTCTGTAATTTTGCAGTTTAGAGTATTTCGCAGCTGTTAAGATCGCTATTGAATTTGGTTGAAATCGGTTCAGATTTAGATATAGCTCCCATATATATCTTTCGTCCGATTTGGCCCTTTAGCCCTATAGAAGCTGTATTTTACATCCAATCGTTTTGAAATTTAGAATGGTAGAGTTTATTGATCCATGAACCAACATTGCCGAATTTGGAGAAATTCGGTTAAGATTTAGCTATAGCTCCCATATATATGTTTCGTCCGATTTTGCTCTTTAGTCCTGTAGAAGCTGTATTTTACATCCAATCATTTTGAAATTTAGAATGGTAGAGTTTCTTGATGCATGAACCAACACTACCGAATTTGAAGAAAATCGGTTAAGATTTAGCTATAGCTCCCATATATATGTTTCGTCCGATTTGGCCCTTTAGTCCTATAAAAGCTGTATTTTACATCCAATCGTTTTGAAATTTAGAATGGTAGAGTTTCTTGATCCATGAACCAACATTGCCGAATTTGAAGAAAATCGGTTAAGATTGAGCTATAGCTCCCATATATATGTTTCGTCCGATTTTGGTCTTTAGTCCTGAAGAAGCTGTATTTTACAGCCAATCATTTTGAAATTTAGAATGGTAGAGTTTCTTGATCCATGAACCAACACTACCGAATTTGAAGAAAATCGGTTAAGATTTAGCTGTAGCTCCCATATATATGTTTCGTCCGATTTGGCCCTTTAGTTCTATAGAAGCTGTATTTTACATCCAATCGTTTTGAAATTTAGAATAAACAATTTAAACATGAACTACAAAATTTATATTTCAGAGTTATTCAATATTACGAGAGTGGTGTAGGGTATTATATAGTCGGCCCCGCCCGACTTTAGCCTTTCCTTACTGGTTTTTGTATATTTTTTTTTAAATTTATACGATTATTCGAATTTGTTTAGAACTTTAATTTAAAAAATTGCTATACCTTCGACTTTTTTTCAGATTTATACAGAATAAACACCAGACCTTCACAGACCCAAAACAGTAATTGGAATACTGATATTGAAAGCTGAACAAATTTTACGGTGTTGGTTTCTGGTGGGTTTTTTTTTAATTTATAATTTTTTTAAAAAATGTTAATTAAAAACATTGCCAATTTAAGCAGAATATGAACCAGACTATCACAAATCCAAAACAGTAATTGGATTTTTGGGGACTCAATATTTGTAAATGTTATTGGCGAAATACCACAACAGGTTTGGCAATTTTGGAAATTTTTCTTCTGTGGCTATCAAATCTGCTAGTAATTCTCAATCGATTGGTACTAAAGCATTCTAGCTCCAATATTTAAGAACCAAAACAATCATACCCTATTTTCGTAGGAAGACGTTAAATCACCCATAACATATGAGATATCAATAGATGTACCAAGTTACGTACGATTCTACTTCTTAAATCTAAAATAAAATCAGTGATCTTCTAAAAATTTTACTAAGTATTCATCAATTCATATGCCTCTAAAAACAATATTACATTAAATTCTATTTTAATATAATAAGAATCATTTGCAATGTGATTCAGTCATCATTCATATCAAATGCATTCCATTACTCATCTTCATAATCATCATCTGCATTCATTGAATAGACAACGACTGAGTGTGTACGAGTATTCGATCTATTACAGCACAAAAATTATTGCATCTTTAGTCATCGTCATCAGACACTGGGAAAAAGATGGACATTAAGATGCAAATGATGAAAGCGCCCACAATAATAATGCAGATGATGACGACGACGGCCACTGCTATACACTGATAGAAAAAGCTTCGTCATTCGTCAAAAGTCAGCTAACGTACGGATAATCCTATTGATGAATTTGTTCGTCGCCCTGACGAATCTCTGTTTAATCTCTGGAAACTATAGTTTCGAGGGTTATCGTTCGCTCCAGTCAGGCTTACGGATGGACGGACATAAGTAAAATGACTTAATGTGTTCTAAAACGGATTTCCTCCGCATAAACTTAGGGTCTTAGGCCACTCCTTTGATTCGTTACCCTTTTTATAAATGTTATATATACACTTATTGATATTTGTATTATAAATCAAATAAATCCCCATATTTATCCCCTCACCTCATTTTTTTTATTTATGAGCACGATTCATTGTAGGGATGATATGTAATCACCCTGTGGGGTTTTTTATTCCACTAAATAGTTCTTGTTCTAGTATACTTAAACAGAGATTCGTCATGACGACGAACAAATTCATAGATAGGATTATCCGTACGTTAGCTGACTTTTGACGAATGACGAAGCTTTTTCTATCAGTGTACTCTGTGTACTGATGACGTGGGCTATAATAAACGACTAAGTCTGCCATTTGCCACATTCCAAATAAATTTCAAAAAAAAAAACATCAAGATTTTTATAGTTTTCTGTTTTATTTTCTATCTAAATATAGAAGTGTTTTGCAACGACGTCATAAAATAAACGCTGGTCCAAGAATTTTTCTGGTTTTGGGGGGACAAAACGAAACGATTTCTAAAAGCGGAGGATATGATGAGATGTACACATTGGCAGCAAGTACACTGTCCTCCTGACCATTGGCAATATTCCGTTACTGTTGGAAAAATAATAGAAATCTAAAAAATATCAATAAACCGATGCCAGAATACCCTACTACTCCATAATATGGTAAAAAGTTTTTAAAGCCTTCCAGCACCAATAATTCAAAATTAGTTACAATCATATATGAGTACACTTCCAAATAAAATAAGTGACAACAGTAAGTCATTCACTTATAAAGATAAATTAATTGAATCTACCCGCTGTGGCCAACCTCGTTTGAATAATGTGGGGAATACCTCAAAGAAACCACACTTCTCTCAGAAATATTATACCTCAAGTGATACTCTAAATAAGCAGAAATATGGTTTATATTTACATTTCTGTACAAAAAAGGGCAATTCCCAAGAAAAGGCGTCATCATAACGACAATACGACAAATGGAAAATTATTGGCTATCTAAAAAAAAGTTGCGATCTCAATTCAGAGCTGTGCCAAATTTGTAGTTTGTAATATCATCGGAACAATAAATTATTATCGATGTGGAGTAGCTAAAAATAGGGTGCATAAATTGTAGAATTTTTCATACATTGTTAGCAGTCGTCCATACTATGTACATACAATATTGTGTTTACTATAATCATTAGAATAACCCAGCACAATTATCGGTGGGAACTCAGGTTATTTAAAAAAAAAACTGTGAAACGTGACCACAAAAACCCTTAGGTCCACTGTATCTTTCAATAGTTGAATTAACACAATTAACAAACTTATGGCGATTTCTTTCCTGCAAAAAAACTGCAGTATTTCCGTTGCCCTTTTCCCGAAATCTGGAGTTTTATATCATATTTTGGAATTTTGAAATATGAGCTAAGTTTATTTCGAGGGACTGCATATGTTCCACACAAAAAGGGCAAATAATTTTCAGAATCTTGAGCCCACAGGGCAACCCTTTTTTTTCAGACTGATTTCCATTAGATTTAGATTCTTCTGATCATGAGTCAAAATCGTTTCTAAGCAAAAAACATTTCCACATAAAATTAAAACAGAGGTATCTGGTGTGAGACTAATGTAGGAAGATAAAATAATTCTTGAAATTATTTTCAATTAGCTTTTTCTGATAGAAAGTACATTATGATAAATTTATGAAAAACGACATTTTATTTATTTATTATTTATTTATTCACAAACATTAAATTTTGTCGTTTTTCCATAAAAGCCAATTTTGACTCTTTCATACATAAAGTAAATTTTGTTGTTTTTCTTAAAAAAAATCAATGTTGACTATTTGCATCAATGTTGAATATTTGCTATAAAAAGGCAATTGTTTACTTTTCTTAAAAATATCCATTTCTCTTCTACAATATCAAATTTTAGTTTCAAAAAGTCAATTTTTACATTTTTCTTTAAAAATCAATTTTTTTTTCGCCAAATTGCCGATTTGGGTTTTATCTTATAAAAATTAAACTATCTTTTTCCTATAAACATTATAGGAAAAGTATAAATAAAATGTCTTTTTTCATTAATGTATCATAAATTATTTTTTATCAGAAAGGTAATTAGAAATTTCTAATGTTTCCTATAAAAGGCTTATTTCTTTTTTTTTCTACAAAAATATATATATTACTTTTTGCTATAATATATATATAATATATAAATTTCGACTTTTTCCTATAAAAAGTAAAATTCTACTTTTCCTATAAAAATAAATTTTGGACCATTTTAAATTATTTCAAGGATTATTTTATCTTCCTATATGAGTCTTACACTAGATGCCTTTGTTTTAATTTTATGTAGAAATGTTTTTCTACCGAGGAACGATGTTCATTAGAGCCCGACCGAACGTTCGGCTTCGGCTACGGCTTCGGCCAAAATGGGATAATCGGCCATAGTTCGGCATTCGGCCACAAAATCAGCCGAATTTGGCCGAAGGCCGAATATTTGTTCAAAAAGTACAAAAAATAAAAATATATGTCTTGTTAAAGAAAATTCTATGATGTAAATCTTCATAAGAGCAGCGAAGTGTACGGAAGTGAAAAATACTACAAAAATAATTGGAGAAAGGTATTAAAGGAAGGAAGGACAAAGAAAAATATGACTCAGTTCCTCACCTAAAAGCTCTCGAACTAGTGCAAGCATTCTGGTACTAGTTGTAAGATTTGATAATAAGGAGCTGTAACTCGAGATGTTTCAAAAACGCTGACATTCATTAACGGGAGAACTGGTGTCCGGCCTTCTAAAGGGACAGTCAGACAAGCAATATTGTTCAAACTTGAAACCCCATGAGCAACAGTTTTTCTGATAAATAATGGTGGCAGAAAAGTTATTGTACCCAAGTGTGCTAGAGATATGTTTGTTATGCTGCGGAGCACCTGTATTCAAGTTAAAGAAATGGTATGCAATGTATCAATTCAGAAAAAATATTTTCTTTGTCATTAAAGTTTTTAATTTTATGTGCTAAGTAAATAAATACGTAAGCAGTAGACATAAACTGATTAAAAAAAAAAACCAATTTTTGGTGCAAAGTAAAAAAATCTTTAACAAATATAAAACCTTCGGCTTCGGCTACGGCTTCGGCCGAAGTTTGTAAATTTAGCCGAAGTTCGGCTACGGCTTCGGCTTCGGCCTTAAAATCCGACTTCGGTCGGGCTCTAATGTTCATTCATGATCAAAATAATCTAAATCTAAGTTTATTAATTGTATATTAGTTGAAAGATACAGTCGACTTAAGCGTTTTTGTGGTCAGGTTTCACAATTTTTAAAAAAAAAAACTGAGTTCCCATCGATAATTGTGCTGGGTTATTCTAATGATTATCGTAAACACAACAGTATGGACGACTGCTAACAATGTATGAAAAATTGTACAATTTATGCACCCTATTTTTAGCTACTCCACATCGATTGTAATTTATTGTTTCGATGATAATACAAACCACAATTCGGGTACAGTTCTGAATTGAGATCGCAACATTTTGTAAGATATCCAATAATTTTCCATTCGTTCGTCATATTGTGTCGTTAGATGACGACTTTTCTAGGGAATTGCCCTTTTTATACAGACATGTAAATATAAACCATGGTTATGCTTATTTAGTATAACTTGAGGTATACTATTTCTGAGAGAAGTGTGGTTTCTTTGAGGTATTGCCCACATTATTCAAACGAGGTTGACCACAGCGGGTAGATTAAATTAACTTATCTTTATAAGTGAATGGCTTACTGCTTTCACTTATGTTATTTTTAAGTGTACTCGTAAATAATTGTAACTTATTTTGAATTACTGTTGACTGAAGGTATACAAAATTTGTACCATATAATGGAGTAGTAGGGTATTCTGTAATCGGTTTATTGATATTTTTAGATTTCTATCAGTTTTCCAACAGTAACGGAATATTACCAATGATTAGAAGGAAGAGCTGGTACAGGTAAAGGTAAATTTGTAATTTTTCCTATAAAAAGTAATTTTTAGTTTTTTTTTTTGTAAAAAAAAAAGTAAATTTCGATATTTTCCTATAAAAATTAAATTTTAACCGTTTCCTATAAAAATGAATTTTTGACTTTTTCTTATAAAAAGTAAATTTTTATGTTTTCCTACAAAAGTCAATTTTGGACTTTTTTTCTACTTTTTTCTATTTCACCCAAATTTCTACTATTCCCTATAAAAAATAAATTTCTTCTTTTTCTCATAAATAATAAATTTCTACTTTTTCCTAAAGTATATTTTTATGTTTTTCTACAAAAGTCAATTTTGGACTTTTTTCTACTTTTTCCTATTTAACCCAAATTTCTACTATTCCCTATAAAAAAATTAATTTCTACTGCACTGTAATATCATGCGATTCCATCAGGACAACCAATATTTTGGTTCTGGTATACTTCTGCTTCCATGTTGACAACAATCATATTTGGTTGCGCCAACTACGAAAATGGCGGCGTAAATTATCTGCTGCAGTTGCCGCAACCAACAGTTTTAAAAAATTGGTTGTTCTGACCATTTGTCAATCATATACTACCGACAATTAATTAAAAACAGTTTTCATTAATTTTTATTTTATTTATTGAACAAAAAACTAAACAATTCATAACAAAATTAAAAATCCCATATTACAAATACATCACTATTATGAGATGTGGAAATATTTGACACACATTTTAGTACACGGAAAAAAAACCCAAAACTTTTATGCAAATATCGCTTAACCCTGTGCTTTCAATTTCATGATTGTTGCTTTTATTTTTTATTTCTGTAAAACATTTTGCACACATATTCTGCATTCCAAACATTATTATCCACACGAGATTATTTTTGATTACCTATACCGTTCTTGAACAAAATGTTTAAGATTTATTTATGTCGAGTAATTTTATTTTTTGTTTGTCATGTATCAGCAAAAGAACAGCAACCAATCTTTCGGTTGTATTTCCCAAAATACATTTAATTATTCTAAATTTGGGAAATGATTGGGATAACCAATAAACGATTATTTATTAATATTTTTTCTGTTGTAGTTATTCGTTGCAATAATAATCATTGGTCTATTGATACAATTTCTGTTGTCAACAATAAAACATTGGTTGTCCCAACCAAAAATCGATCATATAGTACTATAATGAAAATTTAAAATTGGTTACCACAACTAACCGAGTGTCAATGAAAACCAGTAAGGAAAGGCTAAAGTCAGGCGGTGCCGACTATATAATACCCTACACCACTCTCGTAATATTGAATAACTCTGATATATAAATTTTGTAATTCATGTATAAATTGTTTACATAAATTTACTTTTGGGACATTTTATACTTAAATAATACCCTGTACCACAGTGTGGTGTAGGGTATAAAAACGATTGGATCTAAAGAGCCAAATCGGATGAAACATATATATGGGAGCTATAGCTAAATCTTTACCGATTTTCTTCAAATTCCGCAATGTTGGTTCATGAATCAAGAAACTCTACCATTCTACATTTCAAAACGATTGGATGTAAAATATAGCTTCTATAGAACTAAAGGACCAAATCGGACGAAACATATAAATGGGAGCTATAGCTAAATCTTAACCGATTTTCTTCAAATTCAGTAGTGTTGCGTCATGGATCATGAAACTCTATCATTCTAAATTTCAAAACGATTGGATGTAAAATACAGCTTTTATAGGACTAAAGGGCCAAATCCGATCTCAACCGATTTTCTTCAAATTCGGCAGCGTTGGTTCATGGATCAAGAAACTCTACCATTCTAAATTTCAAAATGATTAGATTTCAAATACAGCTTCTACAGGACTAAAGGGCAAAATCGCACGAAACATGTATATGGGAGCTATAGCTAAATCTTAACCGATTTTCTTCAAATTCGGTAGTGTTGGTTCATGGATCAATAAACTCTACCATTATAAATTTCAAAACGATTGGATGTAAAATACAGCTTCTATAGAACTAAAGGGCCAAATCGGACGAAACATGTATATGGGAGCTATAGCTAAATCTTAACCGATTTTCTTCAAATTCGGTAGTGTTGGTTCATGGATCAAGAAACTCTACCATTCTAAATTTCAAAATGATTGGATGTAAAATACAGCTTCTTCAGGACTAAAGAGCAAAATCGGACGAAACATATATATGGGAGCTATAGCTAAATCTCAACCGATTTTCTTCAAATTCGGCAGCGTTGGTTCATGGATCAAGAAACTCTACCATTCTAAATTTCAAAATGATTAGATTTCAAATACAGCTTCTACAGGACTAAAGGGCAAAATCGCACGAAACATGTATATGGGAGCTATAGCTAAATCTTAACCGATTTTCTTCAAATTCGGTAGTGTTGGTTCATGGATCAATAAACTCTACCATTATAAATTTCAAAACGATTGGATGTAAAATACAGCTTCTATAGAACTAAAGGGCCAAATCGGACGAAACATATATATGGGAGCTATAGCTAAATCTTAACCGATTTTCTTCAAATTCGGTAGTGTTTGTTCATGGATCAATAAACTCTTCCATTATAAATTTCAAAACGATTGGATGTAAAATACAGCTTCTATAGAACTAAAGGGCCAAATCGGACGAAACATATATATGGGAGCTATAGCTAAATCTTAACCGATTTTCTTCAAATTCGGTAGTGTTGGTTCATGGATCAATAAACTCTACCATTATAAATTTCAAAACGATTGGATGTAAAATACAGCTTCTATAGAACTAAAGGGCCAAATCGGACGAAACATATATATGGGAGCTATAGCTAAATCTTAACCGATTTTCTTCAAATTCGGTAGTGTTGGTTCATGGATCAAGAAACTCTACCATTCTAAATTTCAAAATGATTGGATGTAAAATACAGCTTCTTCAGGACTAAAGAGCAAAATCGGACGAAACATATATATGGGAGCTATAGCTAAATCTTAACCGATTTTCTTCAAATTCGGTAGTGTTGGTTCATGGATCAATAAACTCTACCATTATAAATTTCAAAACGATTGGATGTAAAATACAGCTTCTATAGAACTAAAGGGCCAAATCGGACGAAACATATATATGGGAGCTATAGCTAAATCTTAACCGATTTTCTTCAAATTCGGTAGTGTTGGTTCATGGATCAAGAAACTCTACCATTCTAAATTTCAAAATGATTGGATGTAAAATACAGCTTCTTCAGGACTAAAGAGCAAAATCGGACGAAACATATATATGGGAGCTATAGCTAAATCTCAACCGATTTTCTTCAAATTCGGCAGCGTTGGTTCATGGATCAAGAAACTCTACCATTCTAAATTTCAAAATGATTAGATTTCAAATACAGCTTCTACAGGACTAAAGGGCAAAATCGCACGAAACATGTATATGGGAGCTATAGCTAAATCTTAACCGATTTTCTTCAAATTCGGTAGTGTTGGTTCATGGATCAATAAACTCTACCATTATAAATTTCAAAACGATTGGATGTAAAATACAGCTTCTATAGAACTAAAGGGCCAAATCGGACGAAACATATATATGGGAGCTATAGCTAAATCTTAACCGATTTTCTTCAAATTCGGTAGTGTTGGTTCATGGATCAATAAACTCTACCATTATAAATTTCAAAACGATTGGATGTAAAATACAGCTTCTATAGAACTAAAGGGCCAAATCGGACGAAACATATATATGGGAGCTATAGCTAAATCTTAACCGATTTTCTTCAAATTCGGTAGTGTTGGTTCATGGATCAAGAAACTCTACCATTCTAAATTTCAAAATGATTGGATGTAAAATACAGCTTCTTCAGGACTAAAGAGCAAAATCGGACGAAACATATATATGGGAGCTATAGCTAAATCTTAACCGATTTTCTTCAAATTCGGCAATGTTGGTGCATGGATCAAAAAACTCTACCATTCTAAATTTCAAAACGATTGGGTGTAAAATACAGCTTTTATAGGACTAAATGGCCAAATCGGACGAAACATATATATGGGAGCTACAGATAAATCTTAACCGATTTTCTTAAAATTCGGTAGTGTTGGTTCATGGATCAAGACATTCTACCATTCTAAATTTCAAAATGATTGGATGTAAAATACAGCTTCTACAGGACTAACGAGCAAAATCGGACGAAACATATATATGGGAGCTATAGCTAAATCTTAACCGATTTTCTTCAAATTCGGCAATGTTGGTTCATGGATCAAGAAACTCTACCATTCTAAATTTCAAAACGATTGGACATCGTTAAATCGACTCAGCTAGTGATTCTGAGTCGATCGGTATACTTTAAGGTGGGTCTAGCTGTGTTATTTTCAGGTGTTACAAACATCTGCCGTGAAACAAACTTATAATACCCTGTACCACAGTGTGGTGTAGGGTATACAAATCGACGTGCGTTTAGTAAAGTAATAGAAGAAATATATGTGTAATATTTTGGTATACGAGATAAAAATATGAACGAACCGTGAACACCTAGTATTTTGTTTTTACAAAATTCGTGCCATGTAAATCTTACTCGATGGACTAGTGGAATAATGCGGTACGTACTTTAAAATTAATGTATTAAAATGTTTTGTGGAATAAAACGTTTTAATTTTAGACTTCGCGTGGAATTTGGAATGCCAATGATTTGGAGACAACCATTCATTCACGATACGGACTATTTTTGTCTAAGTTAATAGATTGGAGTAGGAAGTGTCCAAGTATAGCTAACAGCCTAATAACGGAAACATCATCAAGTTCAACTGAGTACTCAACTCTGAGCGATTCAAGTTTGAGTCAGAAGTCATCGCTTTTAACTCAGTTTCAACTCATTGATCTAGTGAGAAATTTGGAACTTACCAAAGATAAGGCAGAACTACTTGCATCTGGGATGAAACAGTACAATATTTTGGCCCCAGATGATAACATATCATATTATAGAGTCCGTGATATACCTTACAAACAATTTTATACAACTGTGGACAACAGATGCTTTTGCAAGGACATTCCCGGATTGTTCGAGGAACTTAATCAAATATACAATTCAAGGGAATGGCGGTTACTTGTTGACAGCAGTAAAGAAAGTTTGAAAGCAGTACTTTTACACATCGGAAATCAGGAACCGTCGATTCCCAATGCTAATGTGTCAGCACTAAGGAATCATACGAAACAATGGCTAAATTGATAAAATACATAAAATATGAACATGACTGGAAAATTTGATGCGATTTAAAAGTAGTTGGTATGTTATGCCTCTGGGATAGCCGGTATTTTGCCACAACTGCATATTAAGATGGGGCTCTTTAAAAATTTTGTAAAAGCCTTAAGGAGAGATGGCAATTCACTCTAATATTTAAAAAGTTTATTTAAAAGTCTTTCTTTTCAAAAAATCGAAGAAGGAGTTTTTGATGGGCCTAAAATAAGGAAACTGATGAAAGATGTGAATTTCGAATCATATTTGACGTCGGATGAAATTGCAACATGGAGGTCGTTTAAGCTTGTAGTTTCAAATTTCCATGGATCCAATAAAAAACCGCAATATGAAACAATGATTAATGATTTGTTAAAAAATTATGAAAAAATTGGTTAGAAATATATTTTTATATATATATGTATATAACACATATGTATGTATTTTTCCTACTTACGTTTCGCTTTATGTATTCCAACAGGTGTAAATATGTCCCTCAAAATTCATTTCTTGCATTCTCATTTAAACTTTTTCCCCGAGAATCTTGGCGACGTAAGTGACGAACATGGCGAAAGGTTTCACCAAGAATTGATGTCCATCGAGCGGCGTTACCAAAGGCACTGGGATGAAAGAATGATGGGAGATTATATTTGGTTCCTCATTAGAGAAACCGATTCCGAAATCTACAAACGTCAACACAGAACTCACAATTACTTCTAATGAAACTTGTTCATGTAAATAAACTCAAATGTACATAATATAAATAAAAGTAATAAATAAAATCGTTATTTAAACAGAAATTTAAAAAAAAAATTTAAATTCTCTTACCTCTACCAAAAGGGGCAATAATTTCCACATTTATCCATAGACTTTTTTCAAATAGGCATTATTTTCTTCGCTAGGATGCAAACTTTTCGATTTTTTATGTGTTTTTTGCCCAGAATTTTTTCTCTTTTTTTTTGAAAAAAAATCTACTTTTTCCAATTTGTTTAATGACTTTTACTAAACCACTGTTTCTAAGTTAAAGAGATATTTCCAACATTGGTAGCCCACATTAATAGCTTCAATTTAACGCATAAGTCGACCTGATCGGGCATATACTCCAAAAATTATAGTGCAAATACTAAGGGTACCTTCGACGATAATAGTATTTTTAATAAAAAATTAAAAAAAAAAAATTATCCATAAAAAAATTTTTGGTTTTGATTTTATATAACAGTATGCCACAATCTATACAAAAAAATAATTTTTAGGTCTAGGACACAAAAAAAAAAATTTCTTTCTTGCATAGTGTAATCGACCCAGTAATTTTCTACTTTTTCCCATAAAAGTAAAATTCAACTTATTTCTATAAAAAGTATATTGCTACTTATTGCTATAAAAAGTATATTGCTACTTTTACGTATAAAAAGTATATTGCTACTTTTACGTATAAAAAGTAAACATCTACTTTTTCTTATAAAAGTAAATTTCTACCTTTTAGTACTTCAAAGATCTATTACAAATTTAACGAGCTTGAACACAACTTTTTACTTTAAAAAGTAAATTTTTAAATGTAAATCTCTAGTTTTTCTTATAAGGAGTACATTTTCTAAATTTCTACTTTTTCCTATAAAAAGTAAATTTCTAAATTTTTCCTTTTTCCTATAAAAAGTAAATTTCTAAATTTTTACTTTTTCCTATAAAAAGTAAATTTATACTTTTTTTCCTATAAAAAGTAAATTTCTACTATTTCATATAAAAATTAAATTTCTACTTTTTTATATAAAAATAATTTTGTTCTTTTTCCAATTACAATTGTTTGTAATTGTTCCCATAAAACGTAAATTTTGAAATTTGTCCTATAAAAATAAAATATATACTTTTTCTATAAAAAGTCGATTTGTATAGGGTCAGATATAAACCAATGAAATTCATTTTTGCCTAAAAACTTTATAAAATATTGATGAATATGGCTAAATGGAAAAATATTCTTCACTTATTTTTTGAAAGAACAAATTTTACAAAATCTTATCGGGATTGAAATTTCAAAAACATAATGAGAAAATTTAAGTTTGGCTGAACGGCTGAACCGATTTCTTACAAAGTTTACGCCGTTTGAAAAAGAACAATGTTTTTTTTCTAAAAAAAAAAAATTATATATATTTTTCTTAGATTCCTTTCAAACACGGAATATGCACCAATCCCTCACAAATGCAAAACAGTAATTGCAATGTTTTGGACTCAATATTTGTAAATGTTATGTACGAAATACTTAGACAGGTCTGCCAAATAAAAAGTTTATTTTAATTTATTCCTATATGTCAATTTTGGATTTTTTAGCCAAAGGTTCCAATAAAAAGTTAACAGACGGAAATGACCTCAGAACGCATATATTTTTTCGTGAGTGTACAACACATAAAAATGTATACGTAAATTAATTATCATTAATGTTTAAATGTTTTCTTTTGCCTGTACAATTTTTATCCTGATGATGCCTTTCGAGGAAAGGTGAAATATCGAAAATAAATAAAATAAAAAAAATCAAGAACTCGAGCTCGACTTTCATTTAACAATTTGTTTCAAATAAAAAGTTAATTTTTATTTTCTCCTTTGAAATTTCTATTTAAACATTTATTATATTTGGTCGATATTGATTTTTTTCCTATAAAAATTTTGCCTTTTTCAGATGTTTCCTATAAATTTAAAATTTGGTATATTTCCTGTCAATTTGAATATTTTTTTCACAAAAAAGTAATTTTAGACGATTTAATATAAAAATTCGATTTTGACTTAAAAAAAAAAAAATTACAAGAAATTTTTGTTTTTTCCTAGAAAAATTAATTTTTAACTTTTTTCTATAAAAACTAAATTTACACTTTTTACCCTCATATGTCGATAACGCATTTTTCTTATTTTTTCTATTTTCTAAAAAATTTAGATTTTTATTCAATTTCTATTTTTACTTATTACTATAAAGCGATTTTTTCTGTTTCCTATCAAAAGTCATTTCATACTGTTATTTTTACTTTTTCGTAAAAAAAAAGATTTACATTCCTATTAAAAGTAGATTTTAACGATTTCCTCTAAAAGGGAGATATTAAAATTTGTTTATGAAAATTTGGTCTTTTTCATATAAAATGTATAAACAGTATTTTTTTCTTAAAAAAGTCAACTATTACTTTTCCGTATTAAAAAACAAGTAAGAAAGTTTCAGTCGGGTAAACCGACTAAGGTATACCCTCACTTTGTGAGTAATGTAATATGGAATATTAAACGAATTATTCTGTCAATTTGTATGGGAGGTACCAGAATGTTTTTAACAAATACACCTATTTTTCGCTGAATAGTAGATTCTTTAAATACATTACACTGCGCCGAATTATAAACATTTTTTGCACTGGTATATTAACGTTATGAAATATTAAATTTTGGTATGATTTGGCCATTTTGTGTGGGAGGTACAAAAAGGGGCGTGGTGATAACGAATATTTTTTACAGGGCTATAGGGACTTCAAAAGCGTTACACTGTGCAAAATGTTGTTGCATTTTCGTGCATTGGTACTCATGCTGTGAGCTCTTAACTTTTTGTGCAAAATGGTACCTTTGTGTGGGAGGTACCAAAAGGGGCGTAGCAACATGGCCCATTTTTCTCGAGTTGATAGCCACTAATAAACTAATGCTATGTGTGGAATTTCAGAAGATTCGAATAAGTAGTATAGCAGTTATTAAAGATTCAATATTTCACAACATTTTAACACTTTGTGGGGGAGGTACTAGAAGGAGTGGACCAATATGGCCCATCTTCGAACTTAGCCGGAGATAGAAAAAAATATTACCACGTACCAAATTTGAAGTCAATCGGTTACTCCTTTCGAGAGTTAAGACACACAGACAGACAGACAGACAGATAGACAGACAGACAGACAGACGGACGGACATTGCTCATTCGTCTTAAAATGACCCAAAACGAATATCCGCCGAATATACTTAGGGTCTTAGATCACTCCTTCGATGTGTTACACTTTTTTTCGTAGCAAATGATATATACCCTCGTCACACTAAAGTGAGGGTATAAAAATTCCTATCAAATGTCGATATTAAATTCTGCTATAATAGGTCGATATTGATTTTTTCCATATCGATACCTCTATTCTAAACTATGCTAAGTACAAAAAAGGTAGTTTTTCTGTACAGGCGATTTTAAAGAATTTTTTAAATTTGTATGGAATTCTTTATAATGCCAATCGAAGGTCCTTTTGACGGAATATAATTTGGAATATTTAGAAATTAAAAATGCAATCTCCCTAAAAACATGCTACGTCGACTTAGCTTGTTTTATCGATATTAAAAGTATTTTTTTCTCTTTCGTAGAAAAGGTAATAATTTGACTATTTCCTATAAAAATTCTATTTGGAATTTTTCCATAAAGACTGACAATTGATTGGATTAAATTCGATTTTTTTCTACAAAGTCAATTTGAATTTTTCTATGAGATGTCATCTTGGTTTTCCTTCCGAAAAGTCAAATAATTTCGAAATTTAAATTATGTATCATTAATTGGTTATTTTCAAAGTAAATGATGTGTTTACCAAAATCCGTGCTGGGCACAGTGGGGTGGCTTCATACAGTTTTTGTAAAAAAAAAACTATAGTGTCCGAATTTTTAATATTTACCTATAAATTTTACTTTTTGCCTAAAAACTTTGGGAAAAGTTGCTAAATGAAAAAATAAGACAGCGCTATCATTTATTTTAAAAAAAATACAACATTTTATGGGGATTTGAAATGTTAAAGATGACAAATGAATTTTTTGTGTTTTACGAAATTTTCAATTGGTCGTGATCGGCAGAACCGATTTATACAACGTTAATGTCGATAAACGTTATTTACTCGATAACCGTTATATTAACGTAAGTCGGTTGAGCAGGCAATTTTTACAAGTCGATTTTGACCTTTATTCTA
Source organism: Eudasyphora cyanicolor (assembly GCA_963930755.1). Lineage (NCBI taxonomy): Eukaryota > Metazoa > Arthropoda > Insecta > Diptera > Muscidae > Eudasyphora > Eudasyphora cyanicolor. The sequence goes on from OZ005735.1 coordinate 247,031,277, forward strand.
AAAATAAATATTAGCTTTTCCTTAAAACAATTTAATTTTTAAGGTTTTCCTATAAAAATACATTCCATACTATTTCCTATGAAAAGCGGATTTTTATTTTCCCCAATAAAAATTAATTTAGATTTTTTCCAATAGTCTATTTGGCCCTTTCCTGTGAAATAAATTTGAATTTTTCCCATAAAAGCTAATTTTTACCTTTTCTATAAAAATCCATTCGTTACTTTTCCAATAAAAAATCTAAATTTACCTTCAAAAGATGATTTTGAAGTTTTCTATAAAAAAACAGTTTTTGTCAATTAAAAAAACATATTTGACTATTAGACCTAAATTCGGACTATTATTTCATATAATGACAATTTCGAATCTCTCTAAAAGAAGTCTATATTGGCACAAAAGTCAATTAATTTCGATATACTTTAATTAATTAGTTAATTTCAAAGAAAGTCATGTTTCTACCAAAGGCTGTGCAAGTCCACGCCCACTATTACTATTGAAGCAAGACATTGTTTATGTATGTATGTAAATAGATATTATATATAGACAGATAGTAAATAGTTATATAGATCACGAAAAAATTACATACATTTTAACTATTTTCCCAACTGTCTGGGTTTGCTGGGTTATTTTACCCGTAGTTGCTTGCCTGACTGCCTCAGTGAAAGCCTGTGACTGTGCAAAGAAGAAGAACATTCTACGCTTAGGTATGTGCAGAATGCAGAAAAAGCTCAGAAAGAAGACAGCCCATAAAACGTTTATGGCGTTTAAATAGTTTGTTGGCCAAAACGGCAGCAGCGGCAGAAATAACACCATCACCGCCCATGGCTCATGCCTGGGAAAACCCCCAAACGAACAACAATTTATCGGACACCACCAAAGCAACGAACCGCAAGACAAAGGAATCTGCTCCAAACTGTAGCGCAGACGAACGCTACACTTATCCAAGGGAGCAGTCGCCACGAATAAGAAGTAAGTATACGAATGAGGCGCAACAACAGTTGTGCTAGGCGGTACCTACAGCAGATTGCAACTGTTGTTGCAAATTCATTTCGTTTAATATGTGGACGGTTGTTGCAACATTGTTGCAAAGGCAGCGACTGAGCAGAGAGGAGCAGCAGAGTACAGGCGAAGAGGTCTCTCGTTATTTTGGGGGACGGTTGGTGGAAGCAATAATGGATGATGTCGTTATTATTGCTATAGTCGTTATTATTGCTATATCTTTCAAGTTGAACATTTAAGTATGTTTGACAGTTAGCAAAGGGTTATTGCATGATAATTTTTGCATATGGTCATGCATCATTTAGTGTCTACGTGGTTAAGCGTTCCACGATTCCCCCAGGCAGATATGTTAACCTTCCAACAACTGGTGCCAACAGTTTGACTGATGTATCTTATAATCTCAACTCCTCCACCGTAAACAGTATTGTTGGCGAACCATCGGCACCGGTAGCCAAGAATCAAAAGAATTAAAAGAATCAAAAGAATCAAAAGAATCAAAAGAATCAAAAGAATCAAAAGAATCAAAAGAATCAAAAGAATCAAAAGAATCAAAAGAATCAAAAGAATCAAAAGAATCAAAAGAATCAAAAGAATCAAAAGAATCAAAAGAATCAAAAGAATCAAAAGAATCAAAAGAATCAAAAGAATCAAAAGAATCAAAAGAATCAAAAGAATCAAAAGAATCAAAAGAATCAAAAGAATCAAAAGAATCAAAAGAATCAAAAGAATCAAAAGAATCAAAAGAATCAAAAGAATCAAAAGAATCAAAAGAATCAAAAGAATCAAAAGAATCAAAAGAATCAAAAGGATCAAAAGAATCAAAAGAATCAAAAGAATCAAAAGAATCAAAAGAATCAAAAGAATCAAAAGAATCAAAAGAATCAAAAGAATCAAAAGAATCAAAAGAATCAACAGAATCAACAGAATCAACAGAATCAACAGAATCAAAAGAATCAACAGAATCAACAGAATCAACAGAATCAAAAGAATCAAAAGAATCAAAAGAATCAAAAGAATCAAAAGAATCAAAAGAATCAAAAGAATCAAAAGAATCAAAAGAATCAAAAGAATCAAAAGAATCAAAAGAATCAAAAGAATCAAAAGAATCAAAAGAATCAAAAGAATCAACAGAATCAACAGAATCAAAAGAATCAAAAGAATCAAAAGAATCAAAAGAATCAAAAGAATCAAAAGAATCAAAAGAAATCAAAAGAATCAAAAGAATCAAAAGAATCAAAAGAATCAAAAGAATCAAAAGAATCAAAAGAATCAAAAGAATCAAAAGAATCAAAAGAATCAAAAGAATCAAAAGAATCAAAAGAATCAAAAGAATCAAAAGAATCAAAAGAATCAAAAGAATCAAAAGAATCAAAAGAATCAAAAGAATCAAAAGAATCAAAAGAATCAAAAGAATCAAAAGAATCAAAAGAATCAAAAGAATCAAAAGAATCAAAAGAATCAAAAGAATCAAAAGAATCAAAAGAATCAAAAGAATCAACAGAATCAACAGAATCAACAGAATCAACAGAATCAACAGAATCAGAAGAATCAAAAGAATCAAAAGAATCAACAGAATCAAAAGAATCAAAAGAATCAAAAGAATCAAAAGAATCAAAAGAATCAAAAGAATCAAAAGAATCAAAAGAATCAAAAGAATCAAAAGAATCAAAAGAATCAAAAGAATCAAAAGAATCAAAAGAATCAAAAGAATCAAAAGAATCAAAAGAATCAAAAGAATCAAAAGAATCAAAAGAATCAAAAGAATCAAAAGAATCAAAAGAATCAAAAGAATCAAAAGAATCAAAAGAATCAAAAGAATCAAAAGAATCAAAAGAATCAAAAGAATCAAAAGAATCAAAAGAATCAAAAGAATCAAAAGAATCAAAAGAATCAAAAGAATCAAAAGAATCAAAAGAATCAAAAGAATCAAAAGAATCAAAAGAATCAAAAGAATCAAAAGAATCAAAAGAATCAAAAGAATCAAAAGAATCAAAAGAATCAAAAGAATCAAAAGAATCAAAAGAATCAAAAGAATCAAAAGAATCAAAAGAATCAAAAGAATCAAAAGAATCAAAAGAATCAAAAGAATCAAAAGAATCAAAAGAATCAAAAGAATCAAAAGAATCAAAAGAATCAAAAGAATCAAAAGAATCAAAAGAATCAAAAGAATCAAAAGAATCAAAAGAATCAAAAGAATCAAAAGAATCAAAAGAATCAAAAGAATCAAAAGAATCAAAAGAATCAAAAGCATCAACAGAATCAAAAGCATCAACAGAATCAAAAGAATCAAAAGAATCAAAAGAATCAAAAGAAATCAAAAGAAATCAAAAGAAATCAAAAGAAATCAAAAGAAATCAAAAGAAATCAAAAGAATCAAAAGAATCAAAAGAATCAAAAGAATCAAAAGAATCAAAAGAATCAAAAGAATCAAAAGAATCAAAAGAATCAAAAGAATCAAAAGAATCAAAAGAATCAAAAGAATCAAAAGAATCAAAAGAATCAAAAGAATCAAAAGAATCAAAAGAATCAAAAGAATCAAAAGAATCAAAAGAATCAAAAGAATCAAAAGAATCAAAAGAATCAAAAGAATCAAAAGAATCAAAAGAATCAAAAGAATCAGAAGAATCAAAAGAATCAAAGGAATCAAAAGAATCAAAAGAATCAAAAGAATCAAAAGAATCAAAAGAATCAAAAGAATCAAAAGAATCAAAAGAATCAAAAGAATCAAAAGAATCAAAAGAATCAAAAGAATCAAAAGAATCAAAAGAATCAAAAGAATCAAAAGAATCAAAAGAATCAAAAGAATCAAAAGAATCAAAAGAATCAAAAGAATCAAAAGAATCAAAAGAATCAAAAGAATCAAAAGAATCAAAAGAATCAAAAGAATCAAAAGAATCAAAAGAATCAAAAGAATCAAAAGAATCAAAAGAATCAAAAGAATCAAAAGAATCAAAAGAATCAAAAGAATCAAAAGAATCAAAAGAATCAAAAGAATCAAAAGAATCAAAAGAATCAAAAGAATCAAAAGAATCAAAAGAATCAAAAGAATCAAAAGAATCAAAAGAATCAAAAGAATCAAAAGAATCAAAAGAATCAAAAGAATCAAAAGAATCAAAAGAATCAAAAGAATCAAAAGAATCAAAAGAGTCAAAAGAATCAAAAGAATCAAAAGAATCAAAAGAATCAAAAGAATCAAAAGAATCAAAAGAATCAAAAGAATCAAAAGAATCAAAAGAATCAAAAGAGTCAAAAGAGTCGAAAGAGTCAAAAGAATCAAAAGAGTCAAAAGAATGAAACGAATCAAAAGAATTAAAAATTTCGAATTAATAAAAATGGAATTTCGAATTTTCTGTAATTTTATATATCGCAATTTGATAACCCTTTTCTATTTGTTTTTTTCATTGTGATTATGTGTATTTTTCTAGTTTATAATAGTTTTGCATTGAATTTTTAGTACAACAGCTGCAGCAGCGGCAGCAGATGCCGTGGCACATGCTGCGCTGCCACAGATAATGGTGATGACGGCAGTGACTACGATGACGATGTGGCGTCAGGCATGTTGACGCCATCATAAGTGAAAAAAATGGCAATAGTATTTTTAGTCATTAGCAAGGCTCAGAGGCAAACCTTAGGTATGGGAAACTAGGAAAAAAAATAGCCATGAAACGAAATACAAGGACAGGCGATGGATGCAATGGTGACACATCTGTGGGACACCTGGCAGATGGGAAATCCCACTTGCGGCAACAACACACAGGTGCCAGGAAACTGTACGTGTTGCCAACAACACACTTTGTCTTATAAGTTGCTGGCTTACTTGGAAAGGATTTGTGTTTGGCTATTCTTATTTTAGACATGATCTATCCCCTTCCATATGAACTTATCTTACCTTTTCGTATATAATATATATATATAGATTCACTAAATTTTGTTTACATGTAAGGAAAACAAAAAATCAGATATTAATAAATAATCAAAGATAATTTAGAGAAAATTTTAAAAGTGATACATATAATAAAATTAATGTATATTATTGAAATGTATAAGAAGTTCTGAAAAGCACTTTGCCTCAAAACTTTAATTAGGACATGTCTATAACTAAATTTTGTTTCTAGTTCAAAAGGTATATTCTTTCGCCCTCAATCACTAATTACGATTATGTCTTAGCCCCCAAAGCGGCCAAATGTTGTACTTCTCGGTCTCGTTTAGCCAAATCACCGTGTCTTTGCTTTTTTGCTTTTTTTTCTTACAGTTCAATGTTAATAATTTCTTATATTTATATTAACCATACAATGTTGCAAAACTAATTTATTATATATTTTTTTAACGTCGCTCACAACATTATTAAACATTCGCTTTATCACTCAAACGTGCTAATTAATCACCGACAGCGCCACAAAATGCTGCAAATCGCCCAGAACATAAGGTTAGAGTCGGGGTGGGACGGACATACGAGTACATATGTATATATATGTATGTACATATTTATGTAAACGAATAAGCTTCCACGGTTGAAATTATACAGATTTTCCATAGTTCGTGAAGGTCTTGTCCCTCCGCTTAAAAGTTCGTGGTAAATGCATAAAATTTGAATTTGTTTAAATATGATTTAGTTAGAAAAATTCACATGTGAGTAATATCACAAACAATTTACTGCAATGATTTGTTCGCAGCGATTTACAATTTACCATGACTTCCAGAGAAATCACGCCGCGCCAGAATTCATTTGCTAAGTCAACGAAAAATTGTATGAATAAATAATGGACTGACTGACTGACTGCATGACTGTAGTTATTTCTTTTCCTTAAGTGCAATGGATGGCAAAAGGAATGCCAGCGGGACCATAGGCATGAAAAAGTAAATAATATTAGGTGGAAGCAATGATTCTTGGCCAGCAGTAATGAATGCAATTTCATGCACCAACATTAGCAAAAAAAAGAATCCAATGAATCATGGGGACAAAAAGGAATCATACGAATCAAAATAAAAAAAAAACAAAATAATCTAAAGAATCGAAAGGATCGAAAGGATCAAAAGAATCAAAAGAATCAAAAGAATCAAAAGAATCAAAAGAATCAAAAGAATCAAAAGAATCAAAAGAATCAAAAGAATCAAAAGAATCAAAAGAATCAAAAGAATCAAAAGAATTTAAAAAATCAAAAGAATCAAAAGAATCAAAAGAATCAAAAGAATCAAAAGAATCAAAAGAATCAAAAGAATCAAAAGAATCAAAAGAATCAAAAGAATCAAAAGAATCAAAAGAATCAAAAGAATCAAAAGAATCAAAAGAATCAAAAGAATCAAAAGAATCAAAAGAATCAAAAGAATCAAAAGAATCAAAAAATCAAAAGAATCAAAAGAATCAAAAGAATCAAAAGAATCAAAAGAATCAAAAGAATCAAAAGAATCAAAAGAATAAAAAGAATCAAAAGAATCAAAAGAATCAAAAGAATCAAAAGAATCAAAAGAATCAAAAGAATCAAAAGAATCAAAAGAATCAAAAGAATCAAAAGAATCAAAAGAATCAAAAGAATCAAAAGAATCAAAAGAATCAAAAGAATCAAAAGAATCAAAAGAATCAAAAGAATCAAAAGAATCAAAAGAATCAAAAGAATCAAAAGAATCAAAAGAATCAAAAGAATCAAAAGAATCAAAAGAATCAAAAGAATCAAAAGAATCAAAAGAATCAAAAGAATCAAAAGAATCAAAAGAATCAAAAGAATCAAAAGAATCAAAAGAATCAAAAGAATCAAAAGAATCAAAAGAATCAAAAGAATCAAGAGAATCAAAAGAATCAAATGAATCAAAAGAATAAAAAGAATCAAAAGAATCAAAAGAATCAAAAGAATCAAAAGAATCAAAAGAATCAAAAGAATCAAATGAATAAAAAGAATCAAAAGAATCAAAAGAATCAAAAGAATCAGAAGAATCAGAAGAATTAAAAGAATCAGAAGAATCAAAAGAATCAAAAGAATCAAAAGAATCAAAAGAATCAAAAGAATCAAAAGAATCAAAAGAATCAAAAGAATCAAAAGAATCAAAAGAATCAAAAGAATCAAAAGAATCAAAAGAATCAAAAGAATCAAAAGAATCAAAAGAATCAAAAGAATCAAAAGAATCAAAAGAATCAAAAGAATCAAAAGAATCAAAAGAATCAAAAGAATCAAAAGAATCAAAAGAATCAAAAGAATCAAAAGAATCAAAAGAATCAAAATAATCAAAAGAATCAAAAGAATCAAAAGAATCAAAAGAATCAAAAGAATCAAAAGAATCAAAAGAATCAAAAGAATCAAAAGAATCAAAAGAATCAACAGAATCAAAAGAATCAAAAGAATCAAAAGAATCAAAAGAATCAAAAGAATCAAAAGAATCAAAAGAATCAAAAGAATCAAAAGAACCAAAAGAACCAAAAGAACCAAAAGAACCAAAAGAACCAAAAGAACCAAAAGAACCAAAAGAACCAAAAGAACCAAAAGAACCAAAAGAACCAAAAGAACCAAAAGAACCAAAAGAACCAAAAGAATCAAAAGAATCAAAAGAATCAAAAGAATCAAAAGAATCAAAAGAATCAAAAGAATCAAAAGAATCAAAAGAATCAAAAGAATCAAAAGAATCAAAAGAATCAAAAGAATCAAAAGAATCAAAAGAATCAAAAGAATCAAAAGAATCAAAAGAATCAAAAGAATCAAAAGAATCAAAAGAATCAAAAGAATCAAAAGAATCAAAAGAATCAAAAGAATCAAAAGAATCAAAAGAATCAAAAGAATCAAAAGAATCAAAAGAATCAAAAGAATCAAAAGAATCAAAAGAATCAAAAGAATCAAAAGAATCAAAAGAATCAAAAGAATCAAAAGAATCAAAAGAATCAAAAGAATCAAAAGAATCAAAAGAATCAAAAGAATCAAAAGAATCAAAAGAATCAAAAGAATCAAAAGAATCAAAAGAATCAAAAGAATCAAAAGAATCAAAAGAATCAAAAGAATCAAAAGAATCAAAAGAATCAAAAGAATCAAAAGAATCAAAAGAATCAAAAGAATCAAAAGAATCAAAAGAATCAAAAGAATCAAAAGAATCAAAAGAATCAAAAGAATCAAAAGAATCAAAAGAATCAAAAGAATCAAAAGAATCAAAAGAATCAAAAGAATCAAAAGAATCAAAAGAATCAAAAGAATCAAAAGAATCAAAAGAATCAAAAGAATCAAAAGAATCAAAAGAATCAAAAGAATCAAAAGAATCAAAAGAATCAAAAGAATCAAAAGAATCAAAAGAATCAAAAGAATCAAAAGAATCAAAAGAATCAAAAGAATCAAAAGAATCAAAAGAATCAAAAGAATCAAAAGAATCAAAAGAATCAAAAGAATCAAAAGAATCAAAAGAATCAAAAGAATCAAAAGAATCAAAAGAATCAAAAGAATCAAAAGAATCAAAAGAATCAAAAGAAGCAAAAGAAGCAAAAGAAGCAAAAGAAGCAAAAGAATCAAAAGAATCAAAAGAATCAAAAGAATCAAAAGAATCAAAAGAATCAAAAGAATCAAAAGAATCAAAAGAATCAAAAGAATCAAAAAATCAAAAGAATCAAAAGAATCAAAAGAATCAAAAGAATCAAAAGTATCAAAAGAATCAACAGAATCAACAGAATCAAGAGAATCAAAAGAATAAAATGAATCAAATGAATCAAATGAATCAAATGAATCAAATGAATCAAATGAATCAAATGAATCAAATGAATAAAATGAATAAAAAGAATCAAAAGAATCAAAAGAATCAAAAGAATCAAAAGAATCAAAAGAATCAAAAGAATCAAAAGAATCAAAAGAATCAAAAGAATCAAAAGAATCAAAAGAATCAAAAGAATCAAAAGAATCAAAAGAATCAAAAGAATCAAAAGAATCAAAAGAATCAAAAGAATCAAAAGAATCAAAAGAATCAAAAGAATCAAAAGAATCAAAAGAATCAAAAGAATCAAAAGAATCAAAAGAATCAAAAGAATCAAAAGAATCAAAAGAATCAAAAGAATCAAAAGAATCAAAAGAATCAAAAGAATCAAAAGAATCAAAAGAATCAAAAGAATCAAAAGAATCAAAAGAATCAAAAGAATCAAAAGAATCAAAAGAATCAAAAGAATCAAAAGAATCAAAAGAATCAAAAGAATCAAAAGAATCAAAAGAATCAAAAGAATCAAAAGAATCAAAAGAATCAAAAGAATCAAAAGAATCAAAAGAATCAAAAGAATCAAAAGAATCAAAAGAATTAAAAGAATCAAAGGAATCAAAGGAATCAAAGGAATCAAAGGAATCAAAGGAATCAAAGGAATCAAAAGAATCAAAAGAATCAAAAGAATCAAAAGAATCAAAAGAATCAAAAGAATCAAAAGAATCAAAAGAATCAAAAGAATCAAAAGAATCAAAAGAATCAAAAGAATCAAAAGAATCAAAAGAATCAAAAGAAGCAAAAGAATCAAAAGAACTATAAGAATCAATAAAAAAATTTTAGTTTTACTGTTCGCGAACGCTACCACTACGATAACGTACCGTTCTTAGAACACGACAAACGGTATCTCTACGATAACGTACGGTTCATACAACAGTATCACTACGTCGTTGTCTAAACAGAACACTAACAGTATCACCACGTTTAGCGTTCCGTTCTTTTTTATATTCGACACCACAGGTCTCAAATATGAAGCAATCTTAATGAAAATTGGTACAGAGCCATGTCTTAACCCAGGGACGATCCCTATTTAAAATGGGGCATACCGGTTCATACTTTGTTTAATCAACTAAGTTTAATCAAATTCAAAACCATAATTAAATCTTAATACATAAAACTTTATAACAGTGTCTTGTTAACCCTTTAATAGTGTCCTGTAAATATGTATTGGATAAATGGAATATTTATTGTCATGGATATTTTGAAAGCTATGGCTACTTGAGCTTCTTCCCTGAGATAGGGCCTTATTTATTTCCTACACCTCATATGTTTAGAAATAGTTTGTGTTTTTGCTATATATATTGAATATTTTATTATCGTGGACATTTTGAAGGCCTTAGCTGTCATACCTTCTACCTTGCAAGGTGGCCATCGACATTTCCTACCCCTAATACAGGTATACTATAAAGAGAAATATTTCACTAAAAAAATTGTTGTGCAGTTAAGTAAATATTTTCACATGCTGTTACTTTCCAAGTAACATATAAAAGCACAAATATTTTATCACAATTTTTGTTTTCGTTTCTTTGCATTTTGACCATTATTTATTTAGCATAACATGACCGTTTCGTCTGTCCTCCTAAGCACGCGGTACCCCCTCGACAAAATCAAGCACTTTTATTCCCAAATGGCTGGTTGGTATAAGCCAACAACTAAGTGGATGACTGAAATGCATGTGAAGTGATTATACTCGTATTTGCGCTGTTTTTGACTTCTGGCCTTTAAATCAAACATTTTGCTGCCATTAACTCTGTACGACGGAGCCAATGAGAGTAGAGTAACAACTGTAGATGACTGTCACCAAATAGCGATTTGACTAAAAGTAAATCTCGGTAAATGGAGATAAAAGAAGGACGGATGGATGGACGGACTGCCGGGGCTTGAGAGGAGTATAGGAGACCAAGGAAAAGCTTCAGTAGCGTGTATGGTGATTATTTCTTTTTCGTTTTTTGATCAGAGTAAATTGAATCACTATATCACTACATATACACAAAAAAGGACATGGACATGCACATGCATGCTTGGCTTAGTGTATATGTAGCTGAAAGGAAAAGCGCCAATACGACTGGTGACATTTAAATGGGGTTGTCGCGAATTGCATACATATTTTTGTGTCGTTTTCTTCTCGTTTTAGTTGAAATGGTAATTGAAAGGCTCTCAAGGTTGTTGAGCGAGGGTGGCGGAGGGATATGCGAGCTGCTCATATGGGATATGCAGCCGGGTCATTCCGATTACTTTTTATGGTAATTGGGCTAATGAAGAAAGGTTATTTGGTTGAAAGGAACCTTTTTTGTTAAGAGATTAATTACAATAAAATATTCTCTTTCTCCGCAATGCGAAACTTTCCACATCAATAAAAATCCTCAGCTTGGATCGATGACTTTTACAACAACGCAAAATTACTTAATTATTCTTTGTTTTGTATGTATGTATACGTAAAAGACTAATAAACAACTTTGCATTTTTTTTGCAAAATTAAATAGCTTAAAAGTCGAATGGACGCGATTATTCTAATGGAGTGACCTTTGCAATTAAACTCGTATGTCAACGACCATTTTTTCTGCGTCATTATTCGCAAAAAAACACAGCTTGTTAATTGCATGCAATAAATAAACAATGGCAATAAATAAATACACAAATTAGTTAATACAAGCTAAAATGTTAAGAATTTGTTGAACTTAAGTTGGTGCAATCAAAACCGACGAGGCACAGCCTTTACGATTTTTTTATTTTGATTCTTTTAATCCTATAGTTTTGTTATTCCTTAATTCTTTTGATCATTTCATTCTTATGATTCATTTGATTATTTGGATTCTTTCTATTTTTTTAATTTTTTTTAATTCATTTGATTCGTTTGATTTTTTAATTCTTTTAATTCTTTTCATTCTTCTGATTTTTTTTATTCTTTTGATTCTTGTGATTCTTTTGATTCGTTTGATTCTTTTGATTCTTTTGTTTTTTTGTCTTTAGATTGTAATCCTTTAATTCTTTTGATTCTTTGGATGCTTCTGATTGTTTTGATTCGTTTGATTTTTTGATTCTTTTGATTTTTTTGATTCTTTTGATTCTTTTGATTCTTTTGTTTTTTTATCCTTAGATTGTAATCCTTTAATTCTTTTGATTCGCTTGATTCTATTGATTCTTTTGATTCTTTTTATTTTTTTTTTATTTTTTTGATTCTTTGGAATCTTTGGATTCTGGATTCTTCTGATTCTATTGATTCGTTTGATTTTTTTGATTCGTTTGATTCTTTTGATTCTTTTGTTTTTTTGTCTTTAGATTGTAATCCATTAATTCTCTTGATTCTTTTGATTCTTTTGTTTTTTATCTTTAGATTGTAATCCTTTAATTCTTTTGATTTTTTTATTCTTTTGATTCTTTTGATTCTTTTGATTCTTTTGATTCTTTTGATTCTTTTGATTCTTTTGATTCTTTTGATTCTTTTGATTCTTTTGATTCTTTTGATTCTTTTGATTCTTTTGATTCTTTTGATTCTTTTGATTCTTTTGATTCTTTTGATTCTATTGATTCTTTCGATTCTTTTGATTATTTTGACTCTTTTGACTCTTTTGATTCTTTTTATTCTTTTGATTCTTTTGTTTTTTATACCCTACACCACACTGTGGTACAGGGTATTATAAGTTTGTTTCACGGCAGATGTTTGTAACACCTGAAAATAACACAGCTAGACCCACCTTAAAGTATACCGATCGACTCAGAATCACTAGCTGAGTCGATTTAACGATGTCCGTCCGTCCGTCCGTCCGTCCGTCCGTCTGTCCATGTAAAGTTGTTCGTCGACTACAGGTCGCAATTTCACTCCGATCGTTTTGAAATTTTGCAGTTTAGAGTATTTCGCGGCTGTTAAGATCGCTATTGAATTTGGTTGAAATCGGTTCAGATTTAGATATAGCTCCCATATATATCTTTCGTCCGATTTGGCCCTTTAGTCTTATAGAAGCTGTATTTTACATCCAATCGTTTTGAAATTTAGAATGGTAGAGTTTCTTGATCCATGAACCAACATTGCCGAATTTGAAGAAAATCGGTTAAGATTTAGCTATAGCTCCCATATATATGTTTCGTCCGATTTGGCCCTTTAGTCCTATAGAAGCTGTATTTTACATCCGATCGTTTTGAAATTTAGAATGGTAGAGTTTCTTGATCCATGAACCAACACTGCCGAATTTGAAGAAAATCGGTTAAGATTTAGCTATAGCTCCCATATATATGTTTCGTCCGATTTTGCTCTTTAGTCCTGTAGAAGCTGTATTTTATATCCAATCATTTTGAAATTTAGAATGGTAGAGTTTATTGATCCATGAACCAACACTACCGAATTTGAAGAAAATCGGTTAAGATTTAGCTATAGCTCCCATATACATGTTTCGTCCGATTTGGCCCTTTAGTCCTGTAGAAGCTGTATTTTACATCCAATCATTTTGAAATTTAGAATGGTAGAGTTTCTTGATCCATGAACCAACACTGCCGAATTTGAAGAAAATCGGTTAAGATTTAGCTATAGCTCCCATATATATGTTTCGTCCTATTTGGCCCTTTAGTCCTATAAAAGCTGTATTTTACATCGAATCGTTTTGAAATTTAGAATGGTAGAGTTTCTTGATCCATGAACCAACACTACCGACTTTGAAGAAAATCGGTTAAGAGTTAGCTATAGCTCCCATATATATGTTTCGTCCGATTTGGCCCTTTAGTTCTATAGAAGCTATATTTTACATCCAATCGTTTTGAAATTTAGAATGGTAGAGTTTCTTGATTCATGAACCAACATTGCCGAATTTGAAGAAAATCGGTAAAGATTTTGCTATAGCTTCCATATATATGTTTCATCCGATTTGGCTCTTTAGATCCAATCGTTTTTATACCCTACACCACACTGTGGTACAGGGTATTATTTAAGTATAAAATGTCCCAAAAGTAAATTTATTTAAACAATTTATACATGAATTACAAAATTTATATATCAGAGTTATTCAATATTACGAGAGTGGTGTAGGGTATTATATAGTCGACACCGCCCGACTTTAGCCTTTCCTTACTGGTTTTATTTTTAGATTGTAATCCTTTAATTCTTTTGATTCTATTGATTTTTTGATTCTTTTGATTTTTTTTATTCTTTGGAATCTTTGGATTCTGGATTCTTCTGATTCTTTTGATTGTTTTGATTCGTTTGATTTTTTGATTCTTTTGATTTTTTTTTTAATTCTTTTGATTCTTCTGATTCTTTTGATTCTTTTGATTCTTTTGATTCTTTTGGTTCTTTTGATTCTTTTGATTCTTTTGATTCTTTTGATTCTTTTGATTATTTTCATTCTTTTGATTCTTTTGATTCTTTTGATTCTTTTGATTCTTTTGATTCTTTTGATTCTTTTGATTCTTTTGATTCTTTTGATTCTTTTGATTCTTTTGATTCTTTTGATTCTTTTGATTCTTTTGATTCTTTTGATTCTTTTGATTCTTTTGATTCTTTTGATTCTTTTGATTCTTTTGATTCTTTTGATTCTTTTGATTCTTTTGATTCTTTTGATTCTTTTAATTCTTTTAATTCTTTTGATTCTTTTGATTTGTTTGATTCTTTTGATTCTTTTGATTCTTTTGATTCTTTTGATTCTTTTGATTCTTTTGATTCTTTTGAATCTTTTGATTCTTTTGAATCTTTTAATTCTTTTGAATCTTTTGATTCTTGTGATTCATTTGATTCTTTTGATTCTTTTGATTCTTTTGATTCTTTTGATTCTTTTGATTCTTTTGAATCTTTTGATTCTTTTGAATCTTTTGACTCTTTTGATTCTTGTGATTCATTTGATTCTTTTGATTCTTTTGATTCTTTTGATTCTTTTGATTCTTTGATTCTTTGATTCTTTTGATTCTTTTGATTCTTTTGATTCTTTTGATTCTTTTTATTCTTTTGATTCTTTTGATTCTTTTGATTCTTTTGATTCTTTTGATTCTTTTGATTCTTTTGATTCTTTTGATTCTTTTGATTCTTTTGATTCTTTTGATTCTTTTGATTCTTTTGATTCTTTTGATTCTTTTGATTCTTTTGATTCTTTTGATTCTTTTGAGTCTTTTGATTCTTTTGATTCTTTTAATTCTTTTGATTCTATTGATTTTCGTATTCCTTTGGTTTATTTGACATAACGTAATTCCGCAAATAACATTGCCTCATTGACTGAATTATTTATTTATACTTATGTTATTTTCCATACGAGTAATTATTTTTTTTAATGATTTTTGTTAGAAAATAAATTCCCTTCAATTTTTACATTGTTTCCGACATAAATCGGCTACAACAAACGAATCATTATTACTGTTAATTTGTCCTATATTTTGCTGCCAACAATGACCGATAATTGGTTGTTTATTGGAATTCGATTTTAGATTTGTGCGAAGAAGGAGGTTCATTGATTTGTTTACATTTTTATTTATGAATACTCAAAAGTTTCTTGTTACGACTCAAGCTGATAAAAATATCAAAAGAAAAAAATTACATATTATAGGAATTATATAAAGTATGTGTTTGAAACAAACGATAAGCGAATTAAAGCAAATATCACAACAACAGGCGAGCAAAAATCGAAAAGATGGACACATTCTGAGAGGAAGGGTGAGAACCATTAGCCACGGTATTTCTGTACGAGACTTTGTTGTGAAAATTGTCAACAACTGAATAAGAGGACCCTGAAATATTCTTATTAATTTGGCAAAGAACCATAATCAAATATATGTATGTATATACGGAACATTGTATACTGCTTATCTAGATGTCAGAGTCTAGAGTCAAGTGAAATTATAATATAAGTCAGCTGTGGATAGGCCAACAAATGTAATATTCAGGCAGGTATTTGTTTTTATTTATAACCTTACTATGTACAAATCGACACCTGAAATATATTTATATAAGGGGATGATTTTTTTTATTTTTTTTTTATTTTTCTTTATTTGCGATCTATTTGGAATGAAAATAAAATTAAATCATTCATCATAGTCAAATGGTCTATGACTTATATGTATATATAGTCTAATATTGTAATCAAACAAACTATGTAGTCCAATCGAAATATGGTAATTTTGACAGAGCTACATAGCTAAAATAAGCCGACCCGACATATAGATGGCGGTAGTAGTTTGAAAAAAATCTTTCGTGAAATGTGGCAACGTTCTAAACCATAGGTTTTACGTTTTAATGCGCCACGTTGTTTAGTTTTTTTTAGAGCACTCAACAGTGAACTATCTCAGTGAATTTGAAAACATTGAAAAAAATTGGTCACCGATGTGTAATACAATACTTTCATTTGAAAGCTTTTAGTCCAAGCAATAGAGTTAGATTCTTCTTTGCGGGAGTCTTCTCCTTCGTTTACAACTATGTATAAAATATTGGGTGGCAGAGTTTAAAAGGGGCCGTACGAGCTACCAAGACGAACACCGTTATGGTCTACCAATTGAGGTGTCCACTCAATTGGAAATCCACAAAATTAAATTGGATGACCGTCGGTTGAAGGTTCGAGAGCTAACTGAAGTCATAGGTATTTCAAAAAGTGCTAGACATCGTATATTTACGCAAAATTTGATGATGATAAAGCTGTGGGCAAGATGGGTGCCGCGTTTGCTCGCAATTAGGACAATGCATCGGTTCACACATCCACTATTGCTATGGCTAGAATCCATGAATTTAAGTTCGAACTGCTTCAGCACGCACCTTTTTCGCCAGATTTAGCTCCATCGGATTATTTATTGTTTTCAATTTTGAAAAAAAAAAAATGGCTCGGAGGAAGAAGATTTGCCAGTAATGGAGAGTTTGAGGTTGCGGTTGCTGGGGTTTTTTTCGGGAGCTAGACAGTTCTTACTATAAACAGGGTATCGAAGCTATTGAAAATCGCTGTAAAAAGTGTATCGAGCTAAAAGGAGATAATTTTAAGAAATAAAGAAAAATGTTCCAAATTTTTTGTTGTTTATTTGCTAATTTTGGGACCGCCCTCGTACCTGGCCTCTACGATTCAAATTACCCCCTGTGAAAGGGGACAAAGCTTATTTTTGCAAAAAGTTCTGGAAGAGCACAATACAAAACTCATGAAGTCTTACGGCAAAGGAGTAACATCACCCTGGATGCCAGTATGTTTTTAAATGGTTCTATGTCCTCACAGATTAAACAACCAGGTACTAACGGTGTACCAGGTATTTTTGCTTCATACTCAACCATAAATATTGAGTGTGAAGCAGAGGAGCTTGTGGTTATATGTATATATCATTGGTTGTGGTATATAATTTTTTCGAATTCCTCTGGAGGTGATGGGGGTTATGGTTAATGCCACTGCAGATGGTGTGGCAATAGCAGTTAGAAGTTTACAAGTACTCTTGGAAAGATCCTACAATAGGTCCTTCATACCCCCGCAAGGTCGGCTTCCGGTAATAGACATTGTGTCAATCCAACCTATGCAGAACTAGTTCTTTTTAATTTCCTTAGCAAAACTTAAAATGGTTATATCTCGGTAAATAAGCGTCCTACAGCGAAAAGGACAAAATTTTGATATCATTTATTTTTAGGTGAACATTTTGAATTTCCTTAGCAAAACTTAAAATGGTTATATCTCTGTAAATAAGCGTCTTACAGCGGAAATGGCCTCATTTCGATATCACTTATTTTCGGTGAAAATTTTGAATTTCCTTAGCAAAACTTAAAATGGTTATATCTCGGTAAATAAGAGTCCTACAGCGAAAAGGACAAAATTTTGATTGCCTTTAGTTTTAGGTGAACATTTTGAATTTCCTTAGCAAAACTTAAAATGGTTATATCTCGGTAAATAAGCGTCCTACAGCGAAAGGGAAAAAATTTTGATATCATTTATTTTTAAGTGAAAATTTTGAATTTCCTTAGCAAAACTTAAAGTGGTTATATCTCGGTAAATGAGCGTCCTCCAGGGAAAAGGACAAAATTTTGATATCATTTGTTTTTAGTTGAAAATTTTGAATTTCCTTAGCAAAACTTAAAATGGTTATATCTTGGTAAGTAAGCGTCCTACATCGAAAAGGGCCACATTTCTATATCACTTATTTTCGGAGAAAATTTTGAATTTCCTTAGCAAACCTTAAAATGGTTATATCTCGGTATATAAGTGTCGTACAGCGAAAAGGGCAAAACTTTGATATCATTTATTTTTAGGTGAAAATTTTGAATTTCCTTAGCAAAACTTAAAATGGTCCTACTTAAAATTGTCCTACAGCGAAAAGGATAAAATTTTGATATCATTTATTTTTAAGTGAAATTTTTTAATTTCCTTAGCAAAACTTAAAATGGCTATATCTCGGTAAATAAGCGTCCTACAGCGAAAAGGGCCGCAATTCTATATCCCTATTTTCGGTGAAAATTTTGAATTTCCTTAGCAAACTTAAAATGGTTATATCTTGGTAAATAAGCGTCCTACATCGAAAACGACAAAAATTTGATATCATTTATTTTTAGGTGAAAATTTTTAATTTTCTTAGCAAAACTAGGAGATATAAGGTATCAACTGCTGTACCTGTCTCTTGAGGAATTGAAATTCCCTTCTCTGAGTGTTCAAAATAATTAGCAATTTTACCAGACAGTATGTTCAAACTCAATATATATAATGCTAGGTACTTGTAAAAGGTCAAAAGAGAACAAATTAAGGCCTGAACCCGCGCATAGTCATGCGGCTATAAAGTCCCTGGCAATTATCTTTGTGAACTCAAGAACTACCCTCAACTGTCGTAAATATCATGAGTGATGAATAGTTAAATTTGATGAGATGGCTGAATAGTTTAATATTCAGCTGATTTAGGTTCAGGGACACAGACACATACCAGTGAACTGCAAAGCAGATTTACTTACATGACTTGGAAATACCTTACATCATCCATGGGACTTTGTGCCCTTCAGTCAACAATTGACAGATGGTTACTATAGTCATAAGAAAAGCTGATGTGGGCCTTTAACAAATGCAAACGCCCTGTCGTAATTCTGCCTCGTCTGCTTTAGAATCTATCGATGAACAGTCTGATGTGTTTTCGGGGGGGGATTGGATGTTAAGGTTATTGATGTGGCAATAGCTATTAGGAGCAAGTTTTAAAGTAATCTTAGTACAACAGACCATTCATACAAGCGCATGATAGGCTTTCGAGGATGGTCTTGTTGTGACCCGACCAAGACAGATGTACTTCTTTTTAGCTGGAGGTAAAAAATAGGGTATTAAAATGCCCTTCTTTAAATTGGGTTTTGGTGTGGTTTTTCCTAAGAAACTAGGGCTATCCATTGCCAAAAGACTGCTTGATCGCAGTAGGTGTTTACCAGTCAGATATCATAGCTGAACGAGAGTTAGCAGAACGGTTGAGAATTAATGTTCTGACTGAAGTCGGTTAAACGTTTTTGCGATAGTTATGCGGCTATAAAGTATCTTGAAACTGTATACTAGACCATTTATTATTTTTTCGATACTGATTTCCGGGCCGAAAAAGTTTCCATTTGACCTACAAACCTCCAATAAAAAATTTGGTGCCGATTGGATAACGCTAAGGTCTGCCCAAAGTTGTTTGAAAACACAAAACTCACTTTACATGAACAAAATTTGGGTTTTTATCAAATGTCACATGTTCAAGTAATTAAAAAATATTTTATTAGCATGAAAAGTTTTTAAACGATCTTTGAATAAAATTTTCTTTCTTACAAGTCGTAAACAATCAAAATCGTCCGAGAAACGAAAAAGTTACAGCAGTTTTCATTTGAATTTTACGTCATGACAGGGCATGCATGCACTCCGACATGGCCTCTATGCAATCACAATAAAAAATAGATCATGCTTGTGCATGCATGAAAAAAAACAACGGATTTGCATGATAGTTGATTTTTCGCATCAGTCTGACATTTTTCTACTGGTCAAATAAGAAAACATAAGCAGAACTTTGCAGCGCGCTATACGGCCATGCAACAGGGTCGTTTACAGAACTCGCTCTGTCTCCAGCCTAAGTGAATTGAGAAAGGGACAGCTTCGCACAAAATTTAATTTTAGTCATATTCTTATTTGTCTCCAGACCGACCACATCCAAAATGGTTACTAGATCCAGTGATAAATTTCGCACCGTAGAATCAGTTGGGCATGTATCACATACAATATCTGGAGCCAAACTGCCGTCAAACAGACAGATATTTCATGATGTGATAACTGTAATGTATAATGCTGCGACGCCTCTGACCACTGTTGGTGAGCTTGTGATTAATCGATCTACACATCAAAATTTTTGGGCGCCCCCAAAATCCCGGCTGGTACTGGAGAAAAGATGGCCAAAGTCAAATACAGGTCAAAACACTGGATCGTGCATTTTGTTGCAGAACAAATTAGATCGAAAATTAATCAAGTTCCCATGTTCTCATCACATGATGGAGATAGTATTGAAACATTGTGTTTGAGGTTGAACTTCGGCGACTTGTGGTCCTGAAGTGCATATTTTTAATCGTTTTGCTGCCGTTTGGGTAAGTCTCGACCACAAATCGTTTAAAAACGGACTCGAAGTTCCAACTGTACGCTCAAAAATAAGTAATGCTGACTGCGAAGTCATTAAGAAATTCTGCATTAAACAGCTAAGTGAAACACAAATCCGAGCTGATTACAAGGAATTATTACAATTAACAATAATGTTTCTTGGTCGTGTCGGCGATAACTTCCGAACACCTGGTCCAACATGCCACGCAAGGTTCATGGGAAAAGGCATTTATGCCTTAAAAATATACCTATTTCTAGAGCAGTTTGCATTGACAAAACGAGAGTCCAATGGGCGTGGTTTACATGCAAAATGCCATACGAGCACCAAATCAAGATATACACTTGTTGAAAGACAAGATGTGTCTGAAGCGGTTTTGAAGAAATGGAAAAATCATTTGTGGTATTTGGCCCTAGCATCAATGGCTTTGGCATTTTTCGATTCGGATGTTTCACTCGAAGAGAAACGAAAAATGGTTAGGCATCTGCAATCAACAGAGCCCGTCGTAAATCTGGAAAACGATCGAAAATTCTCCGACCCGAAACTTTTGCTGTGTAATAATTTGAGCGATTTCCTCTCATACAAAACCAATCATTTTTTCGGTGCTTTTGGATTGAGTACTGAATTTTTAAAGCATGACCCATCCATTTGGGAAGTAAATGAAGATTATCAAGATGCTCTCGATGTTTGTCGTAATCTGTTTGTTGCTAACGACACTGCTGAACGCGGTGTACAATTTATGAATGATTACAACAGAATACTTACGAAAGACGAAGAGCAAAATCAATTTATATTACAGTGCATTGAAGAATATCGTAGAAAATGTACCTCACACAACAAGTCAGATCTAATATAACATTGAAATAATTGTATTTTTGGTTTTTTTTCACCGATCTCAATATTTAAAAACTATTTATTAATTAATAATACAAAGAAATGTAATTTTACTTACTTAAACATACGATTTTTGAATAAAAAAAATATTTCCCCTATAAAGTGTGTTCTAAATTTTGAATGAACTTTGGGCAGACCCTAGGGTTATCCGATCGGCACAAAATTTTTTATGGAAGTCTTGTAGGCCAAATGGAAACTTTGTCGGTCCGGAAATCAAGGATCGCAGCAACTTTCACTTTTTGCATCATGTGCTATAAACGGTCTACTGTATACACAAATACAGGGGCTACAGGGACATGCGAGATAACTTTAAACTTGCACTTGTCTCCTTTTGGTAATACAATGCCCTTCTCTATTGTGGGCTTTAGTGTCGTTTTTCCCATGGAATTAGGACTAACCATTGATCGCAGTAGTTGTTTCGTGTCAGATATCATAGCTGAATGTGAATTAGCAGAATGGTTGAGAAGTTATGTTCTGACTTAAGTCGGGAACAATATATTCTATGATATATACCCAAATGCAGGGGCTACGGAGACATACCAAGTAACTGCAAAGCAGATGACCTTACAAGACTAGGCACTACCTTACACCCTCCAGGGAAACTAGAGTACGTGGACATGCCTCTAGCGAGCTGTAAACTATAATCGAGGGATAGTGTACTTACGACAACAAATTAGAGGTGGTAACTAGCCAGGACCCAAGTTGATGTGACCCTGCCTAAACCTAAAACGCCTGCTGTCGTTTTCGAGGCCAGACATAACACTTGTATTGGACTGCTCTCAGACTCAGACTTGAGGATCTTGCGAAATAACTTAAGCCGAAGTTGCGGTTACGAAAAGGAATCAATATAACCCCTTCTGTGACTTCCCGGTGGCAAATATGTGCAGTAGTGGCAAATATGGCTGATGTTAACATCTGCTAACTTTTGAGCTTTCAAAAGAAATCAAATTGGTTCCACGGCCCAACGCCTTGATGTAATTATCGAGACCGGACCTATTATTAGTATTGGGCGGCACACAGACTGAGATTTGAAGGTCTGGCGGCCATTTGCGACGTTATGGATCAAAACATTGAGTGAGGGTGGGTTTTGCATCGACTAGACTACGAAGATAAGTAGGGTCAGTAGAATTGGTCCGAACCTCAATTGCGTTCATTTGGCGCTAGAGGCCATTCGTGCCTCTAGCGCCTACTTGGCCCTTCTGCAGTCGAATACCTATGGACTTTCATGGAATGGTCCTACCGTTCAGCAAATGTGATTCAATGAAGGAACATATTACCTAATTTTTATTAAAGCACTAAGAAATAAAATCCCTCCCCCCCCCTCGGTCGTATTACACCTGTCTCAGTCATTGTATGTAACTATTTATATTGCCTCCTAATTTCCTTTGCTAGTAACGAACAAAGTTTTATTAGCGCGTTCGCCGCAAATTGCAGCAAAATGCCAAATATTTGCATTTTACTGTAATAGCGGGCAATTAGTATTGAATTGAAATAATTTCAGCTATGCAAATTTTCATTGATGCAACCATTTACAAATCACTTCCGAACTTTGTTGCAACCAAGCCATGTCCTCCTCTCGTCTCACCCAAACCAAGACAAACCGGCCAACCAAACCAAAACAACACTTCACACCACATGTCAAGAAAGGTATGAGCGGCAGTAGTAAGGTTCACTTGTGAAAACCGTAACAAGCCAACGAGTCAGTCAGTCAGTCATTCAGCCAGTCGGCTGAAATTAAAATTATTTAATTTCTTTGTTGTGGCGCCACACAACATTTCCAGTCACACACAGCGCAGAGGCAAGCACAGACACGCCGCTTCAACAACATTCAGCGGCATTAGTTTGCATTCTGTTGCAAACGACCATGACGTGGCCGCATATTTGCACATTGGCGCACTCACACTTCCACTTTGCAGCACACCAACTAGAGACAAAAAGAGGTAGAGTTAGCCAGAGAGAGGTGGAGATAGACGAACCCAAAACAAAGCCAAATGTATGGAAAGAGAGTGAGAAGTGTAATTATTACCTTTAACGGTAAATAATACTGCCACTAACGATACCAATTACAGAGCTGCATTTCTTCACGACGTCGCGACGACGTCTTTCTGTTTCTGCCACCGCTGCCACATAGACAAAACAACGAAGTACCATTTAGACGACTCAATTAAAATAAGAGCTGGATATCAGGGAGAGCCAATAGTTGTGTTATGGTTTATTTAAAAAAAACTGCTGGGGTTATGTACTCCCCAGTATATGACCAGTTGAGTTATCTATGGATTTGTTAGCAGATGACCAGTTGATTTGTCTATTCGTAAGCAGATTACCAGTAGAGTTATTTAATCCTTAGAAGGCTGCCAGTAGAGATATATTATTCTTAGCAGACGACCAGTTTGGTTATGACCTCCTTATTCGGGGCCAGTTGGGTTATCTACCTCTAAGTAGACGACCAGTTGGATAATCTATTTCTTAGTAGATGATTACTTGCGTTACCCATTAATTAGTAGGCGGACAGTTAAAGGAATTTACTCCTTAGTAGACGACAGTTAGGTTATTAAACTCCTTAGTAGCCGTGACGTTGGAAATCTATTCATTAGTAGAAGACCAGTTGGGTTATTCATTCTTTAATTTAAGACCAGTTGCGTTATCTACTCCTTAGTAAGCGGCCAGTTTTGTTATCTTGTCATTAAGTAGACGACATGTTGGGTTAATTACTTCTTAGTGGGCTTCCACTAGTGTTATCTACCCTTAGTAGGTGATCAGTTGAGTTATCTAATCCGTAGTACAAGACCATTTGGTTTACATACTCCTTACTCGACATCCAGTTTGGTTATCTACTCCATAATAGATGACCGGTTGGGTTATCTATTCGGTAATACATGACCAGTTGCTTTATTTACTCTTCAGTAAGCGGCCATTTGGGTTATCTATTCATTAGTAGACAACCAGTTGGGTTATCTATTCCATAGTAGACGACTAGATGAGTTATCTACTCCTTGTTGGGGTTTATTTGGATTTTCTACTCCCTGATAGATGACCAGTTTGTTTATTTACTCTTGAGTAGGAGTCCAATTTAGTTATCTACTCCTAAGTATGCGGCCAGTTTTGTTATCTTGTCATTAAGTAGACAAGTTGGGTTAATTACTTCTTAGTGGGCGTCCAGTAGGGTTATATACCCTCAGTAGGTGATTAGTTGAGTTATATAATCGAAAGTAGACGACCAGTTGGGTTTTGTACTCCTTATTAGACATCCAGTTCGGTTATCTATTCCATAATAGATGACCGGTTGGGTTATCTATTCCGTAGTAGATGACCAGTTGGTTGATTTACTCTTCAGTAGGCAGGCATTTGGGTTATCTATTCATTAGTAGACAACCAGTTGGGTTATCTATTCCATAGTAGACGACTAGTTGGGATATTTACTCCTTGTTGTGGTCTATTTGGGTTGTCTACTACCTAATAGATGAGTAGTTTGTTTGCTTACTCTTCAGTAGGAGTTCAATTTAGTTATCTACCCTTTGGTATGCGGCCAGTTTTGTTATCTTGTCAATAGGTAGACGTCAAGTTGGGTTAATTACTTCTTAGTGGGCGTCCAGTAGGGTTATCTACCCTCAGTAGGTGATAAGTTGAGTTATCTAATCGAAAGTACACGACCAGTTGGGTTTTGTACTCCTTATTAGACATCCAGTTTGGTTATCTATTCCATAATAGATGACCTGTTGGGTTATCTATTCCGTAGTAGATGACCAGTTTGTTTATTTACTCTTCAGTAGTCGGCCATTTGGGTTATCTATTCACTAGTAGACAACCAGTTTGGTTACCTATTCCATAGTAGACGACCAATTGAGTTATTTACTCCTTGTTGGGGTTTATTTGGAGTTTATACTCCTAATAGATGACCACTTTGTGTATTTATTCCTAAGTAGGAGTCCAATTTAGTTATCTACTCCATATTATGCGGCCAGTTTTGTTATCTTGTAATTAAATAGACGATAAGTTGGGTAAATTACTTCTTATTGGGCTTCCAGTAGGGTTACCTACCCTTAGTAGGTGATCAGTTCAGTTATCTAATCCGTAGTACACGGCCAATTGGGTTATCTACTAATTAGTAGACATCAAGTTTGGTTATATATTCCATAATAGATGACCGGTTGGGTTATTTATTCCGTAGTAGATGACAAGTTGGTTTATTTACTCTTCAGTGGGCGGCTCTCTATTCATTAGTAGACAACCAGATGGGTTATCTATAGCATAGTAGATGCCTAGATGGGCAATTTACTCCTTTTTGGGGATACGTTGTGTTATATACTCCTTAGTAATTGACTAGTTTGTTTAGTTTATCCTCAGAAGGCGACCAGTTGGTAATCTAATTGCTTTATCTATTCCATTGTAGAGAACCTGTTTGTTTATTCACTTCTCAGTTGGCGGCCTGTTGGGTTATCTAGTTGCGTTATCTTTTCCATAGTAGATGACATGTTTGTTTATTTACTTCTCAGTTGGCGGCCTGTTGGGTTATATAATTGCGTTATCTATTCCATAGTAGATGACCTGTTTCTTTATTTACTCCTCAGTAGGCGTCCAGTTGAGTTATCTACTCCTTAGTAGGCGTCCAGTTGGGTTATTTACTCCCTGTTGGTGGGCCAGTTGGGTTATCTAGTCCATTGCAGATGACCAATTTGTTAATTTTCTCCTCAGTAGGCGGCGAGTTGGGTTATCTATTTCATAGTTAATAACCAGTTGGTTTATTTAGTCCCCAGCAGGCGGCCAGTTGGAGTATTTACTCTTTACCCGATGACCAGTTGATTTATTTACTCCTCAATAGGCGGTCAGTTGGGTTATCTATTCCTTAGTAGACGTTCATTTGGGTTATCTATCCTTAGTAGGCGGCCATTAGAGTTATCTACTACGTGGTAGATGGCCAGTTGGATTGTCTATTCCTTAGTAAATGACCATTTGGGTTATTTGCTTTATTGTAGGTTGCTAGTGGGTCTCCGGTTATCTGTCATATATCATACGCCGTTCGGCAGCTAGTATATAAGTATCGGCTGTAATGATGGTTTTTCCATATTTTTGAAGGAGCAATCAGTGTACAGCTACCTGTGGTTTGCGAATCCCATTCAGTGTGTGTACGTACCTTCATCTTAGCAACACCGATTGGGAGCCACTATCTTTAGTTACAAAACCCTATTAAATTTCCTTTCCTTGCAACAGAGAAAACCGGGGAAAAAGTAACAAAGAGGAAATTATAGAAGAAATCAGCTCGAAGCTAAAAATATGTGCACATATTATACCGCTGCCAAATGCAATGCGGCGTTGGCGGCAAAGAAGAGATCTCTGACACGTTATCCCGCTGCTGTCTGTTGCTGCTGTTGTGGAACTACTAGCGGGCGCGATTACCCACCGAACGACGGACGGACAGACCGACCGACCGAGGTGCTAAAGTATATTTCGATGTTGTTGGCGTTTTATTGTAATGGATGATGGGTCGCTGAGTGTATTTGCAACGGAGGGAGTACCCACTTGGGTTGCAGCAGCAAACGGTTAGGGTGTATGGTATGGTGCCTCTAGTGTAATGGATACGGAGACCCCCGTAACCAGCCAATGCACTACTGGCGCCAGTTATAAAAATAAACTCTCGATTACAGCCATTATTATAGCAGTCATTTATACTTACTTCTTGCAGATAGACTTGGGAATAACACGAGAACGAATAGTCTGGAGCAGAAACAAAAATAACCTAAACGTAAAGAGCTAACAAAATGTTACGGTAATAATCAGGCCAAAATAAAATAATTAGCAAGTATAGGTAGTTAGGTTTCTACATTAGTGGAGAGAGAAAATGCACATGCTGCTGATATGATGGAGTTAAATTGGATGAAATTTGCAGAAAGGAAAAAGTCGAGGAATATTAAGATACAAATTTATGTATGTATATAGGGAAAAAGATCGAAAATATGAGATTTATATAATATTAATAAACCCCTCAGTGAACGTCTCTTATATTGAGGACAACATCAGTGGACGTCTCTCATTAAGAGGGCGACCTCTGTGGTCAACTCTCATTAGAGGACGACTTCAGTGGTCGACTCTCATATAGAGGACGACCTCTGTGGTCGACTCTCATATAGAGGACGAACTTAGTGGTCGACTCTCATATAGAGGACGAACATAGTGGTCGACTCTCATATAGAGGACGAACATAGTGGTCGACTCTCATATAGAGGACGAACATAGTGGTCGACTCTCATATAGAGGACGACCTCAGTGGTTGGCTTATATAATAATAATATAATAATATTCTCCTTTCAATCTCTATATCGCTTGCAGGAAATTAATTAATTTAATTTCACAATTTTACCGATGACTTTGCGGAACTTTTAGTTTTGAGTGCTTTGTTATGAGGACAAAAATACTTACTTTATGCGGTGACGGGGGTATTGCCTCCAACTCAAGCACAAAAGTCGATGACACTTGTTGCAAAGAATGTGTCATCCCGTATTATACCGTAAACAATGCGGAAGGCACCAGAAATAACCACAATATACTCGTCCGTCCTTCCATACCACACCATATGATTTTAATAATTTGCGTACGCCGTTGTTTGGGTATTCACCATCCAGCATTTATCTGCTAATAAATCATAATATATGAGAGTATTGTAAATACTTCATCAACACAATTATCAATTGTCGTACAACGCAACGACGTCGAACTGGCGACGGCGGCGGCATCATCATGGATCATGTGTTAAACTTATATGTGTATGTCCGTCCGTCCATCCGTCCGCCCATTCATTCACAAAGCCATTCATAGCCGGCGAATGTGGAGACAATAGGAGACATCTCCAATTTTACTTTGTACATACACATTTACAGGCCACAAACAAATATTCAGAGTATTGAAAATATCTTTAATGAAAACAGATCATCACAATGAAAGACGCATTTGGAAAATTCCTGAAAAGATCCGCAAAAACACACAGAGGAGAAAAAACAAACAAATGTTTTGTGTATTAGAAATGTATTCCCCAGAGTCGGCCATTGAGGTTTCCCTATGACCATTCAGGTCTTCATGCACGTATATACTAAAGTCGACCACTGTGGTCTTCCTCTATACTAGAGTCGACCACTGTGGTCTTCCTCTATACTAGAGTCGACCACTGTGGTCTTCCTCTATACTAGAGTCGACCACTGTGGTCTTCCTCTATACTAGAGTCGACCACTGTGGTCTTCCTCTATACTAGAGTCGACCACTGTGGTCTTCCTCTATACTAGAGTCGACCACTGTGGTCTTCCTCTATACTAGAGTCGACCACTGTGGTCTTCCTCTATACTAGAGTCGACCACTGTGGTCTTCCTCTATACTAGAGTCGACCACTGTGGTCTTCCTCTATACTAGAGTCGACCACTGTGGTCTTCCTCTATACTAGAGTCGACCACTGTGGTCTTCCTCTATACTAGAGTCGACCACTGTGGTCTTCCTCTATACTAGAGTCGACCACTGTGGTCTTCCTCTATACTAGAGTCGACCACTGTGGTCTTCCTCTATACTAGAGTCGACCACTGTGGTCTTCCTCTATACTAGAGTCGACCACTGTGGTCTTCCTCTATACTAGAGTCGACCACTGTGGTCTTCCTCTATACTAGAGTCGACCACTGTGGTCTTCCTCTATACTAGAGTCGACCACTGTGGTCTTCCTCTATACTAGAGTCGACCACTGTGGTCTTCCTCTATACTAGAGTCGACCACTGTGGTCTTCCTCTATACTAGAGTCGACCACTGTGGTCTTCCTCTATACTAGAGTCGACCACTGTGGTCTTCCTCTA
Source organism: Eudasyphora cyanicolor (assembly GCA_963930755.1). Classification (NCBI taxonomy): domain Eukaryota; kingdom Metazoa; phylum Arthropoda; class Insecta; order Diptera; family Muscidae; genus Eudasyphora; species Eudasyphora cyanicolor. The sequence goes on from OZ005735.1 coordinate 247,060,214, forward strand.
TACTAGAGTCGACCACTGTGGTCTTCCTCTATACTAGAGTCGACCACTGTGGTCTTCCTCTATACTAGAGTCGACCGCTGTGGTCTTCCTCTATACTAGAGTCGACCACTGTGGTCTTCCTCTATACTAGAGTCGACCACTGTGGTCTTCCTCTATACTAGAGTCGACCACTGTGGTCTTCCTCTATACTAGAGTCGACCACTGTGGTCTTCCTCTATACTAGAGTCGACCGCTGTGGTCTTCCTCTATACTAGAGTCGACCACTGTGGTCTTCCTCTATACTAGAGTCGACCACTGTGGTCTTCCTCTATACTAGAGTCGACCACTGTGGTCTTCCTCTATACTAGAGTCGACCACTGTGGTCTTCCTCTATACTAGAGTCGACCACTGTGGTCTTCCTCTATACTAGAGTCGACCACTGTGGTCTTCCTCTATACTAGAGTCGACCACTGTGGTCTTCCTCTATACTAGAGTCGACCACTGTGGTCTTCCTCTATACTAGAGTCGACCACTGTGGTCTTCCTCTATACTAGAGTCGACCACTGTGGTCTTCCTCTATACTAGAGTCGACCACTGTGGTCTTCCTCTATACTAGAGTCGACCACTGTGGTCTTCCTCTATACTAGAGTCGACCACTGTGGTCTTCCTCTATACTAGAGTCGACCACTGTGGTCTTCCTCTATACTAGAGTCGACCACTGTGGTCTTCCTCTATACTAGAGTCGACCACTGTGGTCTTCCTCTATACTAGAGTCGACCACTGTGGTCTTCCTCTATACTAGAGTCGACCACTGTGGTCATCCTCTATACTTCCATATTCCATCTCAGAATCGATAACAGATGTCTTCCTCCATTGTAGTTTCGACCACGGAGGAATTCATCTATACTAAAGTAGGCCATGGCCAGGGTTACCATACGACATCCTTTGGGAGGACATATCCTCCTTTTTAACCAGTGTCCTCCCATCTTTCCTTCGTTTTAACCAGTGGCCTCCCATCTTCCCTCCTTTTTCAAAAATTTTGGTTTTGTCCTCCTTTTTATAAATTCAACTTTTTTACAAACTGTAAACCGCATGAATTATTCTCACAACAACTTTTAGTACAAAGTTAATGAGTTTGCCCCTTTTTATACCCTCCACAATGAGAAGGGAGTATATAAATTTGGCACTCCGTTTGTAACATCTATAAATATTGATCTGAGTCCTCATAATGAGTATATGTACATTCTTGATCGTCGTTAAATTCTAAGACGATTTAGCCATGTCCGTCCGTTGTAATCACGCTACAATCTGCTATAATTGAGCCAGATGACTGAAATGTGGTACAGATACTTCTTACAGCTGCAGGTTGGGATTGAAAATAGGCAATATCTGTTCACTTTTTGATATAGCCCCCATATATAGAATCTACCTGATCACACGAACAATGGTAGTTAGAGGTCACTGTTTTGATATAGCCCCATACAAAGGTTCCACTGAATTTGACTTCATAACCCTACAAAAACCACAAATTTCTACGGCTGAAATTTGATTAAATGAGTTTATTTGTCTCCAAGACAATTGATATGCAATCGATGGTACACTAGATTCGGCATTGCCGAACTCAGCAACGCTTTTACTTATTTATTATAATGGATATTTTTTCCTGCAAAAAAGTGCAACATTTTCGTTGCCGTTTTCCCTAAAACTGGACTTTTATACCACATTTAGGAATTTTAAAAAATGAGCTATGTTTAATTTGAGAGACCACACCAGTTCAACATAAAAAGGGCAAATATGTTTTAGCCTTTCACGTCGACGGGGTAACATTTATTTCAGAATCGAAATCAGCATAAATTTGTTTCGAGACAGATGTTTGTAACGCCTAAAAATACTGGAGCTAGACCCACTTTAAAGTACACATTGACTCAGTATCGCTAGATGAGTTGATTTAAATATGTCCGTCCGTCTGTTTGTCCATTCAAAGTAGTTCGTTAATTAAAGGTCGCATTTTCACCACGATCTTGCTAAAATTTGACAATAAGGACTTTTCACACCTGGGAAGAAATTGATCAAAATCGGTTCAGATTTAGATATACACATAAAAATTTTCTTTCCAGTCTTTTAGCGGTACAGAAGCTGTTTTTTATATCTAATCACTTTGAAATTAAGCAGGATGTAGTACCTTGATCCAAGGACCCACATTGTCGAATTTCGTGTAAATCGGTTTAGATGTGGATGTAGCACCCAAGTACAAAACGTGCCAAATTTTAATAAAATCTGTTTATATATAGATGTAGCCCTCATATATAAATATTTCCTCCGATTTGGCATATAAGCGCTATAAAATACAAATTGTCGATCATAAGAAAAATAATCTTTATAAAACTTGACAATATTTCTTCTTATTGTGCTCCGATAAGGAGCCTTCCTTACAGGTTTAAAGTTTAATTGTTGACCAAATAAAAAATGTTCATCCTTTCCAATTACTGTGTTTTTTAAATGTCCTCCGCAAATAACAACCTCTCATTGTAAATGTCACAAATGTCCTCCGTTTGTGGTACAAAAGTCCTCCTTTCCGAAAAAAGTTTATGGTAACCCTGGCCGTAGCGATCTTCGTCCATACTAGAGTCGACATCGAGTTCATCCTCTATAGTAGAGTCGGCTACTGCAGTCTTCGTTTATGTTAGAGTCGACAACTGGGCATTGCTCTATTTTGGAATCGACTGAAGGTATTCCTCTGTCCTAGAGTATATCACTGAGGTGTTATTTTATACTACAGTCGACCATTTGGGTCTTCCTTTATGTTAAACTCGATCACTAAGGTATTTTTCATGTTAGTATCGTCCACTGATCTCATTATTTTTCCTAGGGTCGACCACCAAGGACAGCGATGGGCACACAATACTTCTACAAAATGTTTATGTATTTGTGAGAAGTGTTAACACTCTCTTTATGCACTACGAGAAATGGTATTTGCATTTTCCTAACATATATTTGTTGGGTAAGATAATAAATAAAGTGGACAACGAACATCATTAAGTAGATTTGGGGTTATTATACGCGTACATAAAAAAATCGAACTTTAAATATGTTATGATTAGCCACATACATATTTATTATGCTATGTAAAGTAATCAATCCAAATTTTCCAATAAAAGGACTGCATACTCGTATTGATTATGCCTATTCTTTATTTTTCTATTAACCGTTTTCGAGTATCAAACTTTTTTTGGTTGGTATATATATTTAGGTGCTTATAAAAATTTTATTAAAAAATTGTTAAAAGATAATAATATATACATTTAAAATTATTTTAAAAAATTCTTTACTTTATTTAATTTTGACAAAAAGAAAATAATATATACATTTCTGCAGTAACATAATAAATAATTTAAACTTGTATTTAGAAATGTTTATAAATTCTTCGGTAAAAATACAATACATACATACTAAACTTTATTCCTATACTTGAAGTATGTATTGTAATAATTGTATCATCCATTTTTTCTTTAAGTGCACGCTAAGCAAAAGCGACGACACAACCTCGTCGATCGAATGTCCAAGCGCGACTGAATGATAGTGAACTCTCATTCAATGTGTGTACTCATGTACACGTGAGAGGAAAAACCCCGGGTAGTGCTTTTGCCCATCGCTGACCTAGGATCTATCCCAGAATCGATAACAGAGATCTTTCCAATCGTTGATGCGACACTACCGTATTCCTCTATTATAGAGTCAAACTCTTAAGCCATCCTCTAGACTTCAGTCGATTAGTGAAATATTCGTACGTTTCATAGCTGACCACTGAGGCATTGATATATCCTAGAATCGACCAGAGGTATTCCTCTGTCACAGAGTCAATCACTGAGGTTCCGTCCTATTCTAGAGTTAACGACATAGATTTTCTTCTGTACATATTCGACTACTGATGTCTTCCTCTGCACTTGTGTCGACCAATGGGATCATCATCTATACTAAAACCGACTATTGAGGAAATCCTTTATGTTGAATCGACCACGGAGGCATTCTTCTATCTTGGAAACGACCACTGAGGTTGCCTTCTATTCTACAGTCGATCATTGAGATCATCCTCTATACAATGTTAGACCACTGAAGTCTTCCTTAAAATCGCTCACTGAGGTCTTCGCTCACTAAGGTTTTTCTCTATCCTATAGTCGACCACTGAGGCCTTCCTCTGTTCTAGAGTCGACCACTCAGGTCTTGTTCTATTCTAGAGTCAACCTCAGTACAATATTCGACCACTGAGGTCTTCCTCTGCAATAGTGTCGACCAATGGAATCATAATCTATACTACAATCGGCTACTGAGGTATTGCTTTATGCTGGATCGACAACTGAGGCATTGTTCTATCTTGGAAACTGATGACTTCCTCTGTCCTAGAGTAGACCGCTGAGGTCTCCTTCTATTGTAGAGTTAACCACTGAGGTCTTACACTGCACAACATTCGACGACTTCGTCCACACCATAATCAACAACTGAGGACCTCCTGTACACCTCATTCAATAACACTATGCAACAAATGATTATACTATCAAAGGGTAGTATAACCCTATACTCGGTTTGGCGAAATTGGTGACCAATTTATTTTTATGGGCGCCCAAAGTTTCTGAAAATCAGTGGGCCACTCGAAAAAGGTGTCATCAGCTTTTGTCCAACAACTAATTCCGACTTGGCGATTCCGCTTAGCTATGTTTGGCAATAATGTAGAATAGAATAAGAATAAGCTGAACATAGTTTCTTAGCATTTTTTGCGAAAACAAATTTTTTCCGGGACTTTTTTTGAAAAAGTGAAGGAAAAAAATTATTTTTTTTTCACTTTTTTCAGCACAACTTCCGGGGACTCGTAATTTTTCACTAGCAATGCTTGGCAAAATTGTAGCCAACGTAAATTTGAAATTTTTTTGTAAACATATCAATACAATCTGAACGTGCCTAGGCACCCTAAATAGCTCAAAAAACCACATTGTACCCCAAAAATTTAAGTATTTCACTGTTATGTAACAAAAATATATTTTTTTGGTATAGGGCATGTACAGCAACTTTATAGAAAATATTAAGGCCAATATTTTTGTGGAACATTTTAACCCTCTAGCTCCCCCACATAACTGCAATTTTTGGCCCTATTTTAACAAATCGTAAAAAACACCTCTTAAAAGGGGGTGTTTTTTACGATTTTTACGAGGTGAGTCGGAACACACCAAAGCCCAAATCTTAACACAAAAACCCAAAAAACGGTAAAATTCCAGCCAACAACGCTCTTTACTGGTATCTTTATTGCTTCGACTACTAGTTCGTACGACTAACATTGCTTCACGAACAGGAATTTGACCTTTTTTTGGTGTTTGTGTTATGTTTTGAGCTTTGGTGTGTTCTATTGAGGTCTTAATCTATACCACGTAGTTCTCAATACTACAGTCGAGCACTGAGGGCTCGTGATAATATTTGTTTCTCTCTCAGGCTAAGTTCGAAGATGGGCCATATTGGTCCATTCCTTCTAGTACCTCAACCACAAAGGGTTGAAATTTAATGACTTATACGAATCCTATGAAATTCCACACACAAAATTGGTTTATTAGTCGCTAATAAACTACTAAATAAATAAACTAAGGTACCCTTTTGGTACCTCCCACACAAATGAACAATTCTGCACCAAAAATTAACAGCTTTTAATTTTAATAAAGGGTTTTCCAACAAGATGTGTTATTTTGAATCACCCGGTAGCTGTCACTTTTGAAGCTTTTATTCTTTGACATTTGACAAGTAGAAACTACGCCATTACTAAAAATGGAACGATACACGATCATCGAACGATACAAAACGATCGAACAAAAAAACGATACGAACGTCAACAAGCAAAATTGTCGCATCTGGGGCTCGGAAAACCCAAGAGTTATTGTTGAGAAGCCTCTCCATCCTCACCGTGTGACTGTTTGGTGCGGTTTATGGTCCGGCGGGGTCATTGGACCTTACTTTTTCGAAAATGAGGTTGGATCAACAGTTACGGTGAATGGATTGCGCTATCGAGAGATGATTAATGATTTTTTATGGTCGGAGTTGGATGGTATTGATCTGGACAACGTTTTCTTTCAACAAGACGGCGCTACGTGCCACACAAGCAACGAAACCATTCCTTTGTTACGGGAAAAGTTTCCGGACCGTGTAATCTCTCGAAGAGGTGATCACAATTGGCCACCGAGATCTTGCGACTTTTCCTTTGGGACCACGTGAAAGACAACAGCCCAGCGTCGAGTCAAGACCTCAAAGATAGAATTCGCGAGGCTATCGAGGACATAGGGCAGCCACATGAAAACTTCATGAAAAGGATATGGTCCTGTAAGCGTGGTCGTGGTGGCCATTTGGCTGATGTTGTTATTCATTATTAACGGCATACCTTCCTCTTTATTATGAAATAAACATCCGATCATTTATCTTAAAAAATTACATTTTTCTTTCTATACCAAAACAAAACCTCTTGTTAGGAAAACCCGTTATCAGTGGAAAGGTAATGGAAAAATATATAAATATCGAGCGTCACTGAAAAATATTTTTATGAATTTCCGCTTCAGCTGAGGTTTGAACCTACTACTAAGAGTTCTAGCGCCAAACGCACTACCGTTGTGCTATAATTTGCTATCCAATTTAAAAATAATAAAATTCATATAAAGTATAGTATAATATACATATATATACATATGTGGGTATGTATATAATAGCTTTTTAGAATCAAAAAATTGTTGGTCATAACAAAAAGAAAGAACATGCATAAATAATTTAGTTTAAAATTTATGCAAATTAAAAATATATTTTGCAAAAATATATATATAAAAAAACCAAAAATATATATCCCCCCATCCATAAAGTATACGAGCTAATTAAAGCCTCAATTGACAAGACGACGAGGATGGGATTCGAACCCACGCGTGCAGAGCACATTGGATTAGCAGTCCAACGCCTTAACCACTCGGCCACCTCGTCACATACATAAATACGAACGAAGAGACCACCTCTATAACAGTCACTCGCTCATTCAGTCAGCGTCGGCAGCCAACGAAACGAAGAACAGCAACAAACAGCATCGCATCAGCCCCGCTCAAAAGCTTGAAAGGGGTGTTTGAAACATAAGCACAAAAAAAACAACCACATCATACACGGCACGACACGATGAGTCGAAACAAAGCAAAAATACCGAAACATATGGATAGCGTCGTTGGGTTGGCAGTCACGGGGGGGAGAAAGCATGAACAAAGCTGGAAAGTTAACGGAACCCGGTAATGGGTTTGTTTTTGTAAAAGAATATTTCAGTGCAAAAATAGTTTTGAATCATTTGGAGCGAGTGAGAGTGAGTCTCAGTTTCTGTTTCTTATGTTGCGGATTCGTTTGTTCGCTCGCTCGTTCGTTCGTTCATTCGCCCCGGTCTCTGACGTTCGTTGTTTGGGGCCGGTAATTTAAAAACCCGTCTGTGGCAGCCAACTGAGAATTCTGCTTCCCTGGTATTAATTGGCATTGCACATTGCCAATCTGCATACATATGTAGCCCCAGATAGATGATGAGAGACGGCAGATACGCAAACATGATATGCACGTGTACTTAATGTAATATCATCTCATAGATACTCATCATACACTAGTATAAATATACATATATACATAAGTATGTACGTGAACATTCCCAGAAATAAACTTCTCTCCAGTTGTTTGCTGCTATACTTTCTCCTTCTTAATGAATGGATTTTTTCCTCGAGTTTATAAAAACCAAATTAGTTTTGTTATTATTGTTGTTTATTATATAATTTAAGTTGGTTGTCTTTGATATTATTTATATTCCTAATCAAATATTAAATTTAGTTATTTTAGAGATAAATCAAATATAAAATAAGGGTTGCCAGATCACTGGGATTATCAAATAATAACGCAATGTACGAAATGGACAATTGAATAAGTAAGAAAATTTCAGTCGTTTAAACCGACTAAGGTACATACTAATACAGTGGCTCCAAAAAGTATTCGCTCATAACCCCGTTTTGAAGAAGAAACCTCCACAACAAATTAATCTTTTAACATGATAGGAATTTTGTTAATTTATTTTAATTGACGATAGAGTCCTCTACTCGTATTAACAACAATAAATTAAACAATAATACTTCATTTAAAGATACAAGAATAAAGCAACAATTAATTCAAGGTAAGAATTTGTACTCCAAATACATAGTATTCTGTAACTTTGGCAGTATTTGAAGCCAAATCGAATCGAATGTCATAACTAACATCTAGTACGCTGAAAGAAAAAGTTGTGTAATCCGTACTTGAATCAAGCCGTATCGTTGTCAAAAGTACGGTAAGTACGGATTTTCTTAAACCAAGTACAAAATACCTAATTCAGGTATGGATTTTTAAGCGCTGAATTTTTAATTTTAGCGCTTTTTAATATTCTTACTTCCAGAATAAAGATAAAGCTTTAAAAATTTTATGGGCTTAATTTGAGTGCGAAACGGGCTTCAATGGAGAAATATTTAATCGAATTAAATCTGATAAGTACTTGATTTAAGCTTGATCATACTTGATTTAAGCCTAATAGTAGTTGTGAGTAGTTTCAATTCCAATTTCTATTCCCATTCTTTTTCTTTTGATGTTTCTTTATAATTCCCTTTCTTGCATAATTGAATAGGTTAGGTTTGTCTATTTTTAAGATTTTTATAGTTTTTGTAATTTTTGAGGGTAAAACAAATAATCCTCACATAATTAGTTATATAAGATAATTTAGTAAAAAAAAAATGAAATGTATTACACCTTAAGAAGTAATTTGTAACCATATACGGCCTATGTGCTCGGTTGTTATTGAATATAATTAAATTAAATTAAACTTAACCCTGGTCAACACTTGATTTAAGCCTGATCGTACATAACTAAAATCATTTTAATGTGGTACCAATTTGGTCCCCTTATATTGCCATAGAATGCAAAGTTTTATTTGACCGAAAAACGAAAAGTTTAGCTGTAATTATTCGACTTTAAACGCAGACGTAAAAGAATTACTACTGACCTACCTAATTTCAATTGCAAAAAATCACTTCCAGTAAAGTATTCTAGAAGACCGCTTGAATGAGAAACAAATTGGATACAGGGATGCGAAATCAAAATTTCTAATTGTACAAACAGAGTTCACAAATTGTACTTTCTAAACCTCCTTTGTACCAACAACTTATTTTCTTAATTAGGACATGGATCAACAAGACATTTTTTTGCTCAAAATTTCTGTATTTCGTTTTTTAGATCAGTATACATTTTTATAAAAATTAAAAAATGTGTTTTTAATATTGTCATTATCTTAATATATATTATATCGTTCCATTATTAGACCAATGTTTATATATTCAAGCCAAAAAAGCCGCATACATATTCCAGATTTTTAGGGTCTATTCAAGTATTTTCACATTCATTTACATTAACAAAAAATAGGGAAAATCCGACTATAGTCAGTATTTCGCTATGTTCAGATTTCGAGACTGTTTTGGATTCATAAGTGCTTCACTAATAGCATTGTGATACAAAATCGAACTTTCCGAATGGGAATGGGATGAGACCAATTGCAAATGAAAGTTGGCATTATCCATAAAAAAAACTTCAAGGGTTTTTTTCAGGTCAGTGCGAGATTTTTTTACACTCATTTGAAGTTGGTGATTTTGGAACGCTGTCTAACAAGAAAAGATCATTGGAAATTTAATAAAATAATGCTTATTTTTTATTATCATTGAATGTAGTGGTTGTAGATAAAAATAAATATTTGATATTTGATATCACTCTAGATGGCACTGTCATACAAATGGTGCTATTTCTTGTCGATTTTCATAGAAAAAACGGTTCACAATAACCAACTTCAAATGCGTGTAAAAAAATCTCACACTGAACTGAAAAAACCCTTGAAGGTTTTGTTATGGATAATGTCAACTTTCATTTGCAATTGGTTTCACCCCATTCCCATTTTGGTTGTTGCACTGCGTATTTTTTGTGGAAAAAAACTTAAGTTATTATAAATTAAATTTGGAATTTTATTTTGAAACATTAAAAGTATATATTTATTTAAGAAAATCAGTTTCATGTCACGTTACCTTTAAAATGGCACAAATTTATTTAAAAACGTTCCAGAACAACGAACTTTTTCATAAACTAAAAAACACTTTAAAAAATTAAAAACCAATAAAAGTTTCACGTAAGAATATGAAAAAAGATAAATGATCCTTAAACCTCTTGAGCAAAAAATTTCTTTCATTGATATAAAAATATTAACAAATTATATTAGTATTTATTTGGGAGTTACGTTTGATCAATTATTCGTATGAAAGAATTTTCACATACGAAAACGATCCAATTTTTTAATTTTATGGCAACACTCATTTTTTCAGGAATCGTTTAAAATACGTAACTAACTGTTTATTCTTATTATTAGGTGTCCTAAAATATGCTCAAGATGATTTATGCATATTGTACAAGCATGTGAAAACGGCCACAATACAATTTTATTTACAATTTATTCAAACCGCCCAAAAAACTCGAAAAATACTTTTCGATTCCAAATTAGCTCCACATATAAATGCCGTAAAATAGAAGAGTTCACCGTAAAAATATCGTTTTCGGAAAAAGAAGATGGACAAATTTGAATATCGTATATGTTTTTTCATATGTATAAATATTCGAGTAAATTTATATAATTTGTACCAAATGAGTCATGGGTGTACCATTGTACTTTTCAGGTCGTAATTGTATCGCTTTCAATTCGCCACAACGATGCGGATAATCAAATCTCGCTATCGACTTGCCTTGGCGAACCGCTTTCAATTCGCCACGGCGATGCGGATAATCAAGAAATTATTCCCTTATGACTCTTCTAGGCAACGCCGCTGCGATTCTCTCGAAAGCGACTCTTCTTTGTGCATTGCTTACGTTTCTTCTTGGCGAATCGCTTTAATGGCACAATTGCTCGCATCGGTGATTCTTTGACGACGCGCAGAAGACAATCGCGGCGATCTATCAAGTCTTTTAGGCGATTCGAGGAAGAATCTTCCGCGATCAAAAATGTTTGCTGGGGACCTCGTCGTGATATAGATCTGTGATTGATGCGAGCGTTTGAGAGTAATTTTATTTTCCTCTACAACTTTTCTCCCTCTCAGAGATAATAGTAAGCTTTTTCTTCTCGCTTTAACTCACATTAAGCTTAATGTTCCCCTTAAGAAATGTTTACTTGACTTCAAGTATTATATACTTATTATAAGTGCTTAATTTGTTTAATGTAAACCGTCAATTTTAATATTATATATTTCTGAGCAAACAAATTTTATTTGAAAATCCATAAAATTTATTTGGAACGCATATGTTAATATATTACAACAAAATATATTTGTAAACAAATTTTCTCAAATAAAATATGTGTTTATATAAAAATAAAATGATTGTTTAGGAATTTCTCCAAATATACTTTGTATAACAAGTTTTTCAAAACGTTGCAGATTTTTCGAATTTCATTGATTTCGAGTTATACCTTAAATCACTAATTTTATATTTAATTTACTCAAAGTCGTAATTTGTTGTCAATCAATCGAGCGATGTATCAGTTTAATTATAAAGAATCTTGCGAACATTTAAAATTCCTGAAAAATGATCGTTGAATTACTGAAAATCAGAAAACTTGTCTTAAAATTAAGGTATTGATATACATATTTTCTGAATACATTCTTAAATGCAAATACATATTTGTTTTGTAAATAATACTTCAAATAAAAACCAGTAAGGAAAGGCTAAAGTCAGGCGGTGCCGACTATATAATACCCTACACCACTCTCGTAATATTGAATAACTCTGATATATAAATTTTGTAATTCATGTATAAATTGTTTACATAAATTTACTTTTGGGACATTGTATACTTAAATAATACACTGTACCACAGTGTGGTGTAGGGTATAAAAACGATTGGATCTAAAGAGCCAAATAGGATGAAACATATATATGGGAGCTATAGCTAAATTTTAACCGATTTTCTTCAAATTCGGTAGTGTTGGTTCATGGATCAAGAAACTCTACCATTCTAAATTTCAACACGATTGGATGTAAAATACAGCTTTTATAGGACTAAAGGGCCAAATCGGACGAAACATATATATATATCAAATTCGGCAATGTTGGTTCATGGATCAAGAAACTCTACCATTCTAAATTTCAAAACGATCGGATGTAAAATACAGCTTCTATAGGACTAATGGGCCAAATCGGACGAAACATATATATGGGAGCTATAACTAAATCTTAACCGATTTTCTTCAAATTTGGCAATGTTGGTTCATGGATCAAGAAACTCTACCATTCTAAATTTCAAAACGATCGGATGTAAAATACAGCTTCTATAGGACTAATGGGCCAAATCGGACGAAACATATATATGGGAGCTATAACTAAATCTTAACCGATTTTCTTCAAATTCGGCAATGTTGGTTCATGGATCAAGAAACTCTACCATTCTAAATTTCAAAACGATAGGATGTAAAATACAGCTTCTATAGGACTAATGGGCCAAATCGGACGAAAGATATATATGGGAGCTATATCTAAATCTGAACCGATTTTCTTCAAATTCAGCAATGTTGGTTCATGGATCAAGAAACTCTACCATTCTAAATTTCAAAACGATCGGATGTAAAATACAGCTTATATAGGACTAAAGGGCCAAATCGGACGAAACATATATATGGGAGCTATAGCTAAATCTTAACCGATTTTCTTCAAATTCGATAGTGTTGGTTCATGGATCAAGAAACTCTACCATTCTAAATTTCAACACGATTGGATGTAAAATACAGCTTTTATAGGACTAAAGGGCCAAATCGGACGAAACATATATATGGGAGCTATAGCTAAATCTTAACCGATTTTCTTCAAATTCGGTAGTGTTGGTTCATGGATCAAGAAACTCTACCATTCTAAATTTCAACACGATTGGATGTAAAATACAGCTTTTATAGGAGTAAAGGGCCAAATCGGACGAAACATATATATATATATCAAATTCGGCAATGTTGGTTCATGGATCAAGAAACTCTACCATTCTAAATTTCAAAACTATCGGATGTAAAATACAGCTTCTATAGGACTAATGGGCCAAATCGGACGAAACATATATATGGGAGCTATAACTAAATCTTAACCGATTTTCTTCAAATTTGGCAATGTTGGTTCATGGATCAAGAAACTCTACCATTCTAAATTTCAAAACGATCGGATGTAAAATACAGCTTCTATAGGACTAATGGGCCAAATCGGACGAAACATATATATGGGAGCTATAACTAAATCTTAACCGATTTTCTTCAAATTCGGCAATGTTGGTTCATGGATCAAGAAACTCTACCATTCTAAATTTCAAAACGATCGGATGTAAAATACAGCTTCTATAGGACTAAACGACCAAATCGGACGAAAGATATATATGGGAGCTATATCTAAATCTGCACCGATTTTCTTCAAATTCGGCAATGTTGGTTCATGGATCAAGAAACTCTACCATTCTAAATTTCAAAATGATCGGATGTAAAATACAGCTTCTATAGGACTAAAGGGCCAAATCGGACGAAACATATATATGGGAGCTATAGCTAAATCTTAACCGATTTTCTTCAAATTCGGCAATGTTGGTTCATTGATCAAGAAACTCTACCATTCTAAATTTCAACACGATTGGATGTAAAATACAGCTTTTATAGGAGTAAAGGGCCAAATCGGACGAAACATATATATATATCAAATTCGGCAATGTTGGTTCATGGATAAAGAAACTCTACCATTCTAAATTTCAAAACAATCGGATGTAAAATACAGCTTCTATAGGACTAATGGGCCAAATCGGACGAAACATATATATGGGAGCTATAACTAAATCTTAACCGATTTTCTTCAAATTCGGCAATGTTGGTTCATGGATCAAGAAACTCTACCATTCTAAATTTCAAAACGATCGGATGTAAAATACAGCTTCTATAGGACTAAACGACCAAATCGGACGGAAGATATATATGGGAGCTATATCTAAATCTGCACCGATTTTCTTCAAATTCGGCAATGTTGGTTCATGGATCAAGAAACTCTACCATTCTAAATTTCAAAATGATCGGATGTAAAATACAGCTTCTATAGGACTAAAGGGCCAAATCGGACGAAACATATATATGGGAGCTACAGCTAAATCTTAACCGATTTTCTTCAAATTCGGCAATGTTGGTTCATTTATCAAGAAACTCTACCATTCTAAATTTCAAAGCGATCGGATGTAAAATACAGCTTCTATAGGACTAAAGGACCAAATCGGACGAAAGATATATATGGGAGCTATATCTAAATCTGAACCGATTTTCTTCAAATTCAGCAATGTTGGTTCATGGATCAAGAAACTCTACCATTCTAAATTTCAAAACGATCGGGTGTAAAATACAGCTTATATAGGACTAAAGGGCCAAATCGGACGAAACATATATATGGGAGCTATAGCTAAATCTTAACCGATTTTCTTCAAATTCAGCAATGTTGGTTCACGGATCAAGAAACTCTACCATTCTAAATTTCAAAACGATTGGATGTAAAATACAGCTTCTATAGGACTAAAAGGCCAAATCGGACGAAAGATATATTTGGGAGCTATATCTAAATCTGAACCGATTTCAACCACTAGCGATCTTAACAGCCACGAAATACTCTAAACTGCAAAATTTCAGAATGATCCGAGTGAAATTGCGACCTGTAGTCGACGAACAACTTTACATGGACAGACGGACGGACGGACGGACGGACAGACATCGTTAAATCGACTCAGCTAGTGATTCTGAGTCGATCGGTATACTTTAAGGTGGGTCTAGCTGTGTTATTTTCAGGTGTTACAAACATCTGCCGTGAAACAAACTTATAATACCCTGTACCACAGTGTGGTGTAGGGTATAAAAATATTAAAAAAAAACAATCTTGCTCCATTTTTTAAAGCTAGCATCCTAACGAAGAAAACAATGCATATTCCTACGAATAAATGTATAAATTATGACCCATAATGTAAAATTAAGGGAAATTAAAAAAAATATTTTGTGGCATTAGGCCCAGTTTTTTATGTACTATGAAAGCATTACCCTGTAAAAAATTTCAAGTGTTTGTATGTGCAGGAGTCAAAGTTATAAGCCGTTAACTTTGTTAATTTTTTTCTGTCTTTCGCCGAAAAATTCCTTTTTGTTTTCGTTTGAAAAAAGCTGCACTTTGATAGGCTTTAATTTTCTTTTGTAAAAAATGTCGCACTTGCACGGTGCAAAAGTGCAACACTTCAGCCCAGTATTTAATCAAAGGTGTAGCTGCCCCACAAAACCCGCGTGTGTACGAGCGAGCTTTTCTCATATGAAGTTTGGATAGATGCTTTTTTTAGGCGGTGCTGTGGATTGTTCTTTGTTTTTAGCTTTGAGCTAAAAGGCTAGTTTTTTGCATTTTTATTTTCGATTCTGACTATAAAAAATGCAGCAGTACAAGAGGGTGTAGGTGACATTATTAAAATGCTGCTCTCTGACAGGGCAACATTTTTTTAGAAACACCATAATAATATTTGTAGAATTGTGAAAGATTAGATAAAAAATATTTCACTAGATTTTGACGCTTGGGGGAGGAGTTCCAAGGAGTGCATTAACATAGTCCATCTTCGATCGTAGCCCGAGGTAGAAAAATATTAACACATACCAAATCTAAAGTCAGTCTGTTACTCCTGTCGAACCAGCCAGACAGACAGATTGACTTACAAATAATATACGGAGATTGCAAAAGAAAGTCGACGAGGATGGGATTCGAACCCACGCGTGCAGAGCACATTGGATTAGCAGTCCAACGCCTTAACCACTCGGCCACCTCGTCGTTATCACTATGTAAAAACTTCATTAAGCAGAGAAATTTCCTTTCTGGAGAAACAATAAGGACCTTATTCATAAAAGTTATAGAAGCTTAAAGTATTGGTTTCTACAGCGAAAATTTCAATAAACCTTATTATACCCTAAACCACACCGTGTTACAGGGTATTACAAAATTGTTTCTTGGTATATGTTTGTAGATCCAGAAAATACTAATCTCGAGTCAAATTCAATAGCTGATTCGATTAAACCATGACTGTCCGTTCGTCCGCCTGTCTGTAAAATTTTATATTTTATATATAAATGTAGATCTGTTGAGACATGCGGACTTTTTGGGGCACAAAATATGGTCGATATCTAAATCTGAAAGGATTTTCTCCAAATTTGGCGGTGTCATTCTTGACTGAAGACCAGTATGTAGATCTGATGAGAAATGCGGATTCTATATCGGTGAGGCTCAACATTGGGATATAGATATAAGTTTTCCTGAAATTCGTCAATTTGTGATTTTACCAAGAAACTCCACTTCCTTAAATTTCTGATTGGAGGTAAAATGCAGATTCTACAGAGCTGAGCGACCAACTCTCGAAGTCGTGATATTGCTGTTTTAACCATACGACTTGTTGACCAGGGATGTATTTTGGGCAGATCACACGGTTGGACCGGATAATGTGAACACCATACAAGCGATCAGATGGTGTCATAATAATGCATGTGTTGGATCTATTGAACTATATATGAATCGATATGAACCACTCTCAATCTTTATATTACTATGTTTCTCCAACGGATCAAAACATTTGTAGCGCAGATTTCCCTCTTGAATGCATTTTTGATCACCTATAGGATCTGTCCGTTAGTAGAGCATTTAATGTACGAGTATGCTAAAATAACTGGAATTGTTTTTAACATTCGATCATTATACCATTATACGATATTCTGGCTTTAAGTACAAAAAATAGTAATGTTGTAAATATAATGTAGTAATTAGGTGTGTATACAGGGTTTTCCAACAAGAGGTGTTATTTTTAATCACCCGGTATTTCGGTAGCTGTCACTTTTGAAGCTTTTATTCTTTGACATTTGACAAGTATTTGACTACACCATTACTAAAAATGGAACGATACACGATTCAACAACGCATTGAAATTATTAAAATTCGAAAATCATCGAAAAATCATCTTGACTGATGAGGCCCATTTCCACCTCCGTGGTTACGTCAATAAGCAAAATTGTCGCATCTGGGGCTTGGAAAACCCAAGAGTTATTGTTGAGAAGCCTCTCCATCCTCACTGTTTGGTGCGGTTTATCGTCCGGCGGGGTCATTGGACCTTACTTTTTCGAAAATGAGGTTGGATCAACAGTTACGGTGAATGGATTGCGCTATCGAGAGATGATTAATGATTTTTTATGGTCGGAGTTGGATGATATTGTTCTGGACAACGTTTACTTTCAACAAGACGGCGCTACATGCCACACAAGCAACGAAACCATTCCTCTGTTACGGGAAATGTTTCCGGACCGTGTTATCACTCGAAGAGGTGATCACAATTGGCCACCGAGATCTTGTGATTTAACACCTAGCGACTTCTTCCTTTGGGGCCACGTGAATGATAAGGTCTGTGCCAACAGCCCTGCGTCGATTCAAGACCTCAAAGATAGAATTCGTAAGGCTATCGAGGACATAGGACAGCCACTTTGCGATTTGGTTATGGAAAACTTCATGAAAAGGATATGGTCCTGTAAGCGTGGTCTTGGTGGCCATTTGGCTGATGTTGTTTTTCATTATTAACGGCATACCTTCCTCTTTATTATGAAATAAACATCCGATCATTTGTCTCAAAAAATTGCATTTTTCTTTGAATACCAAAATAACACATCTTGTTGGAAAACCCTTTACTTTGAAAAGTTTCGACGAGGATGGGATTCGAACCCACGCGTGCAGAGCACATTGGATTAGCAGTCCAACGCCTTAACCACTCGGCCACCTCGTCGCCATATAAGTTTGGAAAACTTTAATGGAGAACTCAATTCCAACTCCATTTTTCGCAATAAATAATAACAGCAACAATTTTTTGTTGCAAATTTAGTAAACTTCTAAAAAATACAATTCTTCATTTAATCAGTCAACAAGTACCTACAACTGTCTCCAAAATTTCTATTGCCGTCTTTAAAGGTGTACAATTAAGAAAATACTGAAAATACGAACCGAGCGGGTTCAAAAATTCGACGAGGATGGGATTCGAACCCACGCGTGCAGAGCACATTGGATTAGCAGTCCAACGCCTTAACCACTCGGCCACCTCGTCTCTTTGAAGTGGAGTTAAAGCGCGAAGTCGCTTGAACTATTGTCTACAGGGTGGCTGATATGTTATGCAACAAAGTAAAGCGCTATTTTTTTTAATTTTTTTTTTAATTTTATTGTTGAAAAGCAAAAAATGTCGGAAAAAACATAAAATTTTAGAAACAGTTTAGATTTGTTCGAATTGGCCACCTTTGGCACGAATTATGGCCTTCAAACGGCCGACAAAGCCATCACACGCTGCACGAAAGTGGCTCTGCGGTATTTTGGCCCATTCCCGGCGAAGCGCCGTCTTGAGATGATCGATACTTTGGTATTTTTTAGTGCGAACCTTACTCTCTAAAATGCCCCAGGCGCAAAAGTCCAACGGATTGAGATCCGGAGATCTTGGTGGCCATTGTGCGGTAGAAATGAAGCGGGGAACCTCCTTTTTAAGCCATTCTTGGTTGATGCGTGCTGAGTGCGATGGTGCTGAGTCCTGTTGGAATGTCCATGGTCTGCGGCCGAAATGTTTGTCTGTCCAGGGCTTCAATACTGTCTTTAGGATATTTTCCCGATAATATTCGGCATTTATTTTGACCCCATGGTCGATGAATACGAGCGGGGAGCGACCATCGGCCGTTACGGCGGCCCACACCATTACCATCGGCGGCGCTTGAGTTCTGGTGGCCAATCGAAGGTGTAAATTTTCAGCTGACCTCTTTGGCAAGTAAACCCGATCATTTTGTTTGTTCACAAACTGCTCAATTTGGAATGGCTTCTCATCGGAGAAAACCAAATTCGGTAACTGACCACTTTCGTGCAAGCGAAGCAACTCCTTGGCTCTTTCCAGTCTAACTTTTTTTTGTGCATCGGTGAGCGCTTGCACTTTTTGGAACTTCAATGGCTTTAGTCCAAGCTCATTTTTTAATATGTGTTGTATCCGTTCTCGCGATATGATCAGCTCACGAGCAATTTTTCTCCCACTGCGGCGTGGATTTCGATCAAATCTGGCCTTCACTTTTCGGATTATTTCTGGTGTTGTTACCGTTTTTTTTCGTCCACTTTTCAGACGCGATGCAACACTGCCAGTATCACGGTAACGAGGAATGGTACGAGAAACAAAAGATTTATTCCCATTTAAATGCTGGAGGGCTCTAACGATAGCCACTTATGTTTTTCCACCCAAATATAAAGCAATCACACTATCACGCTTGAATTCCATTACGAATAACTTTTTTCTGAATGCAATAGATCAAAATGCTTTTGTAAGCTTGTAAACAATAAAATGAACTGTCACTGAAATAAATCTATCAGCTATCAGACTAGCGGTTTAGAAATGATAGCAACCTGAAGTTGGTTGCAATACATATCAGCCACCCTGTATATACGAATAGTTCGATCATACTTAAGCTTGGAACTTTGTATACCCTCCACCATAGGATGGTGGAGGGTATACAGAGGTTGCTAGACACCGATTTCGAAAAGTCTGGTAAACCGAGACTCAAAAGCGAGAATTGGCGGGACAAATGAAAAGATCATATTTTATTGGTTTTGAAATTTTTTATTACAAGACTCGTTGCAGTTTCATTCTAAAAAAACCTGTTATAACGTAACTAACTATTGGTCAATATTACTTTCGCCGCAAATACTTTGTGTTATTCTTCACGAAATTCACTAGGTTCTCTCCATCGTTACTTGTAAAAATGACTGGAATGCCTGACAACTTTTATCGATATTCAATGTTACACTTGAACTGAGTGATACACGTCTGAAACTATAGGCAAAATGGAGTTAATTGACATTTTCAATACTTATTTACGCCCCACGATATCGATATAGGTGTCAAATTAAGGTGGGGAATTTTGGCTATTTCTAATATTTTTTATAAATACTTTTCCCAGATAAAATATTTTTTGAAAACTTATATCCTTTGAATCTTTGAAGCCCTTTTAAAGGGCAACATGACCAGGAAATGAAATACTAAACGTACTTAATCCGGTTCAGGTTTAAGGTAATATGGACTGTCGGACGGTGTTATAAGTCCATTCATTAAAATATAAAAAAATATTTTTGGTAAATTCTTCACAAAGAGTTCGAAGATTCTTCACAAACGCAGTAGTCGCTGTGCAACATGTCACTGTCCACCGCATCTGGAATTTGTAGAACTTTTGGAATTTCTACCAATTTCCGCCACGTTATAGCTTTTCTTTTAGATTAATTATAGCAATTCGTTCTCGATATATGTTAGACAATTGCCAATGATGGGGAAAGAAATAAACACCAGTGATGGAAAAATTGCAAATGTACATACATAACAAATACATATGAGAATAGCATTTCTGCTGTACTTTTCTTATTATTTAGTTACAGCGCCTTCATTTTCCTTAGTGTAGAGAGAAAATTCTAAAAAGTCGGGATTTCCCCCTCAATCTGCATCAATAATCGGGACTCTGGAATCCCGACCGTCTGGCAACCCTAGTTCCCACATGGTTCGGATAATTTCCATGAATTTCTTTCTACTTTGAAAAATAATGAAGTTATTAATATTTTATTGCAAATAGGTTATTGCTATTTTGGCCCATATCCAAATTATTAAAATACTCCTACTTTACTCGATTTTGTAAAGCATGGACTGTAATTTGAAAATTTTGATCGAAAGAACATCGAAAGATCGAAAGAACATGGACTGTAATTTGAAAATTTTGATCGAAAGAACATCAAACAACCAACCCACAAAGATGGTGAAATATAGACACATGGAACAAAAAAAATCAAAGATTGCTCTACCCCACAAATGTTTCAGGAAGTAGGGGGTATAGCAAGGGCGCGGCAGATAATCATATAATCTACTCCTTATTCTAAAAAGGAAAAAATGGTATACTTATAAATAACATTTCTGTAGTCTCAATAATTATATCAATATTTCTTCTTTATCGAAAGTTCACCTCTTGAATTTTGTATATTATTCAGATATAAGATTAATCAAATACTTCAAGCAGAATTCGAAAGTATTGTTACAAGAACTCACCATAAAGTAGTAGATTAGATGGAGTATTTATAAAGAGAACAAAGCCGTTTATAATGGCATCTACGAATATAAGGCCTTTATTCATAAAAATTTAATAAAGGTTTGAAGAACGCTTTAACACTGCTAAAACGTTCTTCAAACCCTCATAAACTTTTTATGAATAAGGCCCTAAATATTTCTTAATAAATTAAGGGTAACAAGAAAATTTCAGAATTTCAAATTAGCAAAATCAGCATCCCCCCTTTTGCTGAATTTTAACAGTGATTTAAGCGCGTATTCACCCAAAGCCACGGATAGCGCTGATTTTAAAAATTCGACGAGGATGGGATTCGAACCCACGCGTGCAGAGCACATTGGATTAGCAGTCCAACGCCTTAACCACTCGGCCACCTCGTCTCTTTGGAGTGGAGTTTAAACTCGAAGATTTGGAGTTACTCCAGTATGTTTTTTTTTCTACTTCAGTTTAAAGTTAATTGGTGTGCCCTCAATTAAGTGGAAGAAGAAGGAAGGTAACTGGTGTTTTTATACCCTACACCACACTGTGGTACAGGGTATTATGACTTTGTGCATTTGTTTGTAACACCCAAAAGGAGAAGAGATAGATCCATTGTTTATTATACCGATCGACTTGTAATCACTTTCTGAGTCGATTTAGCTATGTCCGTCTGTAGATGTATTCTTGTAATCAAAGTACAGGTCGCAATTATGGCCCGATCTTGACGAAACTTTACACATATCTTTTTTTGTCCCAAGGACGATCCCTATTTAATTTGGTTAAAATCGGTTCAGATTTGGATATAGCCCCCATATATACATATGTTAGCCCCGATTTGACATGTAAGCGCTGTAAAAACTTTATTTTATATCCGATCAGTATGAAATTCGGCAGAAAGAGGTTTCTTATTATATAAATGAACACTGTTAAATTTGGAAGAAATCGGTTCAGATTTAGATATAGCCCCCATATATACGTTACCCCCGATTTCACATGTAAGCGCCGTAAAAAATTTATTTTATAACCGATCAGTGTAAAATTCGGCAGAAAGAGGTTTCTTATTACATGAAGGAATACGGCCAAATTCGGAGAAAATCGGTTCAGATTTAGATATAGCCCCCATATATATGTTACCCCCGATTTTATATTTAAGCGCTGTAAAAAGTGTGTTTTTAATCCGATCAGTACGAAATTCGGCAGAAAGAGGTTTCTTATTACATGAATTAATACTGCCAAATTTTACGGAAATCGGTTGAGATTTAGATATAGCCCACATATATATGTTACCCCCGATTTGACATCTAAGCGCTGTAGAAACTGTATTTTATATCCGATCAGTCAGAAAGAGGTTTCTCAATACGTGAATTAACACTGCCAAATTTGAGGGAAATCAGTTCAGATTTAGATATAGCCCCTATATATATGTTACCACCGATTTGACATGTAAGCGCTGTAGAGACTGTATTTTATATCCGATCAGTACGAAATTCTACAGAAAGAGGTCTTTTTACATGAATGAGTATTCAGGGAAAATCGGTTCAGATTTATATATAACCTCCATATAATATGTTCCTCCTGACTTGGTATCAACGCGCTATAGAAGTTGTACTTTACTTCCGATCATTAATATTTTCCGGAAAGATGTTTCTCAATTTAGGAACGAATATTGCTTAATTTAGCGATTATCGGCTCAGAATTAGATAATATGTTTCTGCCTACTTACCAATTATTCCAAATTATTATCGCAATGACCTTTATCGCATTGTTAGAGAGGTGTAGGGTATTATATAGTCGGCCCTGCCTGACTTTCTGCCTTTCCTTACTGGTTTAAAGTTGCAGAATTTTAAATTAAAATACATAGAGCAAAGAAATATATTTTAAATATCAATTAAACGGGTTATATTGGAGAGATTTTATAGAGAGAGTTTATGCCAATAATGTTTAAATATGATAATGGAGCAATCTGGATTCCAATTTCCATACACATTTCGCAGCATTTGCGTCCGTATTTCGCCAATAACTCGTCGAATGTTGATTTGTAGGTGTTCAATTGCCTCTGGTTTAGCGGCGTGGACGATTTACTTTATATAATCCTACAGAAAATAATCCAGTGCGTTTAAATCACACGGTCTTGTTGTTAACAGGACAATTAAGTGAAATTATTCGTTCATTACAAGTTTCTTTGAGTAAATTGTAGCGTGAGCTGTGGCTCCGTCTAGGACGGAACCACATGTCAGCAAGATTAATGTCAGCTAATATAGTTACGAACAATTTGTAAGAATTTCTCTATACTGTTCACCGTCAACAGTAACATTCTGCCCCTTATAGTTTATGAAATAAAGCGGGCCAAACAGTATTTTTCTCAAAATGCGCAAATTTTGCTTATTTACGTACCCATTCAACCAAAAATGAGCTTCACCGCTGAACAAAGTTTTATGTTTGACGAACAGAACCATTATATCGATAGCAAATTTCAACAATTTCCAAACGTTGCTTTAATGTAAGTCTATCCGTGATAAAATAGCAAACCAAACTAAACTATCAGATGTTCAATAGGTTGTCAAATAAAGCAGTATTACCAACTCCAAGTTGTAAATCTGTAAAAAAAAACAGCCTATACCAAAATGTTCTTTCCCGATTTGGCATATTCACATTATTACTGAGACATTCCTTTGATATGATTCGGTCCGACCGTACCTTCAAACGTTCTTATTTATTTTACTCCTTAGCAAGGACCATATATTATTTCTAAAATTTTTAATATCAATTCCCAAAGATGAAGAAATATTTCAAGCGGTCCCGTTAAAGGACTACAAAAAGCCTTTATATGCAATAAATTTGTTAAGTTGCTTTTTTAAGGCCCAAAAAATTACAATAAATTTCCCCTTGTGGCAGAACTAGGTCTATTCAATTTGGATTCTTATTTAATATATAAATAAATCATTTTATCATATACAAGTGTTATTAATAATTATATATATTTTATTTGTATATTTTCAGGTATGTTTCCCGTAGAATATTCTGGTAAAAATTGATCTTTACACTATGATATATCTGTATTAGGCCGGGTCGATTTGTGGGGAGGCAAAAAAGTCGCCTTTGCTCAGTGAAAATCGTATTCTAGGGATCAAAATAAGAAACTTTGCCGAAGGACCAATACCTCTAAAACGAATTCTGATGTCCCGGAATTTGGGTCGAACTTTTGGGTAGGGGCAAATTTTGAAAAAGCCCACTTTGACCCATTTAGAGTGCTCCAATCGAGTCCAAATGTATGACCGACCCCCACTCAGTGAAGTGCTCAGTGAAAATCGTATTCTAGGGATCAAAATAAGAAACTTTGCCGAAGGAACCATACCTCTAAAACGAATTCTGATGTCCCGGAAAAAATCCCACCTTGACCCATTTAGAGTGCTCCAATCGAGTCCAAATGTATGACCGACCCCCGGCAACGTCTCAGATGGTCAATCCGTTGAGTCCAATTTTCGATGACTCGTTCGAGCATTTCGATTGGTAACTAGCGAATGACTATAATGAATATAATGAATGAATATAAGTTCGAAAAACTTAGGTAATTATTTACCTATACCGTTCACCATTGACAGTAAAATTCTACCCATCATCGTTTTTGAAGACATATGGACCAATGACTCTGCCGGTGCATAAAGCGCATCAGACAGTAATTTTCTGTAGATGTAATGGTGTTTGGACAAAAGCTTGTGGTTCATCTTCACTTCAAATGCGACAATTTTGCTTATTCACCTACCTATTCGACCAAAAATGAGCTTAATCTCTGAACAAAGTTTGATGTTTGAAGTTTGACGAACAGTGTCATTACTTTGATAGAAAATTTAAAAAAATTTGCAAGCGTTGCTCTCGTGTAAGTCTATCCATCATGAAATGGCAAACCAAAATAAACATAAAGCAAGTGTCTTCTGTTAAATCGGTTGCCAAATACAGGGTGGCGCAGAATGTGCTATGTATATTGTTTGAATTCTTTATAACTTTTTGAATTATTATTCTTTCTTTGTTTTTTTTCAGCATTTTGTGAATAATTAAATTTTTTCGAAATTTTGCGAAAAGTTATGGAAAATATGCTAAAAAGAGCACGTATGTGCGAAACAGAAAATGGACATCACTTACAGGATATCATTTTTCAAAGTTAATTGCAAAAAAATTCCCAATAATAAAATAAATAAAAAAGCTATAAACCATATAGCTCATTCTGCGCCACCCTGTATGTATAGCCGTGTTAGCAACTCAATGTTGTAAACCACCCTGTACACTAAAAAAATTTTCATAAGATTATAGAATGGCTCCAAAGAGGTCATTAATATTTAAAATAAGTACGTTTTTTACTTAAAATTAAGAAAATGTAATTAATATTAATTAAATTATCTATATTTTAAGTACAAAATGTACTTATCGTATTTTAAAGACTGCAAAAAAGTGCAACACTTTCGTTGCCCTTTTCTTGAAAACTGGACTTTTATATCATATTTTGGAATTTTGAAATATGAGCTACGTTTAATTAGAGCGACTACATCAGTTCCACCTACAAAAGCCAAATATTTTTCAGAATTTCGCGTCGACGGGGCAACATTTTATGCAAAATTGAAATCGTCTTTGGACCCATTCTTTTATTTTATGTCAACATTTTGTCAGTGTATATTTCTCACAAAGTGAGAATATGTACACTTTATCTAATCTAATTTCAGTCAGTTTCCATTATCTCAATTTGAATCTAAACTTTTTTTTTCAACGTAATAAAAATAAATCCAGTCAATTAAGAAATATTTGGCAAATTTTCCGTTAAACTTCCCAATATATATCTTCTTCTGTTATATAAAATTTGATCTGCTAACAATTTTAAAGCGAAAATACCAGGGAGGGGGGGGGATGGGCATGCATTACTCTAACTAACTACTAATCTATCTACTCTATAGCATATACGACAGAGCAGTAGTAGTTGTTTAAAAGAACAAATCTATTTTCAATGGCATTCCTGGAAATGACAATTTCCAAATATGTATTTGATTGCTTCAAATGAAGACGAATTGAACGGATACAAAACTCCGCTCAATTACGCAGAATAATGGATTTGCCAAAATTGCTCCCTCCTCCCCGCAACTCTCTCGTCCCGTATTAAACAGAATATGTGATAAGACTGTAAATTTTATTTATAGCGTATAAACTCTACTCAAAGTCACAAATAAGGCAGGCTAATAATTAAAAATCCGACGAGGATGGGATTCGAACCCACGCGTGCAGAGCACATTGGATTAGCAGTCCAACGCCTTAACCACTCGGCCACCTCGTCATATATGCGGGCATCAGACGAAAAATCAATAATAGCTACATGTATACAGTTTTCTTTAAAAATATTGAAATATTAATTAAAAAATGTTTTATAAAATCAGAACTAAAGAAATATTTGACTTGATTAAAATATCTAACATTCCTTTTGCTAAAAATGGGAGTATTCGTTATAAAATTGTTGAATTAATAAAAAAAAACCATCTAACCTGATGAAATAATCGTACCGGAGGATTTTTTTTTTTAAAAAATCGAAAATATTTTGACTATAAAAATATCTAAGTAAATTTTCCCAAAAAAATTAAATATTTAATGGGAATTTTTTTGATAAAATTGTTTTATTAATAAAATTAAATTTAAGGGTGATCCAAGTAGAGATACCTTTTTCAATAGCCTTTTTTTGACAGATCACGGGTGAGTCGTGTTATGCTGTCATGTTATTTTTGTTAAGTATTGTTTGGCATTTCATCATGGAAAGACTTACGCCTGAACAACGTTTTGACAACAAATTGACAGATCAATTAGTGTAATGTTATAACGGGTGATCCAAGTAGAGATCCTTTTTTCAATAGCCTTTTTTGACAGATCACGTGTGAGTCGTGTCATGCTGTCATGTTATTTTTGTTAAGTATTGTTTGGCATTTCATCATGGAAAGACTTACGCCTGAACAACGTTTACGCGTGTCATTCGCCAGTTATCAGTCGAAATGCTCGCACGAGTCATCGAAAATTGGACTCAACGGATGGACCATCTGAGACGTAGCCGCGGCCAACATTTGATAGCCATAATCTTCAAAAAATAAATGCCAAAGATTGTTCTTTCAAATGATAATAAACATTCCCCATTCAATTTGAATTTTCTGTGTTTTTTTCTTTAAAAAAGTAGGGAACCTCGAAATGGATCACGCTATATTTCGATAAAATACTCGTATCTAAAGAAAAAAATTTAAAAATTCGACGAGGATGGGATTCGAACCCACGCGTGCAGAGCACATTGGATTAGCAGTCCAACGCCTTAACCACTCGGCCACCTCGTCACTGAGATGCGAATTTTATGAGCAAAATTATTGCAACATTGCCAAATTGATAAGAAAAAATAATTTTTAAACAGAATCTTTAGCGTGAGGTAAATTTTTAACTTCTTTCACGTAGTTGGCATTTGGAAACTCCCCAAATAATTTCCTCCGAAATGGAGAGTTGACAAAAAATCTCCGACGAGGATGGGATTCGAACCCACGCGTGCAGAGCACATTGGATTAGCAGTCCAACGCCTTAACCACTCGGCCACCTCGTCACATATTTCGAGTTTAAAACCGGAAATAGTTTCAACTTTTTGCAAAAATAGAACTCTCACTTTCTCGAAGACTAATTAAAGCTACATATTTCACAAAACTTTCTTAAAAAAATTAACAAACAAAGCTAACAAAAAATAAAATTAACAAAATCATACACCAAATGATCCGACATTTTTGCTCGAGCTTAACAACATCGTTATTAACTTTGTCTATAACTTCAATTTAACAATTTTTATTATTTAATACATTCATAATTTATTAATACATAATTAAAATATTCCTTCGACGAGGATGGGATTCGAACCCACGCGTGCAGAGCACATTGGATTAGCAGTCCAACGCCTTAACCACTCGGCCACCTCGTCACATTTTCGCAGGGCCAACACAAAATCAGTTCAACTCTTTTGTAGGGCTATTTTTAGAATATGTATGTTTGTGTTCTATGATAAGAAACCACCACCAGCACTAGAGGTTTGAACTAATTTTGTAGGTATGTAGTTAGTATGAATGTGGTACTCACTCATTAAATCATGTTGAGTTATTGTTGGTTAATTTGTATTTTTATTGAATATAAAATATACTGTTTATTAATAAAACAATAAATAACATTTATTTATATTAATTATATATGCCGTATCACTGAACTGATATGTAGATGTATTATTATCGTTATGGTTTCGGTTGAATAGTAAAACAAATAGTAGTATCGAATAGAATATTTCTTCTGGTGGGGACTTATTGTACCCTCCACTACAGGATGGGGTTATACTAACATTGTCATTCCGTTTGCAATAATTTGAAATCTCATACTTTATTACAGGGCTTCCCAACCCTTTCAATCATATGGCTCCCCCCACAACCCACAACCTTGCAACTATAAAATAATCGTAAATTGTATTTCTTTATTAATAGTCGAATAAAATAAAATTTCCTTTAAAAGATTTTTTGAAAATTTCTAACCTTTTCAATCATACGGCTCCCCACAACCATATAAAAAACTTCCAATGATAAAATAATCATAAATTATATTATTTTTTTAATAGTCGAATAAAATGAAATTTCTTTTACATGATTTTTTTTGCAAAATCGTGTTGAAATTAAATTTTTTTTCAAAAAAAAATTATAAAATTTCAATTTTATAGAACATTTAATCGGGTAATTCCAAAGCAAATGAATCAAAAAACACCCATTTTAAAAACGACCCATTTTGATTTTAATAATATTTGGCACAGTGATTATACAAATGAATGTGAATTTTATGGCGTTATTACTTTTTCAAAATTTACTTGTAGTTTTTGTGTTACAGAGCTCCAAAGTTGCCTATCTCAAGGATTTTTCTCAAAATTACCATTTGTTGAATTAGCCATATCTTGGTGGAAGAATGTGAAAATCTGGAATATATCCTTAATCCTTGAATATCCTGAAAAAGTATGAATTATTGTCCCGTGAACCAGGAGAATTATTGCGCTAAATTTTGTTAAAATCGAAATTGAATTGGTCGGACTGCTTTGGAATTACCCAATCATAATTACATTTTTCTAAAAAAAGTTCTTGAACCTAATTTTTATTTAGAAACTTCATAAAAAATTTTTATTTTTCAAAAAAAATGTCTAATCTAATTTTTCTACAAAATTTTGTCAAAATGTATTTTTCTGCAAAATTTTGTTAAAATAGCATTTTTCTAGAAAAATCGTTTAATTGCATTTCTCAAGAAAATTTTGTTAAAATTGCATTTCTCTACAAAATGTATAAATTTTATTTTTCTTCAAAATTTCGGCCAAATTATGTATGTATGTATATCGATATTGGTCGATATACAATTTCGATACAAAATTTCGACGAAATTTTACATAATTTTTTGCCACTCTATGGGTCATGGTGCCATGTGGGCAAAAGTGTCCCGGAATCGTTTGATACTCTTGCACATTGTGTGTGGAGGCGTTGGCCTACGCATGTACTCACCCAGGTGTTCACCCGCTTAAGCCTAACGGCGGGAACTCACCTAAATCCAGAAATGTTCAGCCGCTTAAGCCAAACGTGCGGGAATCACCTAAATTCAGAAAACCTACTGTCCATACCTACGAATGAATTAACGAGATTCCTACTGCCCCTACATACATAATTCCATGACTGGGCGGTGATCTGGGACTGGGCCGTGATCCCAGAGGGTTGAGCAGTCTTGGACTTTCCCAAAATGGGCGGGATCGGACCAAAGGGCGTGGCCCCGCCCATATTTGTTAGCGAGAGTGCAGTAATTTTGCGTATATGTATTTGGTGACAGTCTACGTGATTGGTCCAAAAATGGACGGGATCGGAAATCTGAGGCAACAATGAGGACCGGGTCAGCTAGTATGAATATAAAGGATTTAGATTAGGTTAAGTTGAAAGGAACTCCCGTCAGAATACAACTGACGAGTTCACTCGGCGCCGACGATTCGGTCCATTGTGTTTCCCGTGAGCAGAAAAGAAGTAGGGAAAAGATGGTTGAAGATTGGAAGGCTAGGAAGAGGGAAAGAAGGTTTAGGAAGAGGGAGAGAAGGTTTAGTTAATCGTTCATTTGTCTTTGTGGCTTTACTAAACCAGAGAGATTTTCTGATGAATTAGAGAAGGGGTTTGAGCGGAGCATCTGCTAGGTCGTCTAGGTTTTCGAAGAGCCTGTGCCCTAAAAAGGCCAAACGGTACTTTTGCAGTCCTTTGCATGAGCATAGCAGGTGCTGTACTGACTCCTCCTCTTCTTCATACGTGAAGACTGGGCGTCAAATAGCGTCATAGAGGACAAAGAGATCTCAATATTCACGGACGGATCGAAAATGGAGACGGGCACGGGATCAGGAGTATATTCCGATACCCTTAATCTCAGAATCTCCACCAGACTCCCAGATGAATGCACGGTCTTCCATGCCATTAACATTGCCGCGAAACAGATTTTGGATATTTCTCCGAAAAAATTCAGAAGTCTTCGTAGGGAAGCTTCATGCGTGCAGCCATATTGCCTATCACGCGGTGCCCTGTGATGACTCCTGTGAGGATGCTAAGTGTGTTCTTCCTGAAGGATAGCAATTCTTTGGCACGGGTCACATCAATGGATGGGCAAAGTGTTCTTGCAGTCCTGCAGTTATGTATGGTGTCCCACCTCGATCTGGTTAGTGCTGCTCCCAGTTCGTCGATTTGGTTTTTAAGTTCCACGAACTGAATTTGCACGTCCAGGGTCGCGGTTTCATTTCCCGCATCGGATCCTATCCTGGCACATTCGTCTGCTAATTCGTTGCCCTGTATGTTGCTGTGTCCTGGCACCCAGCAGAGCGTGATTTCGTTCGCCTGAATATGGGTTAAGGAAAGAAAGCAGTCCATTGTGCAACGTGATTTGATGGTTCTTGAGTCCAAGGCCTTGAGAGCTGCCATACTGTCGACGTAGATCTTGAATTTTTTCGGAGAAATATCCAAAATCTGTTTCGCGGCAATGTTAATGGCATGGAAGACCGTGCATTCATCTGGGAGTCTGGTGGAGATTCTGAGATTAAGGGTATCGGAATATACTCCTGATCCCGTGCCCGTCTCCATTTTCGATCCGTCCGTGAATATTGAGATCTCTTTGTCCTCTATGACGCTATTTGACGCCCAGTCTTCACGGCTAGGAATCATTACATTAAAATTTTTATCTCGAATTGTTCTTGGTGCCAAGAAGTCCGTTGGCCTATTGATTTTGGCTGTTATGCCTATGCTTTCCAGGATTGAGCCATGTCCACGTGTAATGTTGATGGCTATTCCTTATTCCCTTAGCCGAAGGGTCACTTTCGCTGCGGTACACTTTATGTATATGTCGATTGGTTGAAGGTTGAGCATCGCCTCTAGTGCCACTTGTGGGGCAGATCTGAGTGCGCCAGTAGGATTTACTATATCACTAAATTGTAACCCTTTGTGCGGCGGTACCATAAGAAGTGTTCCTGTCTTAAACGAGTATGATGTTGCCAGATTGGGCACCCTATATTTAGCAATATGGCATCCCATTTTTGGAGAGATTTTATCCATTATTGTGAATTAACGGGAAGAAGAAGAACAAAAATGGGAAATTATTTTAATATTTGCAAAAGAGTGTAAACAATTGAACATAGAATAGTAAATATATGTTTTATAAATACTTTTCACGAATTTTTTGTCTGTTTCGCACTGTTCTTTCTTCGCAACTCATGACACCATTGCTACCAGATAGTGAAAATCCGCCACTTATTGCTTATGTGCCAGTTAGTGGAAGTCAGTTGTTTTCGTTGCAAAGTGCTAAACTAAAAGTGCTAGCTTGTAACGAAAACATGCCTAATATTGTCACTTAGGTACAAAACTTGAAGGCAATCGGGCACTTAGACAGATGGAAATAGCTCAAATGACTTAGAATGTTCAGCAATGAATGTCTGCCATATCATTCGATGTCTTATCATATATAAGTATGTATAATATACCTTCCTTCACCAAAGGGAAGGACACAAATTAACATTAAATTGGAGTAGGAACAAAAGGTTTTGGCAAAACTCCACACCTTCGAGCTTAAACTCCACTTCAAAGAGACGAGGTGGCCGAGTGGTTAAGGCGTTGGACTGCTAATCCAATGTGCTCTGCACGCGTGGGTTCGAATCCCATCCTCGTCGAATTTTTGATATAAACGATACTCGTGGTCTTGAGCGAACACTCTTCTATAAACGGAGAGGGAGGGAGTGAGTTGTTTACAAATTTAAAATCGCAAGTTTTCTTCGTCACCATTTAATATTATAAAATAAAAAATTCCCTTCTTTTGAGAGTTATCGTGCTCTCCCGACGGACGGATAGAGACAGTCATGGCTGTAATGACTTAAACTGTCCTGGAACGGGAATTCACCAAACCTGTGTGGGATTTTAGATCACTCCTTCGATGTGTTACATACAATTGTATCCGTGGAAAATTTTATAATAAAATTATATCGATATTTTTCATACGGGGACCAAACTACGTCAGAAGAGACGCCCATTCAGATCATGATGAAACAAACATTGTATAAGTATATAATAGTGTAAACTATACACGGGGCAAAATCGCCTTTTTTGATATGTTTGAATCGAAAGAAAATATATTTGGAACACAAATTTTTAAATATTATATATTTCTTAGCAAATAAATTTTATTTGAAAATCAATAAAATATATTTGGAACGCATATATTAATATATTACAACAAATTATATTTGCAAACTAAATTTCTCAAATAAAATATGTGTTTTAATACAAATAAAATTATTATTTAGGAATTTTTCCAAATATATTTTATTTAAAAAAGTTTTCCAAAACTTTTGCTGAGTTTTTCAAATTTCAGTTTCAATTTTTCTTGGGTTTCGAATTGTACTTCCCCGTTATGATATCATATGCAGCATTACCTTCTGTTTTAAATCAATCATTTCAAATTTCTGAGTATTCCAAGCCATCATTAGTTGTCAATCCTCTAAGTACTTTATACTGATTCAAGGTTATATGATTTTAATTATTATTTTTTTTACGAACATTAAAAATTTCCAAAAAATTTAACTTTGAATTACTGAAAATTTTACACAATTTATGTATTTTATGAATTATGTAAATTTAACAAATAAATTATGTATTTAACAAATAAATATTTGTTTCACAATTAGCAGTCACATTGGGATGTAAACAAATATTTGTTTAGAACAACATCTTCCCAAATACACAATTTTTGTGTGTACCAAATATTACATGCTTAGAGTCTACCCTAAACATATATATGTTTCAAGCCGAATATGTTTGGGACAATATACTACAGAAGCGATAAATTTACCAATATTTTTTGTCAGAATATTCCACGGGAAAATTACCTGAAAATATACAAACAAAATATACCTATAAAGATTAATTAAAATTGTATGTGATATAAAGATTTAATGATGTAGTGATAAGAATTCACTTGGAGCAGACCTTGTTGGCAGGAAATGACAATTCATCGCCATTTTGACAATTTTTGAGGCTAGAAATAAAAAACGACGATTTTTTTTATGAAGTGAAGGTTTTCAATAATTTGGCATATTTCTTCTTTTTTGTGGATGTAAATTAGAAATTTTAGAAATAACATATGACCCTTACTAAGTAGTAATATAATTGAGAAGGATTGAAAAGGTTTGGTAGGGGCAAATTTATTATATGCCTAGACAACTCTCAGGAATAATGTTAAGATGCTGAATCGGGAAAGATCATTTTAGTACAGGGTGTTTTTTTTTTACAGATTCACAACTTTGGGTTGGTAACACTGGTTTATTTGACAACCGATTTAACAGCTGATAGTTGCTTTTGGTATAAAAAACTCCAAATCTGTATGTAAAAACCAGTAAGGAAAGGCAGAAAGTCGGGCGGGGCCGACTATATAATACCCTACACTTCCCTAACAATGCGAGGGTCATTGCCGTAATAATTTGGAATAATGGGTAAATGGGTAGAAACATATTATCTAATTCTGAAACCATAATCGCTATCTGGAAAATTTTAATGATCGGGAGTAAAATACAACTTCTATAGCGGTTTGATACCAAATCAGGAGGAACATGTATATGGAGCTTTAATATAAATCTGAACCGATCTTCCCTGAATACTCATTCAGGGAAGATCTCCTTCTGTCGAATTTCGTACTGATCGGATATAAAATACAGTCTCTACAGCGCTTACATGTCAAATCGGGGGTAACATTTATATGGAAGCTATATCTAAATTTGAACCGATTTTCTCCGACCTCCGCTTACATGTCAAATCGGGGGTAACATATATATGGGGGCTATATCTAAATCTGAACCGATTTTCTCCGAATTTATCAGTATTCCTTCATGTAATAAGAAACCTCTCTTTGCCGAATTTTGCACTGATCGGATATAAAATAACATTTTTAAATCTGAACAGATTTCTTCCACATTTAACAGTGTTCATTCATATAATAAAAAAACCTCTTTCTGCCGAATTTCATACTGATCGGATATAAAATAAAGTTTTTACAGCGCTTACATGTCAAATCGGGGCTAACATATATATGGGCGCTATATCTAAATCTGAACCGATTTTAACCAAATTCAATAGGGATCGTTCTTGGGCCAAAGAAAAGATATGTGTAAAATTTCGTCGAGATCGGACCATAATTGCGACCTGTACTTTGATTACAAGAATACATGCACAGACGGACAGACAGACAGACGGACATAGCTAAATCAACTGAGAAAGTGATTCTAAGTCGATCGGTATAATAAACGATGGGTCTATTTCTTCTCCGTTTGGGTGTTACAAACAAATGCACAAAGTTATAATACCCTGTACCACAGTGTGGTGTAGGGTATAAATAGTTTTGTGGTGACGATTTTTGACAATTTCGGAAAATGATTTCGATTTTTGTTTGGTCTCATTTTGACAATTTTGTGCCAAACTTAATAGCGTATTTTTAACGGGTTTTCCAATAGGGATGATATGTTTTTTAAGTGACGTTTCGGCCATTTGTAATATGTCATGATCTGTCATTTGTTTTTCATTGTATTGAGTAGTGTTTAGAATTTCATCATGGAGAGATATATGCAAGAACAACGTTTTATTATGAAAATAATCGTTCTCCAATTGCAACTTTTCGTGCGCTAAGTCCATTTTTTTTTAAATCCAGAAAAACACTTCCCAGTCGACCTACGACCTTGACACCCATGAGCAATATCTTAGCTCTCGTTAAGAGCTATCTTTTTGCCATTGACCGATTCCCGATCCGACGTACCGTTAGGAGCTAGAGCAAAAATAAACTTTCCGTTCACATTTGAAAATTGTGCTGTCTATTTTCTTTAAACCCAAAAAAAAAACACTTTCCAGTCGACCTACAACCTTGACACACATGAGTAATATTTTAGCTCTCGTTAAGAGCAATCTTTTTGCCATCGACCGATTGTGGCTACGTGCCACACAGAAAATGAAACAATTGAATTGTTGACCGATTCCCGATCCGACGTACCGTTAGGAGCTAGAGCAAAAATAAACTTTCCGTTCACATTTGAAAATTGTGCTGTCTATTTTCTTTAAACCCAAAAAAAAAACACTTTCCAGTCGACCTACAACCTTGACACACATGAGTAATATTTTAGCTCTCGTTAAGAGCAATCTTTTTGCCATCGACCGATTGTGGCTACGTGCCACACAGAAAATGAAACAATTGAATTGTTGCGAGAAATGTTTGGAGATTCGATTATTTCAAGAAATTGTGATATTGAATGGCCTCCATTTCTTGTGTGGTTATTTGAAGTCATTGGTCTTTCGAAATAAACCAGACTCTCTCCAAGCTTTACAAGTCAATATTGAACGTGCCATTCATGACATACGACTTGATTTAGTGGAAAAAGTGCTCGAAAATTGGGTTCATAGAATTCGTTCCTGCAGAAGAAGTCTTGGAGGCCATTCGAATGACGTTTTATTTAGAACTTAATTGTATCGATTGTACTTCACATTAAATAAAAAACTTTTGAATTTTTTTAACAATAAGTCTGTGTTTTTTTTCAAAGAAATCATGTCACTCTTATTGAAAAAACCCTGTATAAGAACTGCCCTCAATACATAGTTAATGTCTAAGTTCACTTGGATCTATTTTTATGCACCTCCTTCGTCTTAAAAGCTTAAAATCTCTATGTAATGAATGATTTAATATTGAAAAATAAAATTGTATCTTGAATTTTTGTGAAGATTTTTAGATGCAAAATTATTTTAACATATATTTTAAAATATTGCTTATGTTGTAATTGGGTTGACACCTCTCCAAACTCGTGAATATTGCATGTAATTGTGTAATAAAACCACAATTAAAATATCACACATTTGCCACCTTGACAAATGATCAACACAAATTCCAAATCAAACTGGAATAATTTACTGGAATTTGGTTATTTCCACTGTCCACTTTATGACAAAAGATGACATTTCCAGTTCATAATCAACAAAAAAACTTTGAAACGTTGAAATCCAGCGGATATTACAAGACAAATTATAGTAGCCGCAACACATCAACACAACCAGTTTTGCTTATAACACCAATCCGACAATTACTATCATTTCGAATTATAATACAAAGTTGGCCTAGAACGACTTGACAGTGGCAGACGGACGGACAGACAGACAAAAGTATGTGAAATAACTACACACCAGCCAGCCAGCAGTCACTACTCCCTCGGTGTAATCGCTAGTAGTAGAGCTACGAACGATTGTCTTAATAATAGTATTTGGCGGGCAGCAATTGCAATTACATACTAGTCCAAACACTGTGTGGAAGTTATAGTGGCAAATCCTCTACTCTATATAGTTGCTATGATGATAGCATTAGGCATTTTCTGCGCTATAGTTGTAGGTAGATTCTTAGAGCAATGGATAAATATTAGGGAGGATCAAGATCAAACAATTTTTGTATTTTTAAAGATTACCCGCAGAAAAGAAAATGTGGTTGAGATGCGACAATATGTGAAGATCATTGCTCTTTTTCTGTGTGTGTGTGTATTTTCTTATGGAATTTTCGAGGAGGATATGATTCTCATTCGCTTCGGATAATGAATGTGACATATATCTAAATACATGTTTTCATATGTTCTGCGAGATATATTCGTATAGTACTATGTTATTGTAGATAGACGCGGCCACGATATCTCCATCACCATGTTGTGGTCATTTAAATCTATCTGTAGCACTAGTCTCCAGTCTCCTCTTGTAAAATCTCTCTTCCCCTAGAACTCTAAAAACTCGTACCACAAACTATGACTTCAAAAACTTTGCTGTCTTTGATAGCTCGACTGTGAGCTACCCTAATAAACGTGATATAAGAATGTGGTTCCGCTGGTGTTGCATTAACATGCCAATCGGTCGTATTATAGTTGTAATTGTTGCCAATTATTGATTTTAATTGCTAAATATTCAGCAGCAGCTGCTGCAACTCGGACAGTAAGCCAAATACCAAATATCAAAAATGTAAAATGTCTTAATTATAGATTTTTTTCCATATAACTTTAGGGTTAATTTGTTGAAGTCGCAGGCGTGGCTGAGAAGCACACAGCACCAGCAGTAAGACCAAACAATTGCTAAAGAGGCGTTTTTAAAGTCATTGCAATGAAGTGTCATTCCAAAGCAACAATATTTATTTACATGAGTGACTACTGACGGATTGACGGCCGGACTGACTGACTGGCAACAGAATAAACTATTGAAAGGATGACATAGACCCATATGACAGGGGCATGAGTAATAACCCCGGTCAACCTTGGAACAGTGTAACGAAATGGCATTAGGTCTTACTGGTCATATTGGACCATATATGGAGGAAGACTTTAGAGATGGACTCTAGTACGAGAATACTTCAGAGGTCAGCTGTTGTAGAGGAAGAACTCAAATGTTGACTCTTGTAGAGGAGAACCTCAGAGGTCGTCTCTGGTAGAGGAAGACCTCAGAAGTCGACTCTGGTAGAGGAAGACCTCAGAGGTCCGGTCTAGAAGAGGAAGACCTCAGAGGTCGGGTCTAGTGGAGGAAGACCTCAGAGGTCGGCTCTAGAAGAGAACGATCCCAGAGGTCGACTATAGCAGATGAAGACCTCAGTTGTCGAATCTAATAGAGGAATACCTCAGAGGTCGAAAATAGTAGACTTTATTTATTCGACCTCAGAGGTTGAATAAAGTAGACGAAGACATTAGAGGTCGACTATACTAGAGGACGACCTCAGTGGTCGACTCTATTAAAAGAAGACCTTAGTGTTCGACTATAGTAGAAGAAAACCTCTGTAGTCACTATAGTAGAAGAAGACCTCAGAAGTTGACTCTAGTATAGGAAAACCTCAGAGGTAGAGGTAGACTTCAGAGGTCGACTCTAGCAGAGGTAGAACTTAGTGGTCGACTATAGTAGAGGAAGACCTCAGAGGTCGGCTCTAGTGGAGGAAGACCTCAGAGGTCGGCTCTAGAAGAGGACGATCCCAGAGGTCGACTATATCAGATGAAGACCTCAGTTGTCGAATCTAATAGAGGAATACCTCAGTGGTCGAAAATAGTAGACTTTATTTATTCGACCTCAGAGGTTGAATAAAGTAGACGAAGACATTAGAGGTCGACTATACTAGAGGACGACCTCAGTGGTCGACTCTATTAAAAGAAGACCTCAGTGTTCGACTATAGTAGAAGAAAACCTCTGTAGTCACTGTAGTAGAAGAAGACCTCAGAAGTTGACTCTAGTATAGGAAAACCTCAGAGGTAGAGGTAGACTTCAGAGATCGACTCTTAGGCAAACCTCAGAGATCGACTCTAGCAGAGGTAGAACTTAGTGGTCGACTATAGTAGAGGAAGACCTCAGACGACGACTATAGTAGAGGAAGACCTCAGTGATCGACTCTAGTAGAGGAAGACCCCAGAGGTCGACTATAGTAGAGGAAGACTTCAGTGGTCGACTCTAGAAGAGGAATACCTCAGTGGTTGACTCTGTTGGAAGAATACCTCATAGGTCGACTCTAGTAAAGGCAGACCTCAAACGTCGAATCTAGTAGTGGAGGACCTCTGTAGTCGACTTTAGCAGAGGAAGACATCAGTGGTCGACTCTAGTGGAGGTAGACCTCAGTGGTCGACTTTAGTGGAGGAATACCTCAGCGGTCGACTATAGTAGAGGAAGACCTCTGTAGTCGACTCTAGTAGAGGAAGACCTCAGAGGTCGACTCTAGTACAGGAAAACCTCAGAGGTCGACTCTAGTACAAGAAGAACTTAAACATTGGTTCTAGTAGAGGAAGACCTCAGAAGTCGACTCTAGCAGAGGAAGACCTCAGAATCGTCTCTACACGCAAAGAAAAAATTCGTTTCTGCGAAACGAAATATTAGACAACTACATTTCTCGTTTACGACAACTGAAATTTCGTTTGGTGTGACAGAAACTTGTTCTGACCAAAAGAAATTTCAGTTGTCGTAAACGAGAATTGTAGTTGTCTAATATTTCGTTTCACAGAAACGAATTTTTTCTTTGCGTGTAGTAGAGGAAAACCTCAGTGGTCGATAATTGTAGAGGAAGACCTCAGTGGTCGATAATAGTAGAGGAAGACCTCAGTGGTCTATAATAGTAGAGGAAGACCTCAGAAGAGGGCTCTAGTAGAGGTAGACCTTAGATATCGAATCTAGTAGAAGGGGCCCTCAGAGGTGGATTATAATAGAGGAAGACCTCAAACGTCGAATCTACTAGAGGAAGACCTCAGAGGTCGACTCTAGTAGAGGAAAACCTCAGAGGTAGAGATATGTAGATCTAAGAGGTACACTCCAGTAAAGGCAGACCTCAATGGTCGACTTTAGTATAGGAAGACCTCATTGGTCGACTTTAGTAGAGGAAACCCTCAGAGGTAGATGTAGATGTAAGAGGTCGACTCTAGTAGAGGAAGGCCTCAGAGGTCGACTCTAATAGAGGAAGACCTCAGATGTCGACTTTAGTAGAGGAAAACCTCAGAGGTCGACTCTAGTAGAGGAAGATCTCAGAGGCCGACTGCAGTAGAGGAAGTCCTCAGAGGTCGACTATAGTAGAGGAAGTCCTCAGAGGTCGACTCTAGTGGAGGAAGACCTCAGAGGTCGATGATAGTAATGGAAGACCTCAGAGGTCGATGATAGTAATGGAAGACCTCAGAGGTCTACACTAGTAGAGAAAACACTCAGAGGTCACCACTTGTAGAGCTTCCTCCTCTTGTAGAGCTTCCTCAGAGGTCGACTCTAGTATAAGAAGAGTTCATTGGTTGAAATTAGTAGAAGAGGAACTCATGGGTTGAGTAATGTAGATCAAGATATCAGAGGTCGACTCTGGTGGAGGAAGAACTC
Source organism: Eudasyphora cyanicolor (assembly GCA_963930755.1). Taxonomy (NCBI): domain Eukaryota; kingdom Metazoa; phylum Arthropoda; class Insecta; order Diptera; family Muscidae; genus Eudasyphora; species Eudasyphora cyanicolor. The sequence continues at coordinate 247,100,886 of OZ005735.1, forward strand.
AGAGGTCGGCTAGTAGAGAAAGACCTCAGGGGCCGACTTTAGTAGAGGAAGACCTCAGATCTCGGCTAAAGTAGAGGAAGACCTCAGAAGTCTACTCTAGTAGAGGAAGACCTCAGAAATCGACTCTAGGAGAGAAAGACCTCAGAGTTCGACTCTAACAGAGGAAGTCCTCTGTGGTCGACTCTAGCAGAAGAACACCTCATTGGTCGAATCTAGTAGAGGAGGACCTCAGAGGTCGACTGTAGTAGAAGAGGAACTCAGAGGTCGCCTCCAGTAGAGGAGTACCACAGAGGCCGACTGTAGTAGAGGAAGACCTCAATTGTTGACTCTAGCAGAAGAAGGCCTCAGTGGTCGAATCTAGTAGAGGAGGACCGCAGAGTCGACTGTAGTAGAGGAGGAACTCAAAGGTCGCCTCTAGTAGAGGAGGACCACAGAGGTCGACTGTAGTAGAGGAAGACCTCAGAGGTCGACTTTAGTACAGTAATACCTCAGAGGTCTACTCGAGTAGAGGAAGATCTCAGAGGTCGACCCGATTAGAGGACGATCTCAGAGGTCGTCTCTGGTGGAGGAAGATCTCAGAGGTCGACTCTGGTAGAGGAAGATCTCAGAGGTCGACTCTAGTGGAGGAAGACCTCAGAGGTCGACTATAGTAGAGGAAGACTTCAGAGGCCGACTCGAGTAGAGGACGATCTCAGAGGCCTGTACTGTAGTAAAGAAAGATCTCACAGGTCGACTCTAGTACAGGAAAATCTCAGAGGTCGACTCGAGTAGACGAAGATCTCAGAGACCTCAGTGGTCAGATCTAGTAGAGGAGGACCGCAGAGGTCGACTGTAGTAGAGGAGGAACTCAAAGGTCGACTCTACTACAGGAGGAACTCAAAGGTCGCCTCTACTACAGGACGAACTCAAAGGTCGCCTCTAGTAGAGGAGGACCACAGAGGTCAACTGTAGTAGAGGAAGACCTCAGAGGTCGACTCGAGTAGAGGAAGATCTCAGAGGTCGACCCGAGTTGAGGAAGATCTCAGAGGTCGTCTCTGGTGGAGGAAGATCTCAGAGGTCGACTCTGGTAGAGGAAGATCTCAGAGGTCGACTCTAGTGGAGGAATACCTCAGAGGCCGACTATAGTAGAGGAAGACTTCAGAGGCCGACTCGAGTAGAGGAAGATCTCAGAGGTCGATTTTAGTAGAGGAAGACCTCAGAGGTCGACTCTAGTAGAGGAAGATCTCAGAGGCCGACTGTAGTAAAGGAAGATCTCAGAGGTCGACTCGAGTAGAGGAAGATCTCAGAGGTCGACTTTAGTAGAGGAAGTCCTCAGAGGTCGACTCTACTAGAGGAAGACCTCAGAGGTCGACTCTAGTAGAGGAAGATCTCAGAGGCCGACTGTAGTAAAGGAAGATCTAAGAGGTCGACTCTATTAAAGGTAGTAAAGGAAGATCTAAGAGGTCGACTCTAGTAGAGGAAGATCTCAGAAATCGACTCTAGTAGAGGAAAACCTCAGAGGTCGACTCAACTTTAGTAGTGGTCGACTCACTCTAGTAGTAGTCGACTCCTCAGTGGTAGACTCAAGTAGTCGACCGTAGTGGTCGACTATAATAGATAGATGGATTCTAGTAGAGGAAGACCTCAGAGATCGACTCTAGTAGAAGATCTCAGATATCGACTCTAGTAGAAGATCTCCGAGGTCGACTCTAGTAGAGGAATACCTCAGTGGTTGACTCTATTAGAAGCAGACCTCAGAGGTCGACTCTAGTAAAGGAAGACCTGAGAGGTCGACTCTAGTAAAGGAAGACTTCAGTTGTCGACTCTTGTAGAGGAATATCTCAGTGGTTGTGTCTAGTAGATGAAGACCTTAGTGGTCGACCTTAGTAGAGGAAGACCTCAGTGGTCGACGCTAGTAGAGGAAGACCTCAGTGGTCGACTCTACTGTGAAGTGAGATCACAGTGGTTGAAGAAGAGTACCTGAGTGGTCAACTCTAGTAGAAGAAGACCTTAGTGATCGGCTCTAGTAGAGCAAGAGGTCATCGGGTAAAAGGACTCTGTTAGAGAAAGATCGCAGTGGTCGATTCTATTACGACCACAGTGGAAACGGAACGATGTCAGTGTTCAACTTCACTATCAGAGATAAATTCTAGTATAGAGGACAACTTCAGTGGTCGACTCAAGCATAAAGCTAAAAGCTTCCAATATGTAGAAATTTGCCGATCCCATACACTGTGCACGCTTGCAAATTTTGTGTTATTCTTTTTTTGATTCTTTCAATTCAGAGGCGTTGGCTGGAAAAACCCCACACACACACCATTTATAAATGGTACTCGTAGTCTTTTTGTTCCTTGCTTTAGTTGTCTTTATTTCTTTTAAGGCGCTTTAGCTCATGCATAGCAAGCAAGCGAGTGCACTCTTTTGAGTTTTGTTGTGGTTTTGTCATCCGTTCGTTTTGTAAAAGCGTTAAACTTTATTTTATGCGTTTTTAATAAGTCAACATTTATGGAAGTTTGCAAAACAAACACTGTATTCTTCCTCCGTCATTTGTCGCCGTCGTCGAACGCGTCGCTGAGAAGAAAGATATGAACGACAAATGTACGTCCGATGAATGAATGAATGCCGCAGTAACAACTCCACTCCTCCAAAGAGGCATAATAAGGCACATTGGGTTGGCAGTTTGTAAAGATAGTTGCAATAACATCAGAGCTGCTATACTGATGGTCAGGTCGTTTGTAATGTACTAGTTTGTCGAGGAGTAAATATGTTTAAAGGAAATTCATATTTAAAGGGCTAGTCCATCAAAAAAATACTGCACCCTTTTCAGCAGGTTGGTAAAGAAGAGAAGCAGTATATTTTATATACCAACCTGCTGAAAATTAGATTATTTTTGTCATATATATCCTTTGTTAGGCGTTGAAAATGTGATTTTTCCTCAAGTTGTATTTACTTGAGAAAAAAATTTTGTTGAAATTTCTTTATCATAGAAAATTTCATAAAAGGCTATTGATTGGAGAAAGGATTAAATGCTATTAGCCGGATAAACTGTGATAGGCAGCATTAATGTTTATTGAAAACAAATTTTCCAAATTCAATTTTGAGAAACTTTTCCATCAGAATCAAATTTTAGAGAATTTTCTAACAGAAATCAAATTTTGACAACGTTTATAAAAAAACACTGACAAAATTATATAAAACCAGTAAGGAAAGGCAGAAAGTCGGGCGGGGCCGACTATATAATACCCTACACCTCTCTAACAATGCGACAAAGGCCATTGCGATAATAATTTGGAATAATTGGTAAGTAGGCAGGAACATATTATCTAATTCTGAGCCGATAATCGCTAAATTAAGCAATATTCGTTCCTAAATTGAGAAACATCTTTCCCGAAAATATTAATGATCGGAAGTAATGTACAACTTCTATAGCGCGTTGATACCAAGTCAGGAGGAACATATATATGGAGGTTATATATAAATCTGAACCGATTTTCCCTGAATACTCAGTCATGTAAAAATACCTCTTTCTGTAGAATTTCGTACTGATCGGATATAAAATACAGTCTCTACAGCGCTTACATGTCAAATCGGTGGTAACATATATATGTGGGCTATATCTAAATCTCAACCGATTTCCGTAAAATTTGGCAGTATTGATTCATGTAATAAGAAACCTCTTTCTGCCGAATTTCGTACTGATCGGATTAAAAATACACTTTTTACAGCGCTTACATGTAAAATCGGGGGTAACATATATATGGGGGCTATATCTAAATCTGCACCGATTTTCTCCGAATTTGGCAGTATTCCTTCATGTAATAAGAAACCTCTTTCTGCCGAAGTTTACACTTATCGGTTATAAAATAAAGTTTTTACAGCGCTTACATGTCAAATCGGGGCTAACATATATATGGGGGCTATATCCAAATCTGAACCGATTTTAACCAAATTAAATAGGGATCGTCCTTGGGGCAAAAAAAAAAAATATGTGTAAAGTTTCGTCGAGATCGGACCATAATTGCGACCTGTACTTTGATTACAAGAATACATGCACAGACAGACAGACGGACAGACAGACGGACAGACAGACAGACAGACAGACGGACATAGCTAAATCGACTCAGAAAGTGATTCTAAGTCGATCGGTATAATAAACGATGGGTCTATTTCTTCTCCTTTTGGGTGTTACAAACAAATGCACAAAGTCATAATACCCTGTACCACAGTGTGGTGTAGGGTATAAATAAAACTTTGGCAAAATTTAATAACAAAAAAATTAAGTTTTCACGAATTTCTTCAACCAACATTTTTTTTTATTTTCGGTAAAAAAAGTTCTCTTTGTGATATTTTCAATAAAAATGAAGTTTCGACGAAAGCTCCTATAGAATTACAATTTCAATAAAATTTTCCACAAAAATGAAATTTCGACAAAATTCCCCATAAAAAATAAATTTCAATATTTTCAATAAAACCAAAATTTTGACAAATTTTATTATAAAAACTAAATTTTGACAACATTTTCTGGAACAATGAAATTTTGTAAAAAAAAATCTAAATATCAATAAAAATTTAAAAAAAATCTAAATAAAAACAATTTTTTTAATACAACCATAATTTTTTAAAAAATAAATTTTGAATAAAATTTATAAAAATAATTAAATTCGAAATAACATTTTTTTATAAAAATATAATATTCATAGAAAATCAAATTTTGTATGAATATTAAAGTTTGACAGAGGTGATAACAGGTGGCGCAAAAGTAACCTTTCGATGTTTTTTGGCTGTAATTTAAAAATAATAATAATAAAAAAAAAATTTCACAATATCTATATATATAAAAATGGAAACATGTTTGTATGTATGTATGTATGTATGTGTTTTATAGACGCTTAAACTACTGGACCGATTTTAAAATTTTTTGTTTTGTTTGAAAGCTATTTTGTCTGAGATGGTTTTGGAAAAAAAAATTTTGCAAAAAGTGGGCGGGGAAAATGTGGGCGTGGCAAATCGTTTGTTTGTCTGTCTGAAATTGAAATTTGTTCAAAAATGGACGGGATCGGAAATCTAAATCTGGGGCAACGAAGTGGACCGGGTCCAGCTAGTGTTCTATAAAAAAAATCTACTGAAAGAAATATTGACGAAACTTTCCAAAAATGTTTATTCATTAGTAAATTTTAACAAAATTTTCTTTTTTAAAATTAAGTTTCGACGAAGGATAGAAATACAATTTCAACGAAATTTTCCATAAAAATGAAATTTCGACAAAATTCTCCACAAAAATGAAATTTTGACAAAATTCTCCACAAAAACCAATATTTTGGCTAAATTTTTTATAAAATATAAATTTTGACAATATTAATGGAATTTTAAAAAATTTAAATGAAAACAATATTTTTTAATAAAAACAAAATTTTATAAAAATTAAATTTTGATAAAATTTTATAAAAATAATTAAATTTTGATAAAATATAAAAATAATTAAATTCGAAATAAAATTTTAAATTAAAACTTTAAATTAAATTTCCTATAAAATGAAATTTCGACAAATATTCTATAACAATAAAAGTATGACAGAAGTGAAATTTCGACAAAATTATATAAACAACTAAATATTAACAAAATTTAAAAAAAATAAATGTTAATAACATTTTTGGTAACAATTAAAGTTTTATTACTTTTTTTTGGTAAAAATAACTTTTAACAAAATCAATTAATTTAATAAAAAAATTCGATTTTTTTAAAAAAAACATTTTTTTGAATAAATTTTCTTTAAAATGTATATTTCGAAAATTTTTTTTATAAAAATGAAATCTCTACAATTTTTTTATAAAAATTAAATTTACGGAAATTTTCTATCAAAGTTAAACGGAATTCCAATCAAATTTTCTGCAGAAATAAAATTTCATCAAAATTGTCTATAAAAAAAAATTTCCACAAAATTGTCTATAAAAAGTATAATTTTTTAATAAAAAAATATTAAATAACATTTTTGTTAAAACAGATAAGTTTATTAAATTTGTAATAATAAAGGAAATTAATTAATGAATTTTATATAAAAAGAAATTTCGACAAAAAAAATGCAATTTTGACAAAATTTTCTTTAAAAATAAAATTTTCGCAATTTTTTTATAAAAAGTAAATTTTAAAAAAATAATGAAATTTAATGAATTGTACATACAAAAGAAATTGTGACAATTTGTTTAAGGAAATTGCCAAGATTTGTTTTAAAAATAAATTTTTGACAAATTTTTTGTATAAATAAAATATTGACGAAAGTTTCAACGATAACGAAAATTCGTGGAAATTTTCAATCAAAGCAATATTTTCTATAGAAATGAAATATCGACAAAATTTTCAACAGAAATAAAATTTCAACAAAATTGTCTAAAAAATTGACTTTTAATAAAAATAAATATTTAGTAATTTTTTTGGTAAAAAAATGTTATTACATTTGTGATAAAAAAAGACATTTTAAGAAAATTAAAATTTCGAAAAATATTCTATAAAAATTAAAGTTCGACGGAAGAGAAATTTCGACATTTCGATAAACAACTAAATTTTAACAAAATTTAAAAAAAATAAATATTTTTGGTAAAAAAAAGTTTTATTACTTTTTTGGTAAAAAATAACTTCTACCAAATTAATTAATTTAATAACAAAAAATTCGAAAATTTAAAACAAATTTGTAGAAATTTTCTTTAAAAGATATAATTTTGCAAAAAAAATTCTTTAAATAGTAAAATTCAACAAATTTTTTATAATAATAAAAATAATTAAATTTTGACGAACGTTTTTATTATTAAAAACTCACACTGCGTTCATAACACTGTTTGTTGTACAACTGCATTGCATTATGAGCAAGTCCAAAGTTCAACATAATGTTGCAAAGCTAAGTGTATATGATCAACCCACTGTGTCATATACATACATATACGAGTATAACACAGTGTTTATAACGACAGCGGTAGTACTCTGTGTGCCGCAGTGAACAACTGAAAAACAAGTGATAGAAGACTATAATGTCGTTGTCGATGTTTCTTTTGCTTTTTTTTGGTTCAACATTCACTTAAAATTCCCACAACATCCGGTTTTTGTTTGTTGAATTGAAGCTTTCGCGGGTGTATGAGTGTGTGAACGGATATGCTTTACTTCCACAACTGCAGCAGTAGTCATCGCCGTCGTCGTCGTCTGCAATGCATAAGAGAGAGTTGCAAGTGACGGATGGACGGAGTGTAGTCACTTAGTTAGTCACTACTGCTGCTGTTGGCTGCTTCTGTTTGCTGGTTGTTCGTTCTTGTGCTGCACACAACACATTATGTATTCAGTTGGCATGACTGTTTTGCAGTTTTGCGACGACAAACAAACCTGACAGTACAGTGTCGATGGCTTAGAGGGTTAAGAGTTATTGGTGAGGGGGGAGAGGAAGTGGATATTGGACAGACAGCCGCCATATGGTGCAGCAAATAAATCCATACGTTTCGGGTAGAAAACTTACTGTGCGTGGATGGCATATGGACTACCAATGGATGGCTGAATGGATCGATCGAAGGATGTGTGGGTACATATCCACCCCCGTTCGATGATTGTTCAAGCCATGACTCAAGATGGTGCTGTTGGTCGTCGTCTTGTAGATAAGACACAATGGAATCACTGCCATCAAAAATGCATTGGGATTTTACCTAAAATTTAAACATTAACATTTTACTATATAGTAAATTTATGGTACATCCCCCACAAATGGTTAAAATTTCCTGAAATACTTAATACTTACATATATACCTCTGTAATTGAACATGGCTAGAACTAGAATCAAAAATTTTGAAAAATAGGATTTGAGTGGAGCAAAGGTGTAACCATGGCCATATAAAAATAAAGTTTCGACGAAATTTTCCATATAAAAATAAAATTTCGATGGAATTTTCTAAACAAAAATGAAATTTCGACGAAATTTTCTAATAGAATATAATATTTTGAGGAAATTTTTTATAAGAATATAACATTTTTAGCAAATTTTTTATACTTTCGACAAAAATAAAATTTCGATGAAATTATCTCTGAAAAGAAAATTTTGATGAAACTTTCTATGAAAATAAAATTTCGACGAAATTTTCTATGAACATAAAATTTCGACGAAATTTTCTATGAAAATAAAATTTCGACGAAATTTTCTATGAAAATAAAATTTCGACGAAATTTTCTATGAAAATAAAATTTCGACGAAATTTTCTATGAAAATAAAATTTCGACGAAATTTTCTATGAAAATAAAATTTCGACGAAATTTGCTATGAAAATAAAATTTCGACGAAATTTGCTATGAAAATAAAATTTCGACAACATTTTCTATGAAAATAAAATTTCGACGAAATTTTTTATGAAATTTCGACGAAATTGTCTATAGAAATATAAAATTTCGACGAAATTTTCTATAGAAATATAAAATTTCGACGAAATTTTCTATAGAAATATAAAATTTCGACGAAATTTTCTATAGAAATATAAAATTTCGACGAAATTTTCTATAGAAATATAAAATTTCGACGAAATTTTCTATAGAAATATAAAATTTCGACGAAATTTTCTATAGAAATATAAAATTTCGACGAAATTTTCTATAAAAATATAAAATTTCGTCGATATTTTCCATAGAAATATAAAATTTCGACGAAATTTTCTATAGAAATATAAAATTTCGACGAAATTTTCTATAGAAATATAAAATTTCGACGAAATTTTCTATAGAAATATAAAATTTCGACGAAATTTTCTATAGAAATATAAAATTTCGACGAAATGTTCTATAGAAATATAAAATTTCGACGAAATGTTCTATAGAAATATAAAATTTCGACGAAATGTTCTATAGAAATATAAAATTTCGACGAAATGTTCTATAGAAATATAAAATTTCGACGAAATGTTCTATAGAAATATAAAATTTCGACGAAATTTTCTATAGAAATATAAAATTTCGACGAAATTTTCTATAGAAATATAAAATTTCGACGAAATTTTCTATAGAAATATAAAATTTCGACGAAATTTTCTATAGAAATATAAAATTTCGACGAAATTTTCTATAGAAATATAAAATTTCGACGAAATTTTCTATAGAAATATAAAATTTCGACGAAATTTTCTATAGAAATATAAAATTTCGACGAAATTTTCTATAGAAATATAAAATTTCGACGAAATTTTCTATAGAAATATAAAATTTCGACGAAATTTTCTATAGAAATATAAAATTTCGACGAAATTTTTTATAGAAATATAAAATTTTCTATAAAAAAAATCGACGAAATTTCTGTCGAAAAATGAGTATCTCAAAACTTTACATTTCTGGAGTTTTGGCGGAAAACGACCACTGTGCACTCTGTATGATGCACAATGACAATGCCCAATATAAAAGATATGTGCAGTAAAATACACAGCTGATCATGATCATCAGCGATGTCATCGTCGTCATCGCTGTCGCGATAATCTATGGCCAAGTATGGAAATCAATTGAACGTTTTGTGTGATACGCGTGCCATGGATAATTTTGTACTGACCGAAGCACAAACAACAACTCTTGGTGATATTTTTATTTTTGCGAATTTATTTTATGCGCAGACATCCGCCGTTGTCGCTTCCTCCTCGTCTTTCTTCCAGGGTGATTTTTGGATTTCGCTCAACGAAATGGACGAAATTTTTGTCCATGGATGGACGGACGGACGTACGAGTAGGTAAAGTAGTATGAGTCCAAGTCTGAGCAAGCAGCTCACAAAAATAGCCACTGACTGGCCAGTTAGCGATATAGCCAGTCAGTCAGTCCGTGGGTCTGCCAGTCATTCGTTCATTTATTCACATTGATTGTCATGTTTATGAATTTCGTGTCATATTTGCGCAGAGAAGACAACAAAAAAGTGTCTCTGAGTCATAGACTTTTGCCCCATTGTGAGTGACATACAAATGAGGAGGGGTTTTTTCGATTCGAATTTATTTGGATGGCGTTTTTTAGTTTTGTTTTTTTTGGTGAATATTGTGGTTGTTGTTGTTTTGTTTTTATTTCATTTCATTTGTTCAACTTGTCAGACGTGGGCCGGTAGTTGACCGGGAAGACTGTCAGCAGAGTGGAGTGGAGTGGTGCGGTGTGTATCGTAGCCTCATGTAGCAGAGTCCATATTCGCAAAAATAATTTCTCACCGTTTTAAAAATAGCTCAACCGGCAGACATGTCCGCAAAATAGCAAAAAGCTAATGTGAAAATGAATCAATGAATGAAGAATGGTGGGACTGGGACATAAGGAAGGAAGTGGCGGCAAGTGCTGGTGCGGTGTTTGTGGAAGACTGAGGGCCAGGCCACTTAACTTAATGTGTGACTAAAAATACTTAGTAGAGAAATATACACAGTCAATGAATCCCTTATGGGAATACGAATACGAAACTATACTGAAAATGGAATTTGAAGGTAATACATAATATAACATTTTAGACTATTTTTAGACAATGAAAGAAAAAGCTTCATAAACAGAACGATTTTGAATGTTGTAGTAATGAATTTATTTTCGTTGAAAATCAATCAGTCATTGTTTATGTTCGTTATTCGACAAAAAATCTTTTGTTGTGGAAGTGAAGGAATTGCCTTCAAATAACACCATTCTGTGCTAAAAAGACCTATCTCGCCTGAGCTTGACATGTATCAGTTAAGTCTGGGACTCGACAGTTGGCATCTATACTCCGTGTTACAGGCCTAATATCATTTCACCTTTAGAAGGAAATAATCGCGTGATCCTAGCAGACTTCAATACTCATCACGAACTATGACATTCTCTCTTAGTTTATGACCAGAGCTTTGGCTGATAGATCTACGTTTTGTTCAAAGAAAAATGATTGCACTATGTTGGAACGAACGACCCTCACAGGGGAGGGGGGGGCGTGTAGATTTCACCATAATTTCACCTAGTCTGATAAATGATATCACTTGGCAGCCCGTCATTTCAATGGGCTTAAGCCATCTCTCCATAATCCTCACCATATGTAACCATTAGACCATTTCTCAATCAAAGAAAAGCTAACTCGAACGTGCTCAGAGAATTCGATAATAAACTCCTTAATGAACTACCCATCTGGTCGGGTAGCCGGACGTGATCAGCGGAGCAGCATCTCGCTTTATTGCGATAAAATTTTCTAGTTCATCCAGCAGAACTCACAGCGAGTCAGATGTCATTCGTCGTACCAATCCTGGGAACTCTACAATCCAACAACTAAATCTAGAGATTTTTACGTTCCACAGAAGGTGTGGAGTTTTCTGTAGAAGTATTCAGTCACTAATGATACAACATTCAGGATTTTTATGTTCTAAACCACACCTGATTCTTCCATCATTTTTCCTCCAAGGAACTGCTGTTATGTTTTACTTTTTGTGCTCTTCTGCATATTCTGTCAACGCTTTCAATTTCACAAATGTTCTCATCCTCAAAAACCATATGTTCTGCCATTGCTCCTGGCCACGTATCACGAACTCAAAGGAATTTTCAATTGTGGGTATGCCCTGTCAGCGTTTTCCTATTGGCATTTTAATGGTCAACAGACTTATTGCTGTTTCAAGAATTTTTGATTTGAAACAAACATTCTTGAAACAGCAAAAAGGATGTTGATAACTTGGTATTCTGCGCTTTCAGAGAAGGGATTTTCAATACCCCAAGGAGACAGACACAACAGTTGGAACATTACATCTCCTGCTGAAAACAAGTTGTTCTGTCATGGTCCGGTTCACACCAAAACCATTATCGATATGGTCGCCGATCTTGCGGTGTTATGAAGGGCCTGCTGTATGATGTCTCTAAGAGTACCGCTACTACTACATAATCTGCATAGGTACGTAATAACCTTAACAATCACCTGTTCAAGAAAAATAACTAGTTCTGTCTTGATTCTGTTCATATCAAGACCATTTCGATAGCCCATCTTGTGGTGGTAGGAAGGTACTGCTGTAAGATGTCTCAAAAAGTACTCAATAACTTCCCTCTAACCTGCATTACCAGGCCATCTGCATAGGCAATAACAGTAACACCCATCTTCCCAAGAGAAAGCAGAATACTGTTCATGGACAGATGAAATAGCATAACAGAAAGCACACCGCCGTTTTTCGGTTGCTACCTGAAATGCCTCTTTTAATCAGAAGGTTATAAATTAACTTTCGTTATCAACTTCAGGGTCTAACAGTTCCATCTGGAGTTATGTTATTGAAGGCCCCTGTTCTTATCTAAGGACTACCTACCATTGATTATTGCTTAACAGACAGAGAGAAAGATCCATCAATAAAACAGGTAGCTGAGAAGAAATTCGCGAGAAGAAGGACATGATCAACGCAGAAGCATATCACTTTATCCCTGTTACACAAATACCCCAAATGTAACAATATTTCCCAGCAGAAGCAGAGGGACTCACAATCACTCGTTGTACCAATCATGTAGCTTAGTAGAATGCTCAACAAATACTAGCGGAATAAGGGTCTGGATAATTAGAGATATTAAACCTAAAGCTAAGTACACACGATTGCCAAATCGGACAATATTGTCAGAAAAATGCTACCCTGTGAACGTACAACTGTGTGTCTTGCAACGTTGGCAGAAAAGTCAGTGTGAGATATTTTGCACATTGTAAAATGTGCTAAGTTTATGCATGTGAAAACGGCGCCATTGTCAGAAAAACATTTTATTGGCAAATCCTGCATATAAATACAGGGTTTTACAATAAGAGTGATATGATTTCTTTGAAAAAACACACTTATTGTTAAGGAAACTCAAAAGTTTTTTTATTGAATGTGAAGTACAATCGATACAATTAAGTTCTAAATAAAACGTCATTTAAATGGCCTCCACGACTTCTTCTGCAGGAACGAATTCGATGCAATCAATTTTCGAGCACCTTTTCCACTAAATCAAGTCGTATGTCATGAATGGCACGTTCAATATTGACTTGTAAAGCTTGAAGAGAGTCTGGTTTATTTCGATAGACCAATGACTTCAAATAACCCCACAAGAAATAGTCTAATGGTGTTAAATCACACCTTCTTAGAGGCAGTCAATAGCGAGCTCTCATTGTGAACGGTCGCATCGTGTTTTGCTGTGCTTTGCATACTTATTTGTTTACATCAAACGATTTTTACAACAAACAACAAACAACAAATTGTTTTTGTTGTTCTTTCAATTGAACTCAATTCAATGCACCCATTGAAGCGGAGGGGTTCCTGGGGCCATAACCCGAAGTACAAAGTGCCCAAACAATCTGGAACGGTCAGACGAAATAGATTTGCTCCACTGCAAGATGTGGATGAAATGGAGACATATCCCGTAGAGGAAGAAACTCCTGCTGAAGTGAGGGAGAGGCCGCCTCCTCTAGTCGTCGATGCTGTTCATAGTTTCGCAGCAGTCCATAAATTTATTGGTTCTGGATATAAGTTCCAGCGAATGTCAATAGGAACTAAAATTATCTCAGACTCGATGGTAAAATATACTCAAGCCCTTAATAAGCTTAAAGGTGAAAATCTAAAATTCTTCACACATCAAATCAAAGATGAAAAAAAGTTTAAAATTATGGTATTTGGGCTCCATAGGATGGATGTTAAAACCATAATTTAAGAGTTTAAAACTGAATTTAATATCACACCAATTAGTGTAAAAGAAGTAATGACATCTAAGTCATCTGTGGATGATGCTCTCTTCATGTTGGAATTTGATAAAATGCAAGTTTCCAAACGCGAAATTATGAAAATACGATACTTTTATGGTGTCCGTGTATACTGGAAAAACCCACTCAATGGTAAAAAGGGATTAACTCAGTGCACAAAGTGTTCCATGTTTGGCCACGGCGCACCGAATTGTTTCAGATCCGCAATATGTACGGCTTGTTCTGGCCCCCATGATTTTTCTTCATGTCTAGTCAACAAATCGGATCAGCAAAGTCCAAATATTTATAAATGCTTTAATTGTATTTCAAAAAAAATTAAAAATGTTAACCATAGGGCTGATGACCCCAAATGTCCTTGTCGAAAGGAGTATTTAGAAATCCGCGCCAAAGTATCCAACAGATCCGGTATTCAAAAACTCCACAGGAGTACTCCCGCAGCATACATATCTAACAACGACATATTTGAATGTGAAACTGAAGAACAACCCACATGTTCAAAGTACGTACGCAATGTTCCTAATAGGAATCCAAGATTGTATAGTAATGTATTACGAGACGAATACAACGAGAATGAATGTGACGATATATCCAATGAAAAGCTACTAGACATTTATTTTCAAGCTCTGGATGAGCTTCAAAAATGTAAAAACAAATATGACAAGATGCGGGTGTTAGGAATGATGCTACGTCATGTCATATAAATCTACAACAACCTGTATCAATGTTATGCACGAATGCTCAAGGCATAACTACTAATTCGGAAAATGTTCAATTACAACAATTTCTGTATGATTTCAAAATTGATATAGCCTTAATAAATGAAACTTTCTTGAATGATAAGCACAATTTCAGACTTGCTAACTATTCGGTGTACAGAAATGACAGATCTACACACGGCGGAGGAGTTCTCATTGCTGTACGAAGTTCAATTATCCACGAATTGTTGCCGAAGCACAAGACATCTTCAATTGAAGCATTATCAGTATCAATATATGTTAATGGACGTCGTACGATTTTCACTACAGCATATTGTCCACGGTATTCCTGCTCATTTGTATGTTGATGTTGACATATTGACAAACTATTCAACCGATTTTTTTATTTTTGGAGACCTAAACGTACAACTTACCAGTTGGAATTGCAATTCCAGCAATAAAGCAGGTAATCTTCTTTTTCAACATCAGTTACAATCTGATTATTATATTTATTTCCCATACGAATTTACACGCTTTGGTCAAGGAGCTAGAGTCACTGAGCCATCAACTGTTGATATCGCTTTATCAAATTCAAATTTGTATATTTCACCAATAAGAACTCACCCCAATCGACTTAATTCTGATCATGTGCCATTGACATGTTCTATTTACGGTAATATAGAAGAATCGAGACGATTGTTTACTATGTATAATCTCGCCAATTGGAAGGAAATAAACCAATGGGTGAAAAACGAAATTAGCCGTAAAGAGTTAACAAATACATGCGTATCAATAAACAACGAAAAACTCTGATTATTGACGGTGTAGAGATTTCGGACAATAAAGGAAAAGCTGAAGCTATTGCAGAAATTTTTGAAAAATATCACACTGTTTCGTTAAATAATACATCATCGGTGGAATGTGAGGTTCATGAGTATATGCAGTCACTTAATAACAACTCTACATTTAATGTTCATCAAAACTGCTTAACTAATATTACTGAGCTAAAATTCTTCATAACACAAATGAAAAACAAGAAATCTCCTGGTTTGGATGAGATAAATGTCATCACATTAAAAAACATGCCACACATTTTTCTAAAAGTTTTAGTTGATGTGTATAACTTCTGTCTGTGCAATGGTTATTTTCCAAAACTGTTCAAGAAAGCAAAAGTTATACATATATTAAAACAAGGCAAAAATGCAAACTCGCCATTAAGTTACAGGCCAATAAGCCTTCTTAGCGTTTTAGATAAACTCTTCGAAAAAATTTTCCACAACTGTGAACAATTTGGATTCAGGAAAGATCATTCTACGGTTCACCAAATTAAAAGAGTTGTCAATATTATAGAAGCGAACAAACAAATAAGACGAAGTACCGGCATTGTTCTCCTCGACATCGAAAAAGCCTTCGACACTATTTGGCACGATGGCTTAATTTTCAAATTAAATTCGTTTGGGTACCCAATGTACATTCAAAAGTTAATAAAAAGCTTTTTAGCAGAGAGAACATTTGTAGTCAGCATACATAACTCATTTTCATCAACAAAAAGCATTCCTGCTGGACTCCCGCAAGGGTCAGTTTTATCACCAACTTTATATGCAATCTTCACATCGGACTACTTTGCGCGAAATCACGAGACAGCTTTTTATGCTGATGACAGCGCTCTAATTTGTTCCGGTAAAGTATCCAATGCCATCGTTAAAAAAATGAAAAAAAGCGTTGAGACTACCTGTAAATATTTCGATAAATGGAAGATCAAAATTAACAACGATAAGTCCCAGGCGATTATCTTCCCTTTCAATAAGTCATACAAAAGGATTCCAACTATTCCTCTACAAATACAGGGAGCTACAATACCTATAAGTGAGTCTGTGAAATATTTAGGTATAATATTGGACAAGAAACTCAACTTCAAACATCACTTACAAAAATCTTGTGAAAAGGCAATTAAATGTGGCAGAGCTTTATTTCCTATGCTTAACAGAAAATCGGTACTTAATTTAAAAAATAAAAAATTACTCTACAATCAATGTATTAGGCCAATTATGACATACGGCTGTCAGGTTTGGTTTAAAAAAGCCGCTAAAACTAACATAAAATTGCTGCAAATAATCCAGAACAAAAACCTGAAGATAATACACAAGCTGAGTCGAAGACATCCCACAATACACCTACATGAACACTACAATCATCAAACGCTTTATATGATAATGCGAAATTTGACGCTGTCATTCGAATCCCGATACAGCATGTCTGAATACGAATTAATACGAGAATTAATAAACTAACTTCTTCACCCTCTTCACAGAAGAGATAAAAAGAGGTGGTTCTTAAAATTCTCCTATGTAATAAGCTTTTTCCTTAATCCTTTATTTTTGCCATGAAAAGGTTTTTTAAAATATTTTTCCTTAATCAATGTAAATATAATGTACCTGAATTTTGACATATATGTATGTATAATGCTTTTATTTGCTGTAAGACTTTAAAAGTCATATCTCAAAAAAATGTGTATATATGCAACGAAATTAATATGAAATAAATAATAATAATAATGACAATAATAATAACTTCTTAGAGGCCAATCAATATCACAATTTCTTGAAATATTCGAATCTCCAAACTTTTCTTGCAACAATTCAAATGTTTCATTTGCTGTGTGGCACGTAGTCATAATCGGTCAATGGCAAAAAGATAGCTCTTCACGAGAGCTAAAATATTGCTCATGGGTGTCAAGGTCGTAGGTAGACTGGAAAGTGTTTTTTTTACTTAAAATGGACGTAGCGCACGAAAAGTTGCAATTGGAGAACGATTATTTTGATAATAGAACTGAATAATTTGTAAACGTTTGTAAATTGCAGTGCATGTGCATCCCGGGAGAAGTAACGGGTTTTCCAATATGGATAATATGATTAATTTGAAGTGACGTTTCGACCATTTGTAATATGTCATGTTCTGTCATTTGTGTTTCATTGTATTCAGTAGTGTTTACAATTTCATCATGGAGATATATACGCAAGAATAACGTTTACAAATTATTCAGTATTATTTTCAAAATAATCGTTCTCCAATTGCAACTTTTCGTGCGCTAAGTCCATTTTTTTTAAATCCAAATAAACACTTTCCAGTCGACCTACGAACTTGACACCCATGAGCAATATGTTAGCTCTCGCTAAGCGCTATCTTTTTGCCATTGACCGATTCCCGATCCGACGTACCGTTAAGGAGCTAGAGCATAATAAACTTTCCGTTCACATTTGAAAATGATACTAAGTCCATTTTTTTTAAATCCCAAAAAGACAATTCCCAGTGGGCCTACGACCTTGATACCCATGAGCAATATTTTAGCTCTCTTTTTGCCACTGACCGATTATGGCTACGTGTCACACAGCAAATGAAACAATTGAATTATTGCGAGAAAAGTTTGGAGATTCGATTATTTCAAGAAATTGTGGTATTAAATGGCCTCCAAGAAGTTGTGATTTAACACCATTAGACTATTTCTTGTGGGGTTCTTTGAAGTCATTGCCATTCATGACATACGACTTGATTTACTGGAAAAAGTGCTCGAAAATTGGGTTCATCGAATTCGTTCCTGCAGAAGAAGTCGTGGAGGCCACTTGAATGACGTTTTTTTAGAACTTAATTGTACCGATTTTAAATTTCCTTAACAATAAGTGTGTTTTTTTCAAGGAAATCATATCACTCTTCTTGAAAACCCCTGTATTAGTTTCTTGGTCGCTACCATCTTAAGAAAAATGGGCGAAGTTGCCACGCCCCTTTGGTACCACCCATAAAAATGGACCATTTTTCACACAAACTTAAGGGCTTATAACTATGATTCCAGTCAATGGAAATACTTGAAATTTTGTAAGGTGTAATGGTTTTATGGTATCAACCGTCCTGTGAATTTATTATTTTTGCAATAACGCAAATTTTGGTGCCTTCCATACAAATGGACCATTTTGCACAAAATCTTAACGGCTTATAACTGTGAATCCAGTCCATACAAATACTTAAAATTTGGTGGAGGGTAATGCATTTACAGCACCTATGGTCCCGTGCAAAATGGACCATTTTCCACAAAAAGTTAACGGCTTATAACGTGGTTTCTTGCACATTACAAATAACTGACATTTTTGTACAGTGTAATGTCTTTATAGTACCCATAGTATATTACAAAAAGGTCGTTATTGCCACGCCTCTTTTGGTACCTCCCACACAAAATTGCCAAAATAAAAATAAATTAAAAAATATTTTTTTGAATTTCCATTTCATTTATCCATAGATAATTTGCAAATAGACATTGTTTTCTTCTTTAGGTTGATAACTTTTAAGAAATGGAACAAACCTTTTTTTGCTATTTTTTTTCTATTTCTTATGGATTTTTTCGAGCCAGAAAAAATTCAAATTTTTTCTAAGTGTTTTAACGAGCGTATACGTAAAAAAATGGTCCAAATACTAAAGAAAACTTCCATAAAAACTTCCATAAATCTAAAAAAAACTTTACCATAAAAAAATTTGGCTTCACAAAATAGTATGCCTCAATCTATTTATTAGAAATTTATAGTATAATTCATATTATTTTTTAAAAACATTTATTATACCCTCACTTTAGTGTGACGAGGGTATATATCATTTGCTACGGAAAAAAGTGTAACACATCGAAGGAGTGATCTAAGACCCTAAGTATGTTCGGAGGAAATCCGTTTTGGGTCATTTTAAGTCGAATGAGCAATGTCCGTCCGTCTGTCTGTCTGTCTGTCTGTCTGTCTGTCTGTCTGTCTGTCTGCTGGCTGGTGCGCACGATAACTCTCGAAAGGAGTAACCGATTGACTTCAAATTTGGTATGTGGTAATATTTTGATCTATCTCCGGATGAGTTCGAAGATGGGCCATATTGGTCTACTCCTTCTGGTACCTCCCACACAAAGGGTTAAAATTTAGTGAAATATTGATTATTTAATAACTTCTATACTACTTATTCGAATCTTTTGAAATTCTGCACATAATATTAGTATATTAGTCGCTATTAACTCGAGAAAAATGGGTGAAGTTGGCATGCCCCTTTTGGTACCTCCCACACAAATGGACCATTTTGCATCAAAATTTAACTGCTTATAACTTTAATACAAGTGCATAAAAATGCTTGAAATTTTCTACAGTATAATGTTTTTGTAGCGCCTATAGTCCGGTAAAAAATGGGCATCATTGTACAGCCCCTTTTGGTACCGCCCACACAAATGGCCCGTTTCGTACCAAAGTAAATGGCTTGTAACTTTAATACCAGTGCATACAAATGCTTGAAATTTTGTACAGTGTAATGCTGTTGTAGTGCCTATAGTCCTGTAAAAAGTGGGCGTCATCACCCCGCCCCTTTTTGTACCTCCCACACAAAATGACCAAATCATACCAAAATTACATAGCTCGTAACTTTAATATACCAGTGCACACAAACGCTTATAGTTCAGCACAATGCAATGTATTTAAGAATGTACTGTTTACCGAAAAATATGTGTATTTGGAAAACCCCTTCTGGTACCTCCCACACAAATTGACAGATTTATTGGTGTAATGTTATATATTACATTACTCACAAAGTGAGGGTATACCTTAGTCGGTTTACCCGACTGAAACTTTCTTACTTGTTAATAAACATTTTATGTTAATTAATGAATTTATGAACGAATATATGTGTATAAATTAATTCGAATGGGTCATCTATGCAAACACTATAGCAATTATATCGCTCATTTATAAAAATAACGTAACAACTCAAAATCAGAAATTTCGCCTATGGACGATTTGTGTAGCCTCCAGAAAATGAACCAGACAAGCGAATAGGATAAAGTCAATTTCTAAGTTTGTAAATATAGTTGCCTACCCCATAAATCCAAAATATCTACCAATAATCTTTACATTTTGAAAACCCTGACATATTTGTATGAGCACTTAGAAATTTTAAAATTTTGAGTTGATAAGTTATTTTTCTAACTAAGCGATATAAACATCTAAAAAATGGTATTTTTTATAAGAGCAAGAGGCGGCGTAAGATTTGGTAACAATTTCTGTACTAATGGTCATCGAAATAATTTTTTTATATATAAATATTTGTAAAATTATACAAATAAAGCTGGATGAATTTTTTGGTTCATAGACTGTTTCTGTGACTTGCTCATATGCGAAGGTTCCACCCGTTTTGCCCTTTTGACGTTTTAGATACCACAAATACCGACAATAGTTCTGAATTTTTTCTATTTGAGTTTAGTTTTTTATCAAGACTATTTAAACGCATAATGATCCTTGATTTTTATAGAACTACAATATATGAACCATCCAAATTAGACTCTTGGTGCCTGAGAAACTCCAGATCAAATGACATGTTTATACCCTACACCACACTGTGGTACAGGGTATTATAAGTTTGTTTCATGGCAGATGTTTTTAACACCTGAAAATAACACAGCTAGACCCACCTTAAAGTATACCGATCGACTCAGAATCACTAGCTGAGTCGATTTAAGCATGTCTGTTCGTCCGTCCGTCCGTCTGTCCATGTAAAGTTGTTCGTCGACTACAGGTCACAATTTCACTCCGATCGTTCTGAAATTTTGCAGTTTAGAGTATTTCGCAGCTGTTAAGATCTCTATTTAATTTGGTTGAAATCGGTTCTTATTTAGATATAGCTCCCATATACATATATCTTTCGTCGATTTGGCCCTTTAGTCCTATAGAAGCTGTATTTTACATACAATCGTTTTGAAATTTAGTATGGTAGAGTTTCTTGATCCATGAACCAACATTGCCGAATTTGAAGAAAATCGGATAAGATTTAGCTATAGCTCCCATATATATGTTGCGTCCGATTTGGCCATTTAGTCCTATAGAAGCTGTATTTTACATCCAATCATTTTGAAATGTAGAATGGTAGAGTTTCTTGATCCATGAACCAACACTACCGAATTTGAAGAAAATCGGTTAAGATTTAGCTATAGCTCCCATATATATGTTTCGTCCGATTTGGCCCTTTAGTCCTATAAAAGCTGTATTTTACATCCAATCGTTTTGAATTTTAGAATGGTAGAGTTTCTTGATCCATGAACCAACATTGCCGAATTTGAAGAAAATCGGTTAAGATTTAGCTATAGCTCCCATATATATGTTTCGTCCGATTTTGCTCTTTAGTCCTGAAGAAGCTGTATTTTACATCCAATCGCTTTGAAATTTAGAATGGTAGAGTTTCTTGATCCATGAACCAACACTACCGAATTTGAAGAAAATCGGTTAAGATTTAGCTATAGCTCTCATATATATGTTTCGTCCGATTTGGCCCTTTAGTTCTATAGAAGCTGTATTTTACATCCAATCGTTTTGAAATTTAGAATGGTAGAGTTTCTTGATCCATGAACCAACATTGCCGAATTTGAAGAAAATCGGTTAAGATTTAACTATAGCTCCCATATATATGTTTCGTCCGATTTTGCTCTTTAGTCCTGTAGAAGCTGTATTTTACATCCAATCATTTTGAAATTTAGAATGGTAGAGTTTTTTGATCCATGAACCAACACTACCGAATTTGAAGAAAATCTGTTAAGATTTAGCTATAGCTCCCATATATATGTTTCGTCCGATTTGGCCCTTTAGTTCTATAGAAGCTATATTTTACAACCAATCGTTTTGAAGTTTCTTGATCCATGAACCAACATTGCGGAATTTGAAGAAAATCGGTAAAGATTTAGCTATAGCTCCCATATATATGTTTCATCCGATTTGGCTCTTTAGATCCAATCGTTTTTATACCCTACACCACACTGTGGTACAGGGTATTATTTAAGTATAAAATGTCCCAAAAGTAAATTTATGTAAACAATTTATACATGAATTACAAAATTTATATATCAGAGTTATTCAATATTACGAGAGTGGTGTAGGGTATTATATAGTCGGCACCGCCCGAATTTAGCCTTTCCTTACTGGTTTTCATTTGCAATTAATTTTATTGCTCCAAATTGGTCAAAATCTAAATTTTGATATAGCCCCTCATACAAAGCTCCCACTCAATTTGGTTTGTTAACACTTTAAAAACCTCAATTGACAAATCCTCACTGATCCTATACGGCTATATATACATATATATACGAGCATGTATTATCTATAAACGATTGTTGTTTACATTTCTAGCATTTCTAACATTCCATTGACTTTAAGTAGGAACTTTCATTTAACTTCCAAGAATTTATCTGACAGATTATAAAGTAAACAAAAAAAAACAAAAGAAAATGTTGAATCATACTGTCAACGCTTAGACCAGAAAAAACTTTCACTGCTTGAATTCACGCAGCCGCATTCACCACCACTGTCTCTCCATCCGTCCGTACCCCTCCGTTCCGCTATGGAAAGCGTTTAGTGATCACTCGTCTCATGAATGAAGTGTGAATGGACATAACTGACCATAACAGCCATTGCCACCGTCACGTCAGCGTCACCGACAGCCATAATCATCATTCACATGTTTGTCACATCGTTTGTTTGTATAAGCGAATGTTTTGTTTGAACATTTAATTAATTATAATTAAGAAATTGCTGCTGCTGCTGCTCCCGCTGCAACTGTTTTTTAATTTGGTCACTCTAAGCGAATGACATGAATGGATGGATGGATGACTTAATGAATAAATTTATTGTCACTCGAGTAGTAGTTATGAGTGGGGGTTACATGTGCAAAAAATTTAATACATATTTAAATTTTCAATTTCATTCATAAAAATGGAATTTAGAAAATCAAATTGCTTTCGATGACAACAGCGTTAGCGTATATTGCGCTGCTGGCCAGTATATAGCAGGCGTAACAATATCTACAACGAACCACTTTATATGTTATATGTTGACAATTATCTGACCCATTCCTCACATGCATGTACTTGTAACACTGTGCACAGTGATGCCGGGATATAAAACAAGAAAGAAAGTTCCAGTAAAACGACTGTAATAATAGTGAAATAGATATTGCGACGTATGATTTTACAGGAGAGACAAATTATTTACTATATAATATTTAGTAGAGCGGGTCGATTTAAAAATCGTCCATTGCTCAGTGAAAATCGTATTCTAGGGATCAAAATAAGAAACTTTGCCGAAGGAACCATACCTCTAAAACGAATTCTGATGTCCCGGAAAAAATCCCACTTTGACCCATTTAGAGTGCTCCAATCGAGTCCAAATGTATGACCGACCCCCACCCAGTGAAGTGCTCAGTGAAAATCGTATTCTAGGGATCAAAATAAGAAACTTTGCCGAAGGAACCATACCTCTAAAACGAATTCTGATGTCCCGGAATTTGGGTCGAACTTTTGGGTAGGGGCAAATTTTGAAAAATCCCACTTTGACCCAGTGAAAATCGTATTCTAGGGATCAAAATAAGAAACTTTGCCGAAGGAACCATACCTCTAGAACGAATTCTGATGTCCCGGAAAAAATCCCACTTTGACCCATTTAGAATGCTCCAATCGAGTCCAAATGTATGGAACCCCCAGGGGGTTCCAGGGGTGTGCCACTGGCATGGGTGGGTCGGGCCTCCAAAGTTAGTGGGTGTCGATCATACATTTGGACTCGATTGGAGCACTCTAAATGGGTCACAGTGGGATTTTTTCCGGGACATCAGAATTCGTTCTAGAGGTATGGTTCCTTCGGCAAAGTTTCTTATTTTGATCCCTAGAATACGATTTTCACTGGGTCAAAGTGGGATTTTTCAAAATTTGCCCCTACCCAAAAGTTCGACCCAAATTCCGGGACATCAGAATTCGTTTTAGAGGTATGGTTCCTTCGGCAAAGATTCTTATGTTGATCCCTAGAATACGATTTTCACTGAGCAATGGCGACTTTTTTTGCCTCCCCACAAATCGACCCGGCCTACGATATATATATGTATGTATGTAAGTTTTATGCATGGTATATGGATTTAGATCTTTTACGACTCAGTTTTTAAAAGGCAAATCATGATTTTTTTTGGATGTTTGTTTCCAAATTGATGTATGTTCAACTTATCTTGAATTCCTAAAATTCATAAAATAGATTTAGGCAAAAAGTTGACTTAGCGCCTTTTCTCCCCTAGGTCGCGATATGCATCTGTGAGAAAAACTCTCGAAGACTGCAAATTGGAAACCCTCTGTAGAGGGTAGAAAATGTTCTAGATTATAAAAAGATAATTCATAATAACAGCGTTCATTGCGGCAATCCGTCAGTACTCGTAGATTAAATATTTTGACCCATGCTGTAAAAATTGTCTAGTAGGATCCACAGAAGGTTGCTGGAGAGTGTATATGGAACAGTAATCCTATCCGTGACAGAGGCCCCTACGGACCATATAAACTGCACGGCGCTCGTTCTTTCGGATATAATTCCTTCCAATGCACCTAGTCCTAAGAAAGAAAGATCTGAAGTATATCAAGAGTGGAGATGCACTGCCAAACTGTCCATAGCAATCTCATTAAAAAGCACGTAAAGGTAGGTTAAAGTGACAGCCTGTATGGCACGGCCATTTAGCCTACAAGTCGAATCTAATATGTGGGTGTATTACAAAAATCAAGACAAACGAAGGATCTGGGAAAAAACATCAAAGGTCCAGGGTCACACCCAACTTTACGCATTCCCTGTTTATAGCAATGCAAATTACTAGAATCCATAGAAATGTTTGAAATATACGTATCACCAGTGGAGATGCGCTACCAAACTGTTCAGTGAGGAAAAGTCTCATTGAAAAACAAGTTAGTCTGGGTTGTGATAAGGTGGCAGAATGTATGTCGCGACGGAGGGAAGCCCCAGCAAGTACGTAGTACAATTAGCCAGGTGGATTAGGTTAAAGTGGATGTCAGGGTCAACTTGACTTTAGTCCACTATGATACCATAGGGACGGAGGGAGGCCGGCCCTGTTTTAAGCAACGCTGTACAGAAGGTTATTTGAGGGAGTACATAGGCATGACATCCACCTACTATCAATCGCAGATTATCAAGGTCCGTGCAGCCGAGAGTAGACTGTCGAATTCTAGAGAGAGGGCGGCTACAGACACTGAAGGTGTTCTACCGATTCTGCATTATCTTAGCCACCTGTGTTAGGATAAAGTAGAAGACTGTACTTCAGGTTCCCTTAGCCCTGTTTTGGGAAACGAAGCACTTCAAGTATTAAGATCCTGCATAGGACAACAATCCTAGACATGAGATCTACTTATCGGATCAACCGCATGGCATCAAGGTCCGTGCTGCCTAGAGTAGACTGCCGCCTTCTAGATAGCGAGCGGCCTCAGGCACATACGATTTTCTACCGATTCCTCATTTTCTAAGCCACCTAGGTTAGGCAGCCTCTATGTCCGGATCACATAGACTATGTAGTCCATTATCATACCATAGGGACGGAGGGAAACCCAGTTTGAGCAACGCTGTACATACAATATTATGATCCTGAGAAGGTTACTGTAAGAAATACCCCAGACACAGAAGTTGTTTTATCGATTGCTTATCTTCTTAGCCATCTGGGTGAGGATAAAGTAGCAGTTTTGTATATTAGGGTCTCATAGACCATTATTACCATAGGTGCGTATATAAAATATTTAGAATCCTCAGAAGGTTACTGAAGGAAGTACATATGGTAATAATTCTAAGCAAATGGGGTATCCAACAAGAGGTGTTATTTTGCTATTCAAACAAAAATTCAATTCTTTGAGATAAATGATCGGATGTTTATTTCATAATAAAGAGGAAGGTATGCCGTTAATAATGAAAAACAACATCAGCCAAATGGCCACCACGACCACGCTTACAGGAGCATATCGTTTTCATGAAATTTTCCATAACCAATTCGCAAAGTAGCTGCCCGATGTCCTCATTAGCCTCACGTATTCTATCTTTGAGGTCTTGAATCGATGCTGGGCTGTTGGCGTAGACCTTATCTTTCACGTGGCCCCAAAGGAAGAAGTCGCAAGGCGTTAAATCACAAGATCTCGGTGGCCAATTGTAATCACCTCTTCGAGAGATAACACGGCCCGGAAACATTTCCCGTAACGGAGCAATGGTTTCGTTGCTTGTGTGGCACGTAGCGCCGCCTTGTTGAAAGTAAACGTTGTCCAGATCAATACCACCCAACTCCGACCATAAAAAATCATTAATCATCTCTCGATAGCGCAATCCATTCACCGTAACTGTTGGTCCAACCTAATTTTGGAAAAGTAAGGTCCAATGACCCCGCCGGACGATAAACCGCACCAAACAGTCACACGTTGAGGATGGAGAGGCTTCTCAACAATAACTCTTGGGTATTTGACGTAGCCACCGAGGTGGTAATTGGCCTCATCAGTCAAGCTGATTTTCGATTTTTCGAATTTTAATAATTTCAATGCGTTGTTGAATCGTGTATCGTTCCATTTTTATACCCTCACTTTAGTGTGACGAGGGTATATATCATTTGCTACGGAAAAAAGTGTAACACATCGAAGGAGTGATCTATGACCCTAAGTATGTTCGGAGGAAATCCGTTTTGGGTCATTTTAAGTCGAATGAGCAATGTCCGTCCGTCTGTCTGTCTGTGTGTCTGCTGGCTGGTGCGCACGATAACTCTCGAAAGGAGTAACCGATTGACTTCAAATTTGGTATGTGGTAATATTTTGATCTATCTCCGGATGAGTTCGAAGATGGGCCATATTGGTCTACTCCTTCTGGTACCTCCCACACAAAGGGTTAAAATTTAGTGAAATATTGATTCTTTAATAACTTCTATACTACTTCTTCGAATCTTTTGAAATGCTGCACATAATATTAGTATATTAGTCGCTATTAACTCGAGAAAAATGGGTGAAGTTGGCATGTCCCTTTTGGTACCTCCCACACAAATGGACCATTTTGCATCAAAATTTAACTGCTTATAACTTTAATACAAGTGCAGAAAAATGCTTGAAATTTTCTACAGTATAATGTTTTTGTAGCGCCTATAGTCCGGTAAAAAATGGGCATCATTGTACAGCCCCTTTTGGTACCGCCCACACAAATGGCCCGTTTCGTACCAAAGTAAACGGCTTGTAACTTTAATACCAGTGCATACAAATACTTGAAATTTTGTACAGTGTAATGCTGTTGTAGTGCCTATAGTCCTGTAAAAAGTGGGCGTTATCACCCCGCCCCTTTTTGTACCTCCCACACAAAATGACCAAATCATACCAAAATTACATAGCTCGTAACTTTAATATACCAGTGCACACAAACGCTTATAGTTCAGCACAATGCAATGTATTTAAGAATGTACTGTTTACCGAAAAATATGTGTATTTGGAAAACCCCTTCTGGTACTTCCCACACAAATTGACAGATTTATTGGTATAATGTTATATATTACATTACTCACAAAGTGAGGGTATACCTTAGTCGGTTTACCCGACTGAAACTTTCTTACTTGTTAGTAATGGCGTAGTCTCTACTTGTCAAATGTCAAACAATAAAAGCTTCAAAGGTGACAGCTACCGAAATACAGGTTGATTCAAAATAACACCTCGTGTTGGAAAACCCTGTATGATATACACCTACCGGACTGTTTGTAGCCTAGAGTGTACTGCCGAACTCTAGAGAGCATGTGTCTACAGACACAGAATGTGTTTTATCCATTCATCTAATGATGAATGATCTTAGCCACCGCGGCTAAGACGCCGCACAAGACAACGCCGCCGCAGCTTCAGCAAGTAATTTCTCAAGACATTAAGGGCGCCGTTCACTAATACAACGACCCGTTATGGCGACCATGATTAGTGGGATGATAGCAGTGCTTTGATGCGTTTTTAGTAAAGAAGATCTACATCAAATTGGAATGTTAAGGGATCTTGCCTAGTGACCATTTGATATTTTTTACCAAAAAGGCTCTCTCTCGATCAGAGTTTGCATATTACTAAAGGCATGCTCCAGTTTTGTTCCTGGTGCATGTAAGATATTTAACAGTCTTGCAAGTTCATATACACTGCGACTCCCACGAATATACCACCTGTGTCCCGCTGGATGTTTAACAGAGAATATATATATTCCAACCTTTGTCAGAATGTTATATTTGTGGTACCTCCCTAATACTCAATATATCAGCCGGCTAAATACTGCAGTGATCTTGTAGCCTTTTACCACTAAGATTGGAACCATCATGCATTGGAACTCGGAATGCGATATTTCTATACATCAATGTAATGCAATACTTCTTTTGCAAAAAGTGTGTCGAACAGAGGAACTTCAGGGACCCTGGATTGTATTACACTGGGCTCGCAGTCATTTCCTGGCCATAGATCCCTCAATCGTAATGTCGTGGCTGCGTCAGACTGTTTACTAAAAATGTCCGGAGCCAGCAAATGTAGTATTAAATTGGAACTTAATTAGTATATTACAGTAGGCAGACTTTTTGAGTTCCGTCCACCAAAACACAAAATCGGTAGAGCGTTGTGGGTCTAACAACAGTGATATACAGCCGGAGCCGCGATTTCCCACTTGAAAAGTTCTGCTACATATCTTAAATCCAGATTATCTTAGAGAACCAGATTAATATTTGAAACCACTCCGCGATGTGAGTAAGTACATGTGATGGCAAATGAGTCAACCTGTACATATTGAGTAAGTGAATAAGTGAGTGTGGAGGGGTGAAGGCACTGAGTTCCCCCTAATTTGGTTGCGCATGCAGCATGTGGAGGTGGAAGAGTGAGTTGAGTACAATACAACTACGGTCGCGGGGGTTTTGGAATATTCACAACACACTACTTGAATGGCATGGAGAAGCTATGAATGAATCTATGAATGGGTGGTGGCTTACGATACTCGTAACGTAACGATAATGTGACAATGCCATAACAATCATCACAACCAACAACAACATCATGATCATCATAGTTTTTTTGGTTATGGCAAAGTGATAGGAGGAGCTATAGCTGCTCTGAGCTCATGCCAATAATGGATACAACAGTAATAGCGACAGACAACAACAAACGGATGCAACAAATTTGGTCATACAAACGAAAAGTGGCTGACTAACGTAATTACTATTTGTGATGATAGATGATACGAGTACTCGTATATCTATCTATATGTTGCGTTGCACGTATGATAATGCTGGTGAAAATTCTAGTACAACACTGTTTAAATAAAATAAAAAAATCTTACATTAGACTATCTGTTCAGCATACAGTTTTTCATACATAATTGCGTAGAAAAGCAGGTACGTGGCAACTCATAATGCCCTGCTAGGAGACTGACTGCAGTAATGTGGCCATTCATAACGTCTAGCTAGGAAATTGACTGCGGTTACGTGCCAACCCCTGACGTCTAAATAGTAAATTGAGCGCGGCTACGTGGATGTTACTGGAGAGGGCACAGAGGACAATAATAAATTGATGGGTACTATCTTCCTACCTACTGGACATATAGAACTTCCGATGGGGATAACGGTCAAACCAAATGTCATACTAATTAAGTGTGTTTTAATTTTTTTAAGTAAACTTTGGCAAATCACAATGCTAAGACTTACTCCAGAACAACCTGGAAATTGGGCTGAGAATCAAATGTAAGTACAACAGCTTTTTATCGTCGAATAATTTTCAGCGATGTGTCTCATTTCTGGCTTAACAGGCATATAAACAAGCAGAATTGTTGTTTTTGGGGAGACCACAATCCTTATGAGATTCGTGGGACTCAATTACATACCGAAAAAATCACTGTTTAGTGCGGTTTACCTATAAATAATTTACTATGAGGAATATCTTCAGGCCGAAATGTCAAAGTCTGTCAGTTACTAACGAATAGGAAAGAATTGTCACATGCGAAAAAACAGTTTTCCTCGAACATAGCTTGAACTTTTTTGTCCTTATCGATTAATTTAAATTTTTAAATTGTGACAATTACAAAAATTCCGGAAAATCGGTCTGAAAATCCGCGAAAAAACTCACTCAACTCTGGTATATGCTGACAAATCATTAACGATGGATCATTTAGAAGCTAACATTCGACGCAAAATTGGACCGACAAGATGGCGCTCATAAGGCGCTGCCGCGGAGGCCATATGCCAGAACTTTTTTTTAGTATTAGATGTCATGAAATTTGTGAGCTAATAAAACAAAAATGTTGGTCATTCCATTGAATATCAAAAAAACAACGAATACATCTACAATGACAGGGTCTTGCTAGTGTAACTCCAAGGGATCCAATCCTAAGAGATAGGTCTGAAATGTATACATACTCGCAAGAAAAGCCTCAATAAAAATAATTTGAGTTACTCATAGGTAAGGTTGAAATGGTAGCTTGTACGTATGTCAGTGTCACTTAAACATGGGTGAAAAAAATAGATTTTCTTAGTTCTCCGTTCAGCAAGTTAGATTGTTTTGAAATCCACAGAACACTTAGGGGAATTGACCAAAAAATGGGGAATATTTCTTCAATCAAGGACTTATCATTCGAAGGTTCTGTCTTATTATACCACCACCTTAGTCGAGGAGGATATATGTATGAATGTATATCATTTGCTACGAAAAATTTCTATCACATCTTGGGATTGACTTGAGTAACCAAAATATGTTTGGTGGAAGACCGCCTCAGGAGAAGTGTAGAACTCTAATAAAATTGAACTCAAAGACCTGCAATTTTGTACAAAACTTTCCTCTAATAGTACGAGGCGGGCCCAAAATTAGCCGACCTGACAAAGAGATGGCGGTAGTAGTTAAAAAAAAAATAATAGTTAAACCAATCCACAAAATGGTATATTATGACCATCTGTTGAAAATTTGATAATGAGAGAGCTGTGCGCAAGATGGGTGCCGCGTTTGCTCATAATCAAGACAAGGCACCAGTTCACACATGCACTATTGCGATGGCCAAAATCAATGAAATAAAGTTCGAATTGCTTCAGCACGCACCTTATTCGCCAGATTTAGCTCTCTCGGATTATTTTTTGTTTGCATACTAACATGGCTCGGCAGAAAAGATTTGCCAGCAATGAATAGGTGGAGTTTGCGGTTGATGGCTATTTTTAGAAGCTAGACAGTTCTTCCTATAAACAGGGTATCAAAGCTATTGAAAATCGATAGAAAAAGTGTATCGAACTAAAAGGAGATTATATTGAGAAATAAAGAAGTTTTTTTTTTTCCAAATTTGTTGTGTTTTCTTTGTTAGGTCGACTAATTTTGGGACCATGCTCTGTAAATAATGGAAGTAATTATCACTACTAGTATTGCCGGAAATGAAAACTTTTCGTCATTGTAGCGATTTTAAGGCAAAAAAATAGAAAATTACGATTAGAATTTTTTTGTAAAATGACGATTTCCCAATGTTATGGAACATTTTGACGATTTGATACCTCACACTATACTATACCATATCGTTAGCTTAACGGGTTTATATTAGAGTGATCAAAACCGGTTTAAAATAAACCGGCCCACCGGTTTTTTGCTTCCACCGTCCCCGGTTTCTCTCAAAATCATGAATTTCGCACAACCGGTGCAACCGGTTTTTTCGTTTGTTTCCACCGGTTTTCCGGTTTTTTTATTATCACTAAAATATTAAAAATTATTTACAACTTTATATACAAAGTATCACTAATTAAGATAATAATATGAAAGATCTCCTTATATGGCCTAAAAAGACTCGCCAACTTTGCTAGAATCCGAAGCCATTCACCAGTTTCTATACAAATTACAAAAATTTAAAGAAAACCAGTAAGGAAAGACAGAAAGTCGGGCGGGGCCGACTATGTAATACCCTACACCTACCTACCAATGCGAATATGGGCATTGCGATAAGAATTTGGCAGTGTTCATACATGTAATAAGAAAACTCTCTGCCGATTTTCGTACTGATCTGATATAAAACACGGTTTCTACAGCGCTTACATGTCAAATCGGGTGTAACATATAGATTGGGACTATGTTTAAATCTGAACCGATTTTCCCCGAATTTGTCAGTGTTCATACATGTAATAAGAAAACTCTCTCTGTTAAATTTCGTACTGATCGGATATAAAACACGATTTCTACAGCGCTTAAATGTTAAATCGGGTGAAACATATATATGGGGGATATATCTAAATCTGAACCGATTTTCCCCGAATTTGGCAGTGTTTATTCATGTAATAAGAGAACTTTCTCTGCCGAATTTCGTAAAGGTCGGATGTAAAATACGGTTTCTACAGCGTTTATATGTCAAATCGGGTGAAACATATATATGGGGACTGTATCTAAATCTGAACCGATTTTCCCCGAATTTGGCAGTGTTTATTCATGTAATAAGAAAACTCTCTCTGCCAAATTTCGTACTGATCTGATTTAAAATACAGTTCCTACAGCGCTTACATGTCAAATCGGGTGAAACATATATATGGGGGCTATATCTAAATCTGAACGGATTTTCTCCGAATTTGGTAGTGTTCATTCACGTAATAATAAAACTCTCTCTGCCGAATTTCATAAAGATCGGATGTAAAATGTGGTTTCTACAGCGCTTACATGTCAAATCGGGTGAAACATATATATGGGGACTATATCCAAATCTGAACCGATTTTAACCAATTTCAATAGGGATCGTCCTTGGGCCAAAAAAGAGCACTATGCTAAATTTCATCACAATCGGACCATAAATACGACCTGCACTTTGATTACAAGAATACATGGACAGACAGACGGACATGGCTAAATCGACTCCGAAAGTGATTCTGAGTCGATCGGTATAACCAACAATGGGTCTATCTCTTCTCCTATTAGGTGTTACAAACAAATGCACAAAGTCATAATACCCTGTACCACAGTGTGGTGTAGGGTATAATAAATGATTCATACGCGCAGAAGTTATGTGAAAAGTAAACGCATTCTCCCACTTCCAAACCGAAAGAAAAACAAGTAAGAAAATTTCATTTGGGTAAATCGACTAGTGTATACTCTTATATATTTATATGTATACTCGTATATACCCACCTGCACTAAAGTGTGTATATAAAATATATATGTATAAAGATTTAATACCTCTATTAAATATTCTATTTAATATCCCGAAATATTAATATTTTCTTGACTGAACTACATAAGGGGAATTTCATGTCAAGTGAGTTAATTTTTAAAAGGGATGTCTTCTGTCGGGTTGAAAATTGCACCAAGTAGCCCTATCAGATAGTAGTTATGAGACACAATTCCAACGAAATCGGTTAAGGACTTTCCGAGTTGGAGGGTGTCAAATATTGGCATTTTTATCAAACGGTTGTTTTTCCCATCTGAAATGCTAAAATGTTTGGTTGAACGTTAATTTTTTTTCAGAGGTTTATATTTATTTTGATAGATCAACAGGTCCCATCACATTAATAGGTCACAAAGCTTTCAAAGGAAATTATCTAAGCTTTCTTTTGAGCAAAAAAATCAAAAATTAAAACATAGGTTTTTACCAAAATTTCAAAAAAGTTTAATTTTGCAAAAAAGTAATGAAAATATATTTGCTAATTTGTTTAAAAGGTTGAAGAAAAGACTATCTATGACACTCTTGGAAAATGTTTCTAAATACAATAGCTAATTAGTTATAAGTATGAGATAAAAGGACCGTTTGACTCAAATGACAATATTCATCACAATCCAACTCATAACTACTATCCAACAGGACTAAATTTGGTGCAAGATTCCTGATCAGAAGACATCGCTTTTAAAAATTTAATATTAAAAAATCGCCTTTTGTTATTAAAAAGGAAAATGTTTTTCAAACGGCAATTTTCATACTGTTTTGTTATGCAGAAAAAACCGGTTCTACCGGTTTCCCCGGTTTTCTGCGAAGAAAAAAACCATCCACCGGTTTTTTTATAACCTAAATAAACCATCCACCGGTTTTTTATTTTTTCAAAAAAACCGGTTTTTTGATCACTCTAGTTTATATATTTACTCTGGAACAAGATCGACGTTAGGTGAAACTATCCTTTTTATAACCTCAACTCACATGCAGGAGGGTTGGTATACATAATTTGTGCCAAAAGTGCAAAACATCGAAGGAGTGACACTAAGTAAATTCGGCGCAAGTACGCCTTAAAACATTTACGTCGTTTGAGCAATGTCCGTCCGTCTGTCTGGCTGAAGCGCACGATAACTCTCAAAAGGAGTAACGGATTGACTTCAAATTTCGTATGTGATAATATTTTTTTATCTCAGGCTAGGTTCGAAGATGGGCCATATTTTCCCACTCCTTCTAGTACCTCCCTCACAAAGGGTTACAATTTAGGGAAATATTGATTGATTTCTAATAACTTCTGTAATACTTATCAGAATCAACTGTAATTACCCACATAGTAATAGTTTATCCGTCGCTATCACCAACTGTTTCCATCGTTCCTTTTTGTAGCTCCATCACCCCTACTGGTACCAAGGCCAGACAGCCAAACTTCGAAACCATGGCTCGAAATATTGAATATTGAAATTTCAGGTTGTGTAGGAGTACCCACTGTTAATAAGATGCCAGTTTTTGGTTCAATCATTGGTTGTGGTTCGAAGGTTACACACCCATTTTTATAGGCTAGCTGCTATAGTGCAGAAAGTATTATATATTCAGACGTCATGTTTCACATATCAGGTTGTGTGGGCGGTGCCATGCCCACTGTTACTATCACGCCAGTTTCTTGCTCCAGCACTTGATCTGGTTCCACATATCAAATCTCGAGAATTTTGGTGCAATAGCACTTTCTGAATTTCTGGTAGTGTGGGTGGTACCACGCCTACTGTCACAATCACACCTGTTTTTGGCTCCAACACGCGTACTGCTACCAAGGCACATATACTAAATATCGCCGATCTTACTGCAATAGTACTCAAAATATAGTATTTGTAAATTTCAGGTTGTGTGTGCGGTGCCACACCCACTATAACTGTCAGACCAGATTATCGTTCCACCACGCATACTGGAACCAAAGTCACATATCCCAAATTTGGAGACTCTTACCGCAATAATACTCGTAATATAGCATTTTTAAATTTCAGGTTGGGTGGGCGATGTCACGCCAACTAACACTATCACCCTAGTTTTCAGCTACATAACGCGTTCAGGCACCAAGGTCACACATACTCAATTTCGAGAATTTTGCTTCAATAGTATTCGAAATATTTCATATTTGAATTTTAGGTTGTGTGGGCGGTGCCACGCCCACTGTCACTATCACACCGGTTTTTGGCTCCATGATAGGTACTGGTACCAAGGTAACACATATCGAATTTCGAGTATTTTGAACCAATAGTACCCAAGATATTCGACTTTTAAATGTTACGTTGTGTGGGCGGTGCCACGCCCCTTTGTCCAATCAAAACCGCATATAGCTACGAACCTTCTACACGCCAAAAGATATTCTTATGCAAAAATTCAGCAAAATCTGTTCAGCCGTTTTCGAGTCCATCGCGTACCAACGAACACCATTTCATTTTTATATATATAGATGAAGATGATTTTGCAGTGCCTAGAGTCCAGTAAATAGTGGGCGTTATTTTCACGCCCCATTTGGTACCTCCCACACAAATTGGACCATTTTGCTTATAAAGTTAACAGCTTATAGCTTTAATATCAGTTCATACAAATACTTAACATATTGTATAGTGTAATGATTTTACAGTGCCTAGAGTCCAGTGAAAAGTGGGCGTTATTTCCACGTCCCTTTTGGTACCTCCTACACAAATGGAACATTTTGCACCTAAAGTTAACAGCTTATAACTTGGGGCTTCGTAAGTCGGTTTACCCGATTGAACTTTCTTTCTTGTTCGGTTTTTTCTTAATCACGTTCTCATGTCATGAAGCAATAAAATCGATATCAGTGATATTTTCATTGAAGTGCTTGGTACCCGACCCTCGTTAATGAAATAGTTACCAGCCGCCTCTGTGCGAAAGTAGTTGACAGACTAACTAGCTGACTTACAACATACGTATGTACGAGTACATCATCAACAGCACTCGAGCGGTAAACCAATCTCACCACACAATTACTACCCGTGATAAGTGTAACCATGTGAGAGAGTCACTGCTGGGACGGAGTGTGTGACTGAAAACGTGCAAATGTTTGCCAGTGTGTGCGTGAGTGTGTTGGCGTCCATTACAACCATAAGAGGGGATCCCAACGACATACAAAAGAGTAGTGAGGAGGAGTTCACATACTAATATCACTCTGCCGCACTGTGGATATTTTCTGCTGCTTCCCGTACTCAATGTAACGTTCGTTCGTCGTCGTCGCTGTTGTTGTTGTATTCATTGTATGAGTACTCACTCTCGTACGTAGTCGTATGCAAGCACTTCCTTTGTCTAATTTTATGAATGAAAAATTTTGCACGTAAACATGTTTGTTGCAGTTTGTCATAGTGTGACCGCATACCGTCTCTACACCCTCGCACACCATCACTCACACAAAACAATCAATTGTTTGTATGCCACTTTTGTTGCCCCCACAAACGTAGTAAGTACTCGTCGCGATTCGGTCACATAGTACTCGTAATAGTAAGACCGACCGACCGACCCCATAGTAAATTCAAACTTAATTATATGTGGAGTATGTATGAATGCACATACCTCATATCTACATATGTACATATTTAGCTACTCGTATGCATGTTAGTTTGTGTAGATATTTTTGCATTTTGCATAAATTTAGGTGAGATTTTTTTCGTTGTTAAGTCGATTTCGTTTTCATTCCCATTTACGTTACGTTTCGTTCGTTGTTGCCACAAAAATGTTGATTGGGTGTTGTTTGGTGTTTGTTATTTCATCAGTGGCGAATATTGTGGCGAGCCAAGTAAAGTGACAGTGGGTTGAAATGCAAAACAATTACGAGTACATAACAGAGAAATATACTGTAAAACAAGTAAGAAAGTTCAGTCGAGTAACCTGACTTAAGAATCCCATCAACTTCAGTCGCAAAAAAAAAAATATTCGTAAATTAATATTTTTTTGTTTAATTAAATGATAATCAATTTAAATTGCATTCAATAGCTTTAAAGTATGTACTGGTATTAAAGTTATAACCCGTTCACTTTTGGTCCATTTGTGTGTTAGGAACCAAACGGGGCATGACAACCTTTCCCATTTTTCTCGAGATGATAGCTGCTAATAAACTAATACTATGTGTGGTACATTAGAAGATTGGAATAAGTAGTATTGATGTTATTAAAGAATTAGTTGTTCACTAAATGTTAACCCTTAATATGGCCCATCTTCGAACTAAGCCGGAGATAGAAACAAATACTACCGCATAGCAAATTCGTAGTTAATCGGTTGCACCTTTTGAGAGTTATCGTGCGCACCAGCCAGTAGACAGACACACAGACAGACAGACGGACGGACGGACAAATGACTTTAAATGGCCCAAAACGGATTTACGCCGAACATACTTAGGGTCTTAGGTTACTTCTTCGATGTGTTACACATTTGGTAAGGGGATAGTTAGCCGCATTGTTGTTAGATACGCTAATTGGTAATAATAATAACACTGTCCAACAAATTAAGGCTTTTTGATTAGAACAGAATAGCGACCCTATACTTTTGAAAGGGCATGTCGAGTAGATCATTTTTGTAGAATAAGCTTAAGGTCCAGCTGGTCTGAGTTTTTTTTACAGTGCACACTAGGGTATTTGGTATCAAAACTGTGGATTAATTCAGACAAGCCGCCCACTTAGTATTTTTATACCCTCCACCATAGGATATATATATATAGCATCTAACTTGTTTTGATTCCTACTGATCTCATCTACTATATTTTTTGTGTTTTCGGTGTTATTTTCTTTAGGTTTGAGTTATTTTGTGAGGTCACATGCTATCCATGGTGGAGGGTATATAAGATTCGGCATGGCCGAACTTAACGCTTTTACTTGTTTTAATTTATTTTAATAAAGGGGTTTCCAACAAGAGGTGTTATTTTGGTATTCGAAGAAAAATGCAATTTTTTGAGATAAATGATCGGATGTTTATTTCATAATAAAGGGGAAGGTATGCCGTTGGTAATGAATAACAACATCAGCCAAATGGCCACCACGAACACGCGTACAGGACCATATCCTTTTAATGCAATTTTTCATAACCAAATCGCAAAGTGGCTGCCCTATGTCCTCGATAGCCTCACGAATTCTATCTTTGAGGTCTTGAATCGACGCTGGGCTGTTGGAGTAGACCAAGGCCCCAAAGGAAGAAGTCGCAAGGTGTTAAATCACAAGATCTCGGTGGCCAATTGTGATCACCTCTTGGAGAGATAACACGGTCCGGAAACTATCCCCGTAACAGAGCAATGGCGTCGTTGCTTGTGTGGCACGTAGCGCCGTCTTGTTGAAATTAAACGTTGTCCAGATCTATACCATCCAACTCCGACCATACAAAATCATTATCATCTCTCGATAGCGCAATCCATTCACCGTAACTGTTGATCCAACCTCATTTGCGAAAAAGTAAGGTCCAATGACCCCGCCGGACCATAAACCGCACCAAACAGTCACACGTTGAGGATGGAGAGGCTTCTCAGCAATAACTCTTGGGTTTTCCGAGAACCAGATGCGACGTTTTGCTCGTTGACGTAGCCACCGAGGAGGAAATGGGCCTCATCGCTTCAAAAAAAATCGTACCTTGATTGGTATCTCTCACACAAATGGACCATTTTGTACCAAAAGTAAACAGCTTTTAACTTTAATACCAGTACATACTTTAAAGTTATTAAATGCAATTTAAATTGATAATAATTTAAATAAAAGAAAAAAATAAATAAATTCACAAATATTTTTAGAGGCTCAAGGTGAGGGGGATTCATTAGTCGGTTTACTCGACTGAACTTTCTTACTTGGTTTTTTCATTATAGTACTAATTTTGTTTGCAAATGCACGTAAATCAAATTTCAGCAGATTCAGCCGTCCGTTTACGTTTCGTTTCCGTTGGCTAATCGTTTACACTGATTTCCATATGTCAGATTGGATCAGCTGATTCGTTACGCTACGGGGGCGTTACGGTTACGTTTGCCTAACCCAGCCTTAAGCGCTACTGAAGCTGCCTATATCTGTGATTTTCAAACATAACAGCACATCTCAAAAAATCAAAATGTTCAGGAGAGCCAAAATACTTTTTCATTCGCAATACATTTGATACTAGATGTGCATAGTTGAGTGTTGGAAAAGTCTTCACAAAATTGACTAACATTGGAGTGTTATATATTGATTGATAGATTGAATGATTGAGAGATTAGCCAGCCAAATTTCCGACATAGGCTGTTATTCAATAAAATCACAGATATATGTGATTGCTTTTACTCCTGCAAGGACCATAGAGCCATTACAAGATGCGAAGACAACTCTGAGGGTTCCAATCTATGGCCTGTCATCATCTGATGCTTTGCGCATTTTATGACCAATTCAACACCATTTACGTTTCCGAATTTCTGTGTCTATGGATTTTTGCAGTGTCTTGTCCCACAAACGGGTATATTTTATTGCTGAGGGCCATAATATACGTAGAATTTTGAGTAGGCATTTGTTGACAGAAGATCTGCATAGTTTGGATATCCCTTACTGCCGCATTCCACTTTTCGCATCCGTATAGTAGTGT
Source organism: Eudasyphora cyanicolor (assembly GCA_963930755.1). Lineage (NCBI taxonomy): Eukaryota > Metazoa > Arthropoda > Insecta > Diptera > Muscidae > Eudasyphora > Eudasyphora cyanicolor. The sequence goes on from OZ005735.1 coordinate 247,140,800, forward strand.
GATTTAGACGTTGCAGTTAAATAAGCTTATTTTGGTACACTTTGATATAGATAAGAAAAAAGACATGCGTTTTAGTTTGGCCATGCCGAATCTTATACATGTATTGCATTCAATTCTATTACTGGAAAAATCTTTGGATATGGAGCAAATCATGAAACGATCCTTTTTGTTTAAGAAAATTATTAAAAAACCAGTAAGGAATGACAGAAAGTCGGGCGGGCCGACTATATAATACCCTATACCTCCCTAACAATGCGAAAATGGGCATAGCTATAAGAATTTGGCAGTGTTCATACATGTAATAAGAAAACTATCTCTGCCGAATTTTGTACTGATCGGATATAAAATACAGTATCTACAGCGCGTACATGTCAAATCGGGTGAAACATATATGTATGTGGGGGCTATATCTAAATCTGAACTTAATTTCCACGAATTTGGCAGAGTTCATTCATGTAATAAGAGGACGCTCTCTGCCAAAGTTCGTACTGATCTGATAAAAAATACAGTATCTACAGCGCTTACATGTCAAATCGGGTGTAACATACATATATAGGGACTATATCTAAATCTGAACCAATTTTGACAGATTTCAATAGGGAAATCTGAACCTTGGGCCAAAAAAGAGCACTGTGCTAAATTTTATCACAATCGGACCATAAATACGACCTGCACTTTGATTACAACGATACATCTACAGACGGACGGACGGACAGTCGGACATGTTTAAATCGGCTCAGGAAGTGATTCCAAGTCGATCGGTATAATAAACAAATGCACAAACTCATAATACCCTTAAACACAGTGTGATGTAGAGTATAAAAACGAACGCTGATAAATGTGGTATTTATGGATAAGGTTAGCATATTTTAGAACTAGATCTACACGGGGACCACAACAACAACAAAACTGATTTGTATAAATTTTATTGAGATGAATTCTTGCCAAAATAGAATACAAACTGCAAAGTTTCTGCTAATTTTCTTAGAAAATGTGGTGTTTATGGCTTAAATAAGCATTTTTGGGGGGCGACATCTATAGGTTGACTATAACAAAATATGAACTGATTTAAAAAATGTTTACTGCGATGAATTCTTGTCTTCATTAAATACATACTGCAAAGATTCAGTCAAAATGCTTAGAACATGTGGTATTTATGGCTTAAATACGTATATTTTGGAGCGACCTCTATAGGATGACTATAACAAAATATGAACCGATTTGTAAAATTTTTGCTGTGATGATTTTTTGTCTAAATAGAATGAAAACTGCAAAGTTTCTGCAAACTTGCTTCAAAAATGTGGTATCTATGGCTCAAATACGGTATTTTGGAGCGACCTCTATAGGGGAGCTATATCACAATATTTACCGATATGGCCCATTTGTAATCCCAAACAACCTGAAACTATAAGAAATATTTCTACCAAATTTTATCAACCTAGCTCTATTATTATGGACTGTAGCGTGATTACAACAGACGGACGGACAGACGGACATGGCTAAATCGTTTTAGAATTTTACGACGATTAAGAATATATGTATATACTTTATGGGGTCTCAGATCAATATTTAGGGGTGTTACAAACGGAGTGACAAAATGAATATACCCCCCATCCTATGGTGGAGGGTATAATGAGCGAGTTGTGTGAACTATTTGGTACTGTTAAGAGAAGTGACCCGTTCAATTGAATTAGTTCGATCGCGAATATTTATTTGTTGGTTCCGTACATATAATTTTTCTTCAACATTGGACTTGAACCTCATTGTTTTATTTTTGCTTATGTTAACTTGAGACACAAGGCGTGTGTCGTTCCACTAATCAATGCTACCTCTTAGTAGCGCTGTAATTAGTATTCTGCTTGAATTTGGCCAGTTTTGATAGTATGATATGCCTATGCCACTGGATCCAGGTGAGGCATTTGCTTCTTTCCGGAGTACAAAAGGTACTGCCATCTCTCGCTGTATATTCGTCAGACTCGCTCCATCTGGTTTCGCATACGCCAAGTGCTGTGAGCTTGTAGTTTACGAATTATTTACATAATTACGCTAGACGCGATGTTTCCAAGAACATACGAAAGTTCCATGTTCCAAGTCATGTCCGTGATTTTATGCCAAAGGTTGTCCTCTTTAAATCGGGTTTATTGATCATTTCACTGAAGCTGCAAGCTTCATTCGTAATTTGAAAACATTGATATGTTTCTGTAGCATTTCTTCTTCCGGAATCTTTTAATTTAAAACCTAACTGCTGCAGTTGTTGATCTCACAGTTTGGTTTGGGGTATAATGAAGTCAGCCCCTCCATTCTTTATTTTTTTTTCCATTTTGAACCACTGTTTCATGCTGCTCTTTGAGTACCCTAAGTGGGAAGAAGTGGTAAATGTTGTTAGGCCAAGGAAGGGGCTGACAACACCGGCAGCAGAGTAGTGTGACTCAAAGCCAGTCTGTCTGTCCAACTGGCACAGATTCGGTACGACATCAACCTCAAATTGTTGCCTGACTGACTGCATATATGTAGTTGCAGTCATAGTCGTCGCAATGTCGCCGTCATTTGTGGCAGGCCGACTATGATGACGACGACTACGACAACGAATGTGTGAACTTCTCAATTTGAAAATTTTGCTGAATTCAATTGAATTTGACTGTATTTGGTGGTTACCTTCTTCCATTGCCTTGCGGACGATAGATAATGTTTTGCTGTTTTGAGTAGTGCTGCTGCTGCCCGAGTCGAGTCGCGTTGCGATTCGAGTATCTAATACAAAATGTGTTGAGCTAAATTTTTTTTTTCTTTTTACTAAAAAAACATTTAGTGTGTCATTGCCAATTGACAATTGAGAAAAAAAAACACATAACAAAACAATAACAACAGAAAAAAATAAACAAATAATTTGAGATTGTTGTTTGTTTTCAAACGATATCAATTGATGATTGAGGGATGACCTATGGGGGTGAAGGGAGCTAGCTACTCGTACTGTGCATAAGAACCAGTAGAAACTGAATCTGGGGATGATATTACTAGATTATCTTGTGTCTTATGACACACCGCCACCGCCATCTGGACGTCAACTGTGTGACCTACATTTTTCGAGTGCACGGGGCCAGCAGCAATGTGAGCTCTTTGGCTCAAAGCCATGTACATACATAAGTTGTCATGCGGAATTCAGGAGTGGTGTCTCATATTTAAGGTTGGAGTCTCATATTTTAAGGTTGATTGGTTACAAGTGTTCCAGATATTATTCAATACATATGTACATATGTATGTAGTTTTCAAGGAAACCAGAAACTTCTTGATTGAACTAGTTTACAGCGATTTTTCTTTGTTAAAACCACAGTGACAATACTGAGGATGACAAATGTTTGCACCACAAATGTTAACTAATTTAATGCGAGAAAAAACTTGGCTAGTAAAGGGTCCGCCAAATAACATCGCGCAAAACTTCGAGTTTAGCTTCGGCTGTGTGGCACGTAGCGTCGTCCTGTTGAAACCAAATGTTGCCAATATCCTCCTCTTCAATTTTTTTAAACAAAAATTCGTTCAACATGGCCCGATAACGATCGCCATTGACTGTAACGGCCACTTGCTCATTTTCGAAGAAAAATGGCCCAATTATGCCTATGGACCAAAATCCGCACCAAATAGTGACTCGTTTTGGGTGTATCGGCTTCTCAATGTATGCGTGCGGGTTTTCTGTCACACGCGAAAAAACTCTTTTCCGCGAACATAGTTAGAACTTTCTCTGCACTATTCAATTAATATTAATTTTTTAATTGTCCGCGGAAAACCTCACTCTTTGAAGTCCTACTCGTTGAAATTTCTATTCGTTCGTAACTGACAACTTACTCGCTCCGGGATGACATATCTTATTATTCATTATTTTTGATAAAAACTATTTTTATTGTGAGTCTAATAACTAACGAGCTATAATAATTTGTTCAAAATGGCTCTATTGGGTATTTCCAAAGCAGTTCGAAGATTGCAACCAACTCTTGTAATTATGTAAAATTGGTAATTTTGAAAAATTTCGTCAAAATTGTAGTTTTCTATAACATTTTTTCAAAATTATATTATTTCTAAATTTCTTTAAAATTGATTTTTTTTTTTAATTTTGTCTAAAATGTATTTTGTCGAAATTTAGTTTTTTCAAGAAATTTATGTCAAAATTACATTTTTCTAGAAAATTTCGTTGAAATTGCACTTTTCATTAAAACTTCGATGAAAGTGTCCTTCATCGGCCTCTAATAAAATTGAGGACCTTTTATCCGGGCAGAGCCCAATAACACTATGCAATAAAACAAATTGTTCTGTCCGAGACCTAAAATTTTATTTTCGTAGATTGAGACATACTACTTATATAGGCTGATCCATTTCGAGGTTCCCTACATTTTAAAAAAACCAGTAAGGAAAGGCTAAAGTCCGACTATATAATACCCTACACCACTCTTGTAATATTGAATAACTCTGAAATATAAATTTTTAAGTTCATGTATAAATTGTTTACATAAATTTACTTTTGGGACATTTTATACTTAAATAATACCATGTACCACAGTGTGGTGTAGGGTATAAAAACGATTGGATCTAAAGAGCCAAATCGGATGAAACATATATATGGGAGCTATAGCTAAATCTTTACCGATTTTCTTCAAATTCCGCAATGTTGGTTCATGGATCAAGAAACTCTACCATTCTAAATTTCAAAACGATTGGTTGTAAAATATAGCTTCTATAGAACTAAAGGGCCAAATCGGACGAAACATATATGTGGGAGCTATAGCTAAATCTTAACCGATTTTCTTCAAATTCGGTAGTGTTGCTTCATGGATCAAGAAACTCTACCATTCTAAATTTCAAAACGATTGGATGTAAAATACAGCTTTTATAGGACTAAAGGGCCAAATCGGACGAAACATATATATGGGAGCTATAGCTAAATCTCAACCGATTTTCTTCAAATTCGGCAGCGTTGGTTCATGGATCAAGAAACTCTACCATTCTAAATTTCAAAATGATTGGATTTCAAATACAGCTTCTACAGGACTAAAGGGAAAAATCGGACGAAACATATATATGGGAGCTATAGCTAAATCTCAACCGATTTTCTTCAAATTCGGCAGCGTTGGTTCATGGATCAAGAAACTCTACCATTCTAAATTTCAAAATGATTAGATTTCAAATACAGCTTCTACAGGACTAAAGGGCAAAATCGCACGAAACATGTATATGGGAGCTATAGCTAAATCTTAACCGATTTTCTTCAAATTCGGTAGTGTTGGTTCATGGATCAATAAACTCTACCATTATAAATTTCAAAACGATTGGATGTAAAATACAGCTTCTATAGAACTAAAGGGCCAAATCGGACGAAACATATATATGGGAGCTATAGCTAAATCTTAACCGATTTTCTTCAAATTCGGTAGTGTTGGTTCATGGATCAAGAAACTCTACCATTCTAAATTTCAAAATGATTGGATGTAAAATACAGCTTCTTCAGGACTAAAGAGCAAAATCGGACGAAACATATATATGGGAGCTATAGCTAAATCTTAACCGATTTTCTTCAAATTCGGCAATGTTGGTGCATGGATCAAAAAACTCTACCATTCTAAATTTCAAAACGATTGGGTGTAAAATACAGCTTTTATAGGACTAAATGGCCAAATCGGACGAAACATATATATGGGAGCTACAGATAAATCTTAACCGATTTTCTTAAAATTCGGTAGTGTTGGTTCATTGATCAAGACATTCTACCATTCTAAATTTCAAAATGATTGGATGTAAAATACAGCTTCTACAGGACTAACGAGCAAAATCGGACGAAACATATATATGGGAGCTATAGCTAAATCTTAACCGATTTTCTTCAAATTCGGTAGTGTTGGTTCATGGATCAAGAAACTCTACCATTCTAAATTTCAAAATGATTGGATGTAAAATACAGCTTCTACAGGACTAAAGAGCAAAATCGGACGAAATATATATATGGGAGCTATATCTAAATCTGAACCGATTTCAACCAAATTCAATAGGATTCTTTACAGCTGCGAAATACTCTAAACTGCAAAATTTCAGAATGATCGGAATGAAATTGCGACCTGTACATAGTCGACGAACAACTTTACATGGACAGACGGACGGACGGACGGACGGACGGACAGACATGGTTAAATCGACTCAGCTAGTGATTCTGAGTCGATCGGTATACTTTAAGGTGGGTCTAGCTGTGTTATTTTCAGGTGTTACAAACATCTGCCGTGAAACAAATTTATAATACCCTGTACCACAATGTGGTGTAGGGTATAAAAACAGAAAATTCAAATTGAATGGGGAATGTTTATTATCATTTGAAAGAACATTCTTTGGCATTTATTTTTTGAAGATTATGTCTATCAAATTTTGGCCGCGGCTACGTCTCAAATGGTCTATCCGTTGAGTCCAATTTTCGATGACTCGTTCGAGCATTTCGACTGGTAACTGGCGAATGACACGCGTGATGTTTTGCTCCAAGGCCTAAATCGAAGCGGGTTTGTCCGCATAAACTTTAGACTTTACATATCCCCACAGGAAAAAGTCTAACGGTGTGATATCACACGATCTTTGTGGTCAATCGACCGGCCCAAAACGTGAAATTATCTGCTCACCGAAGTGTTCTCTCAATAAATCCATTGATTGATGCGATGTGTGGGAGGAAGTGGCGCCGTCTTGTTGAAAACAAATGTCGCCGAGATCACGAGCTTCAATTTCAAGCATCGAATAGTCGGTTATAGTGACACGATAACGGTCGCCATTGTCGGTTACGTTCTCACCGGCATCATTTTTGAAGAAATATGGACCGATGATTCCACCGGCCCACAAACCACACCAAACCGTGGTTTTTTCTGGATGAAGTGGCAGCTCTTGAATCGCTTCAGGTTGCTCTTCGTCCCAAATGCGGTAATTTTGCTTGTTATCCCCTCACCTTAAAGAGGAGGGTATATATATATTATTTGCTACCAGCCAAAGAGTAACACATCGAAGGAGTGACCTAAGACCCTAAGTATGTTCGGCGGATATTCGTTTTGGGTCATTTTAAGTCGAATGAGCAATGTCCGTCCGTCCGTCTGTCTGTCTACTGGCTGGTGCACATTTGACTTCAAATTTGGTATGTGGTAATATTTTCTTCTCTCTCCGGCTAAGTTCGAAGATGGGCCATATTGGTCCACTCCTTCTAGTACCTCCCCCACAAACGGTTAACATTTAGTGAAATATTGATTATTTAATAACTTCTATACTTCTTATATGAATCCTCTGAAATTCTACACATAGTATTAGTTTATTAGTCACTATTACCTCGAGAAAAATGGACCAAGATGCCACGCCCCTTTTGGTACCTCCCACACAAATGGACAATTTTGAACCAAAAGTTAATAGCTTATAACTTTATTACCAGTGCATACAAAGAACTGAAATTTTGTAGAGTGTAATGGTTTAATAGTATCTACAGCATAGGAAAAAATGGGAATTTTGGTACCTCCAACACAAATGGACCATTTTGTACCAAAAGTTACCTGCTTATAACTTTAATACAAGTGCATACAAATACACGAAATTTTGTACAGTGTAATGCTTTTATAGTACCTAGAGTCCAGAGAAAAGTGACCGTTATTGGGACGCTCCTTTTGGTACCTCTCACACAAATGGGCCATTTTGTACCATATATAATTAGCTTTTAACTTTAATAGCAGTACATGCTTCAAAGTTATTAAATGCAATTTAAATTAATAATAATTTAATTCATATAAATAAATTTACTAACATTTTTTTTGGGACTGAACTTATCCGACTGAACTTTATTACTTGTTTACGAGTACATATCCATTGAGCCAGAAATGGGCCTCATCGCTGAACAAAATTTGGCTCGAAAACGTCGGATCTTCTTGGAACTTTTCAAGAGCCCATAGAGCGAAGCGATGTCGAATAGTATCCAATAATGAATGCTGGGTCTCAAGTTGGGTGATGGTGTTGCGAATAGTACGCTCAGTAGGCCGATTATGTTGACCATAAGATGAGAGAAGTGCACGAAACACATTCCTCACATGACACGACTCACACGTGATCTGTCAAAAAAAGGCTATTGAAAAAAAGTGTCTCTACACTGAAAAAAAATTTGTCATAAAATTAAAGAAATGCTCCAAAGACGTCCTTAGTCTTCAAAAATAAGTACATTTTGTACTTAAAATTAAGAAAATTTACTTAAAATTATTACTTAATATTATTGAAATTATCTATATTTTAAGTACAAAATGTACTTATTTTAAAAGCTAATGACGTCTTTGGAGCATTTTTTTAATTTTAATTTAATTTTTTAATTTTTTCAGTGTACTTGGATCATCCGTTACATACTAGTTTTGAGCAATAGATACCACATTTGTAAAGCAATTTAGCAGAAACTTTGCAGTTTGTATTCTATTTTAACGAGAATTCATCAAAGCAAACAATTTTACAAATCGGTTCATATTTTGTTATAGTCACCCTATTGAGGTCGCTCCAAAATATACGTATTTAAGCCATAAATACTATATTTTCCAAGCATTTTGAACTGAATCTTTGCAGTTGGTATTTAATTAAGATAAGAATTAATTTTTAAGGCACTGGATGCACTTTTTCGGGTAGGTTTGTTCCTCATTTTTTTTCTCCTATTCAATATCTACAATTTTGCTTCAGACACAAAAGAGATATACCCTACGGTATACCACCTTCAGCAAAAAAAATCGTATGGCCATTAAATTATTAATTGAGCCAACTAGACTAACGGAATGATGCAGAAGTTCTTATTTTTGGGGCTACTTTCACGTCCAATTTTTAGAATTGTGTCCCAAACATTTTGATATGTCACATATGAAATTAGTATGTCTGTATATATCACACTCTATAGAAATAAAATAATATGATCAAAATAAACAATTTTTTTAAATACATATAATTTTTTATTTTTATCAATTTTGGATAATTATGCGGAAAGTGGCACATTCATGAAAAAGAGTCAACTATGTGTGGCATTCCATAACAAAACAGACAAACACAACCAAACAAAAAATAATCAATTTTCTCTGGTTTTTCATCCGTGTACGCGGACTATTAATTTGTTAATGACAAAATAACAAGAATGGCGTTAACAACGAACCAAACAAACCAAAAAAAAAAAAACACAGACAAAATAGGAAAACAAAACAAAAAATCCGAAAGTGCCATAATTTAGTTGTAGTCTTTTTATTTTGTTGAACAACTGAATTAACAAACCATAACAAAATCGATTAAATTTAACAATTCTCTCTCGGTCTGGTCCGTTCTCGGTTGGATTGACATGCTTTTGGGTGACGGACGACAGTCGGTTGAGATTGTGTTGTTGTGCGGAGGAAAATGTGTAGCAGCAGCAGCAGATCATAGATGAAATTTAAGCACAAATTAATTGAATTAAGTATCTGACAAATGTTGTAGAACCCAAACCAAGCAACCATCCATCCAACCAACCCAGCAAACTAACATTTTGACAAACGTACATTCATAAATATAAATTTAAACGTCTGTTACCGTTACAGATTTAGTGAGTGTGTGCGTTTTATTCACCAGAACTAGTCAGTCTACCAGCCCTGGCGGGGGGAAGCCCAAGCCAGAGTCAGTCCCAGCCTAGCCAATTTAATGAAATCATTTCAATTAATTTGTTCTGCATCGAACTTAACAAATGTTTCGTCAACTGTTAACACGGTTAATGTCATAAGGAATGTTTGGATTGAGGCATGACATGGAATGTACGAGTATTTATTTTTATTCCATTCCAACCATCCGTCATTTCACATACATAAATGTGTGGCACAGTGGTTGGAAACTAGGAGAAGTAGGCTTTATTATTTTTAAAATTTTTTAAATGCCAAAACAAATACTACAATTTAGCATCGGACAGTAGCGAATCCTTTACATATGATGACTATTGAAGGATTTTTTTTTAAATTTTAGTGTGTTACAACCTAATAAGGTACTTCGTACATTTAATGATTGGATTCTTTTAAGATGGATTCCAATAACATTTTAAGATAACGTTTAGAAAGGACGATGTGAAAAATATTAATAGAACTATTTAGACTAATCTGTTAAATGCAATACCAGCATCAAAGTCGGTAAGTATTGCAACACATATTCTTCAAGAACAACTTTCTAATACAGCGTTTTCCAAAAAGAGTTGTTATTTTGAATCACCCGGTATTTCGGTAGCTGTCACTTTTGAAGCTTTTATTCTTTGACAGTTGACAAGAATAAACTACGCCATTATTAACCAGTAAGGAAAGGCTAAAGTTGTTCTTCAAGAACAACTTTCTAATACAGCGATTTCCAACAAGAGGTGTTATTTTGAATCACCCGGTATTTCGGTAGCTGTCACTTTTGAAGCTTTTATTCTTTGACATTTGACAAGAAGAAACTACGCCATTATTAACCAGTAAGGAAAGGCTAAAGTCGGGCGGTGCCGACTATATAATACCCTACACCACTCTCGTAATATTGAATAACTCTGATATATAAATTTTGTAATTCATGTATAAATTGTTTACATAAATTTACTTTTGGGACATTTTATACTTAAATAATACCCTGTACCACAGTGTGGTGTAGGGTATAAAAACGATTGGATCTAAAGAGCAAAATCGGACGAAACATATATATGGAAGCTATAGCTAAATCTTAACCGATTTTCTTCAAATTCGGCAATGTTGGTTCATGGATCAAGAAACTCTACCATTCTAAATCTCAAAAGGATTGGATGTAAAATACAGCTTCTATAGGACTAAAGGGCCAAATCGGACGAAATATATATATGGGAGCTATATCTAAATCTAAACCGATTTCAACCAAATTCAATAGCGATCTTAACAGCTGCGAAATACTCTAAACTGCAAAATTTCAGAGCGATCGGAGTGAAATAGCGACCTGTAGTCGACGAACAACTTTACATGGACAGACATGCTTAAATCGACTCGCTAGTGATTCTGAGTCGATCGGTATACTTTAAGGTAGGTCTAGCTGTGTTATTTTCAGGTGTTACAAACATCTGCTGTGAAACAAACTTATAATACACTGTACCACAGTGTGGTGTAGGGTATAAAAATGGAACGATACACGATTCAACAACGCATTGAAATTATTAAAATTCGAAAAATAGAAAATCATCTTGACTGATGAAGCCCATTTCCACCTCGGTGGCTACGTCAACAAGCAAAATTGTCGCATCTGGGGCTCGGAAAACCCAAGAGTTATTGTTGAGAAGCCTCTCCATCCTCAACGTGTGACTGTTTGGCGCGGTTTATGGTCCGGCGGGGTCATTGGACCTTACTTTTTCGAAAATGAGGTTGGATCAACAGTTACGGTGAATGGATTGCGCTATCGAGAGATAATTAATGATTTTTTATGGTCGGAGTTGGATGGTATTGATCTGGACAACGTTTACTTTCAACAAGACGGCGCTACGTGCCACACAAGCAACGAAACCATTGCTTTATTACGGGAAAAGTTTCCGGACCGTGTTATCTCTCGAAGAGGTGATCACAATTGGCCACCGAGATCTTGTGATTTAACACCTTGCGACTTCTTCCTTTGGGGCCACGTGAAAGATAAGGTCTACGCCAACAGCCCTGCGTCGATTCAAGACCTCAAAGATAGAATTCGTAAGGCTATCGAGGACATAGGAGAGCCACTTTGCGATTTGGTTATGGAAAACTTCATGAAAAGGATATGGTCCTGTAAGCGTGGTCGTGGTGGCCATTTGGCTGATGTTGTTTTTCATTATTAACGGCATACCTTCCTCTTTATTATGAAATAAACATCCGATCATTTATCTCAAAAAATGGCATTTTTCTTTGAATACCAAAATAACACCTCTTGTTGAAAAACCCTTTACAATCGATACAATTAAGTTATAAATAAAACGTCATTCAAATGGCCTCCACGATTTCTTCTGCAGGAACGAATTCGATGAACCCAATTTTTGAGCACTTTTTCCACTAAATCAAGTAGTATGTCATGAATGGCACTTTCAATATTGACTTGTAAAGCTTGAAGAGGGTCTGGTTTATTTCGAAAGACCAATGACTTAAAATAACCCCTCAAGAAATAGTTGAATGGTGTTAAATCACAACTTCTTGGAGGCCATTCAATATCATAATTTCATGAAATAATCGAGTCTCCAAACTTTTCTCGCAACAATTCAATTGTTTCATCTGCTGTGTGGCACGTAGCCACAATCGGTCAATGGCAAAAAGATAGCTCTTAACGAGAGCTAAAATATTGCTCATTAGTGTCAAAGTCGTAGGTCGACTGGATATTTTTTTTCTGCATTTAAAAAAAAATGGGCTTAGCATAATTTTCAAATGTGAACGGAAAGCTCTAGCTCCTTAAGGGTACGTCGGATCGGGAATCGGTCAAGCGCAAGGGTGTCAAGTTCGTAGGTCGACTGGAAAGTGTTTTTTGGATTTTAAACAAAATTGACTTAGCGCACGAAAAGTTGCAATTGGAGAACGATTATTTTGATAATAAAACTGAATAATTTGTAAACGTTGTTCTTGCGTATATCTCTCCACGATGAACAAATGACAGATCATGACATATTACAAATGGCCGAAACGTCACTTCAAAATCATATAATCCCTATTGGAAAACCCGTTATATGATGTCCATTCAAATGGAAAATAAACGAAAGGGATCACGGAGTGAATATCCCTAATCATAAAAAATAAATCAATTGTTATAATGTTTCTAACATTTCTCGTGCTGTTTTATATTTATAAACAAGTAAGAAAGTTTCAGTCGGGTAAACCGACTAAGGTATACCCTCACTTTGTGGGTAATGTAATATTGAATATTACTCGAATTATTCTGTCAATTTGTGTGGGAGGTACCAGAAGGGGTTTATCAAATACACCTTTTTTGCTGAACATTAGATACTTTAAATTCATTGCACTGTGCCGACTTATAAGCATTTATGTGCACTGGTATAAACGTTATGAGACATTAAATTGTGGTATGATTTGGGAATTTTGTGTGGGAGGTACAAAAAGGGGCGTGGCAATAACGCCCATTTTTCACTGGGCTATAGACACTATAAAAACATTACACTGTAAAAAATTTCAAGTATTTTTATACACTGGTTTTAATGTTATAAGCTGTTAACTTTTGGTGCAAAAAGGTACCTTTGTGTGGGAGGTACCAAAAGGGGGGTGGCAACAACACCCATTTTTCCCTGGACTGTAGGCAATATAAAAGCATAATACTGTACAAAATTTCAAGTATTTTTATACACTGTTATTAATGTTATAAGCTGTTAACTTTTGGTGCAAAATGGTGCATTTGTGTGGTAGGTACCAAAAGGGACGTGGCGACTTCGCCCATTTTTCTCGAGTTGATAACGACTAATAAGCTAATACTATGTGTGGGATTTCAAAAGATTCGAATAAGTAGTATAGCAGTTATTAAAGAATCAATATTTCACAACATTTTAACCCTTTGTGGGGGAGGTACTAGAAGGAGTGGACCAATATGGGCCATCTTCGAACTTAGCCGGAGATAGAAAAAAATATTACCACATATCAAATTTGAGGTCAATCGGTTACTCCTTTCGAGAGTTATCGTGCGCACCAGCCAGCAGACAGACAGACAGACAGACAGACAGACAGACAGACAGACAGACGGACGGACATTGCTCATTCGACTTAAAATGACCCAAAACGGATTTCCTCCGAACATACTTGGGGTCTTAGGTCACTCCTTCGACGTGTTACACTTTTTTCCGTAGTAAATGATATATACCCTCGTCACACTAAAGTGAGGGTATAATGACTTACCAACCAGTCAGTTTATTCAAAGAAAAATATTCTAAGAATTTATTTACCTGAAAACAAAATAAGTAAAAATTAAAAGAATTAATAAATGTTGTCATAAAAAATACAAAAAAAAAATTTATAATATATATGGGGAATTCCACGATAAAATCGACGGTTTAAAAAAAATCGGTTTTAATTTTTCCCATTTTTTTTATATTTCTTAGTACACCTGAATCAACGCTTTGTGGACTTTGTTGAGATTTTTCCCATAACTCGTTAAGATGTTACGATATTTCAAAAATCGTTAAGATAGCACTCTGTTTATCGGGCTTTTCGTCATAACATTTTAAGTTATAGTCCGATTTGAAAATCTTTTTTTTAAATGTTGGAATTTTTTGGTACCATTTTCAGAAAAAAGTACACACAAAATATTACAATTTTTTTGTGTGCGATTTTTATGTTTGTAATTTTATAAATTGTTTGTACTTTCCGATTTTCGCGAATGTTTTTATATTTTAAACTTCTATTAACTCTCTAAAATATAAGCTTTGGATGGAAGTGGGCCTAAAATTTTTTAATTTTTAAAAATTTAAAAAAAATTGCTGCAAGCCTCTGTTTTTGTGGCTTGGAGGCTTTGGAATACATGTTCCACGTCAAAGAACGAAATAAAGGATATACTCTTGCTGATCCCCTTACCCCTGACAATCACCCAACAAAAATAACTATATATCAAAAGTTGTTGAAATTGATGGATTTTTTAGGTAATGTATTCGACAAAAAGATTTCTTGCAAAAAATCTCTATAGGTGCCCACAATACACTTTTATGGCAATTCAACTGTTTTTTAATATATCGTATTTATTTGTTATGCATTGAGTTGTGTTTGGTCTTGAAATGTTTCTTTGTTCTCAATTGTTCAATGATAGGTTTAGGGTTTAGGTTAGGGTGGCAGCGGTATTTTTTTACAAGCTCACATAGACCAGTTTAGGTCCCTAGTGTTACCACGGGCTGAAATGCCCCTCATCGAAACCAACCTGTTTGATATATAAATTTATCGATATTACGAATATCAGTAGTGGAAAGATCTGTTAGGCTGCCTAAAAAGACCGACCCCAGTATGTCCAGTCGTCGTTTACTCAAAGCGGGACAGTCGCAAAGCAAGTGCTCAATGCTCTCCACTTCTTCCTCATCTCCACAGCTTCGGCAGAAGTCATTGGAGTCAATACCCAATCTTTTGGCGTGTTCGCCGATCAAGCATTGTCCCGTCAGAACTGATACTAACGTAGACAATCTTTGCCTCTCTAGTGCGAGGAGATATTTTGATCTTCTCAGGTCATACCTTGGCCAGATTTGTCTAGCTACCCTGCAGGTGCCGATTTCTGTCCATCTCTCGTTGGACTGCTTGATTGCCTCTTGCCTAAGCCAAAGCTTGCACGTGGATAGTGGCGCACCAATATATGCAAATTCTTCGAGAATTTGTAATGTCGTCCCTTTCCTAGCAAGTTCATCGGCTTTGCAGTTCCCCGGGATATCCCTATGCCCATGCACCCATATGAGGTGTATATAAATCTGCTCAGCCATCTCGTTAAGAGATCTGCGGCAGTCGAGGGCTGTTTGTGAATTTAGGGATGTTGCCTTCAGAGAATTGATGGCAGCCTGGCTGTCCGAGTAAATGACAACTCCTGTGTTGGTTACTATGTTGCGACTCAGCCACTCGGCTACTTCCCATATTGCCATTATTTCGGCTTGATAGACACTGCAGGTATCTGGTAGTCTGTGAGCTATATCCAATCTAAGCTCTGCACAGTGTACTCCGAAGTCAACTTTTTCATCAAGCTTCGAACCATCCGTGTAAAAGTGGAGATGGTTTATATTACCTGGTATTCTTCCAACCCATTCATCTCTGGCGGGAATCATAGTGATGTAATTTCTCTCGAAGGGATACCGTTGGTATATAGTCCACTCGGTCATGTGACCGTAGTTTTTGTACCTCCACATTGATAGGCAGTTTAATCTTATTGCCGCTTTGGTTGCAACTCCTCTCGCCACATTATTAATCGGCAGTATATGGTGCTCTGGCTTGTAGAGACTCGGTCGCTGTAGTCCTTAAGGCTCCGCTTATGCTCAGGCAGGCAGTTCTCTGAACCTTTGATAGTAGGTTGGTGATGTTTAGTTTGTCAGTTGCCGTCCACCATACCACAATACCGTATAACAGTATTGGAGGAACTACTGCTATATATATCCAGTGGACGATTTTAGGAGAGAGTCCCCACCGCGACCCTACAGTCTTTTTGCAGGAATATAAGGCGACGTTGGCCTTCCTTACACGTTCCAATACGTTAAGTCTAAATAACATTTTCCTATTTAGAATTATTCCTAAAAAATTTTGCACTTTCAGAAAAGACTAGATCTGTTCCATTTATCCGAGGTGGAGGGTCCAGATGTGGGACATTATTCATCCTAGTAAAGAGAACCAATTCTGTCTTGTTGGGGTTAACGCCCAAACCGCTGCTTCTGGCCCATCTAGCCAACTTGTTCAGAGCCACCTGTAGGATGTCTCTGAGGACGTTTACGAATTTGCCACTCACTGCGATTGCCACGTCGTCCGCATATGCCACGACCTTGCAGCCACAATGTTCTAGATCTAGCAGGATTTCATTCACCGCTAGGTTCCAAATTAGTGGAGACAGTACTCCTCCTTGCGGGGTCCCTCTGTTTACAAACCTTGTTAGAGTTGTGGACCTTAGACATGCTGTTATGCGTCTTCTGGTGAGCAGACTTTGAATTAGTCTAATCAAACTAGTGTTAACTTTTAGATGGGAGAGTGCCGCAATTACCGCATCTGAGTGAATGTTGTTAAAAGCCCCTTCTATGTCAAGAAATGTCACCATGGTGAATTCCTTGAAATGCAGGGACGATTCGATAGTGCTCACAAGTTCATGCAGGGCTGATTCTGTAGACTTTCCCTTATTGTAAGCATGTTGGTTCCCCGACAGGAGTTTTGTATCCAGGTTTTCCCTAAGGAAATGATCTAAAAGTCTTTCCAGTTACAGAGTTCCCCGGGAAATGTGTGTCGAGCAGTACATTGAGCGACTGCTCGCTGTTTTTGGTCCAGTTATTTGCATCATCCTGTAAACATCCCACTGTACAGGGTGAAGCAGATAATATCTTCCTCAGTCTAGCTGCGTCGGAGACCTTTTCCACTTCACCACAGAAGGTATACCAAGAGCGCCTTTGCGCCTTTCTAAGCTCCTTCTTATAGATCTTGAGTTGCTCTTTATAGACATCCCAATCATTAGCGACCCCAGTAGATTTAGCCTTATTGAATAGCTTGTTGCAGTTCTTTTTCATAGCCGTTAGCTCAGAAGTCCACCATTGGGGTTTAGGTTTACCCTTGTACCTTGTTTTTGGACAGGCTTCTACAAGGGATCTATTGAATGATATGGTGATATGATCGACCAGATTATCCAGACCGGCTTTGTCATTCGGTTCGTACAGAAGTTTAGAGTTGAGGACTTTCTTGAAATTCTTCTCATACAGGTGCCACTTTGTCTTCCTTACATTTCTGTGGACGGCAGGTTTAGGCGCGTTTTCCGCGAGTTTGAACTCAATATAATGGTGATCTGAGAATGAGTGGTCGTCCAGTACATTCCACCCAATAATTTTGTCTGACAGCCGGTCAGTAGCAAACGTTACGTCGAGTACTTCTTGTCTGTCTTTTATTGTAAAGGTCGGTTTATTACCTATGTTACAAATACTAAGGTTGGTAGTTAGAATAAAGTCAAGAAGCGAATCACCCCTATTGTTTATATCCGTACTACCCCAGATAGTATGATGAGCGTTCGTGTCTGCGCCAATAATCAGCTCGAGCTCGTCAGACGTTGCTTCTTCTACTACTTCCCTGAATAGAGCAGTCGGTACTACAGATTCATAAGGCAAGTAGCTGGAGACCACCCAATATATGCGATTACCGATCTCCAGGCTAGCAGCTGTTTGGTCTTTACCACTTAAATTAGTCAGGAGAAAGATACTTAGATCTTTCCTGGCCAAAATGCAGTTTCTTGGAGTGCCTTCACAGTTGGACACAAGCAGTTTAAAGTTGGGTGTCCTAATACCGCACACCCTTCCTCCCACTACGTAGGGCTCCTGTATCAGTACGATGTCTACTGCGCCTGTGGACAGGCGCAGCAATAGAGCCGCTGAGGCTGATTTAGCGTGATGGAGGTTAATCTGTAGAATTCTTACCATCATTGGTAATTGACAGATTAACATACACCCCGACAAGGGTGTTATCGAACTCTTCGTCCGTATCGTCGAGAAGCATGTCCCCGCCAGATGCGTCAAAGAGTCCGGAGATTACCCTCAGCCTCTCTGTGACCGAAGTAGAGCTTTTGTCCTCAGAGAAGGACGTTACAGATCTTCTGTTAGAGTTGGAGTCACCAGAAATAATAGGCGTGGGTACCTCCGCCCTTCCAGAAAGTGCCACGGTGGACGACTCACCTTCTGCAGTGGGAGCTATATCCTGCTTGTGTATCTTCAAGACTTTAGTCTCGAAGCCATATTGTAGGGTTGCACTCGCACTTTGTATATGGGAGGTGGATTCAGCGTTTAGGATAAGATTGACCTGCCGCTTTTTACCATCCGCCTCACCCACCTTGCTGATTCTCCAAGTATGGACCGGCAGACCAGGATTGGAATCTTTTATTATTTCTAAGATGTCAGCCGGGTTGGAAGGCTCTTCTGTAACCCAGGTGATGGCTCTAGGTGCCATCACCTCTGTAACCCAGGTGATGGCACCTCACCCGCTCGACTCAGAGCAGCCTTATACAGGTCTACTGATCTGGCATCACCGAAATATAAGAGCTTTACTCTCCCCTGATGTCATCCTGCATCGTTGCAGATTGGTGGTTTGCCCGGCATTTCTCTACGGACATCGAGGTAATGAGCCATAATGGCTGATTGTTCATGCCTCCATTTGTCCTTGAGGATGGATCCATCCTCACTACTTCTGTCTATAACAGCCATCACTAGACTCTCCTTCGCCACTTCATTGAAGTGCGTGGTGAGTGTCCTGTTGATGGTGACATTAGGGCCTCTTGCCTTTTTCGAAGGCAGGGGTTCATCAGGTCTGATCTGATTCGTTTTACTTTATTAGCCGTTAACACAGCTGAATTTGTGGCTCTTTCAGCCGACTCATTGGCCTTAGAAGCATCTATGACGCCTTTAGCCCAGGTAAGTGACTCTTTTTGTTTTCCGGTAAGAGCCGAAACCTCAACAGCCTCCAACTTCGTCAAAACTCTGAGCGCTACACGATGCTCATTGTGCTTCCGTTTTGACGGTCGGACATGACGTTTTCCCCTCACCGCACCACCTGTTGTGAGTACTTGGGGGAGATTTTCACCATTTTTGGTGTGGTCGGCTTTGGCCAAGACCAACGGACGGACAGTCGGACGATTGGGGAACCGCGCTCCATCGGAACACGAAGGCAACTAACTATCCGCTATGTGATAAACACGTCCGTTCACTGCAAATGATCAGCAACGAATCTTGTTCAATGATAACCAAAGACAACCAATAAATACGATATATTAAAAAAAAATCACAAAACGCTGAAAAAAACAAAGAAAGAATAATAATTAAAAAAGTTATATAGAATTCAAACCATACAGCTCATTCTGCGCCACCCTGTACATCACCAAAAAAATTCATCGATTTCTACTACTTTTGATATATACTCGTAGTTATATTTGTAGGGAGATTGTGAGGGGTAAGGGGATAAGCGGGTGTGGCGGATGTTTTGGAAGAAATACTTCCAGAAGTGTCTCATTTATTTTATTCTTTCACGTGGAACATCTATTCCGAATCCTTCAGCCCCAAACACAGTGGCTTGCATCAAATTGTTTTTTTAAATTTTTAAAAAATTAAAAAAATATATAAATAATTTTAGGCCCAAAGGCCTCCATCCAAAAGCTTAGAGAATTAGTAGAATTTTAAAATAAAAAAATTCGCAAAAAACGGATAGTACAAACAATTTAAAAAAATATATTTAAATTTCAAAACAAAAAAATTGCACACAAAACAATTTTAAATATTTTGTTCTGAAAAGTACCGAAAAATATCAACATTTAAAAAAAAAGATTTTTCAAATCGGACCATAACTTAAGATGCTATAACCAAAAACCCGATACACAGAGTGATATCTTAAGGATTTTTTAAATATCGATAACTTATGAACGAGTTATTGGAAAAATCTCAAAAAATTCCACAAATCGTTTCATCACTTTTAATAAAAATTGGAAATAAGAAGTTATCTCAAAAAATTCCACAAAGCATTTCTTCAGGTGTACTAAAAAATATAAAAAGTTGGGAAAAATCCAAACCGAAATTTTTTTTGAAACCGTGGATTTGTCGTGGAATTCCCCATATATAACTAAATAATATATATATCACTAACATTTTTTTATTTTAATAAATAACTAAAAAGAAAGTGCACACAAGCCAGAAATACAGACGGACATAGCTCAAATAACATAGAATCTCCTAAAACATATTACACCAAACACTTTTAGACTGGCTGCAGAGTCCATGCGGTGCTATACATGCTCTATAAAACTAGATTTTTTTTTATAAAAAAACTTATTTTTCCCATTTTGGAACACTGTGCCAGAACGTCATATTCCGTCATTAGACATCGTCATAAATCGACTAAGCCCGCAATGGGCGGGGGGAGTTGTGCAAAGAAAACCAAAAATATACAATAGATCCGCATCACAATAACTATAACCATAATAACAATATAGTGATAAAACAAACAAAATATCGTAGAAAAAAGAAGAAAAACACTATATGGGTCGTTAACTTTAAATTAGTTCAGTGTGCTTTATTTTTGTTGTTTTTATGCCTTCAATCCAAACTGCGGTCGCTACTAAAGGAGAGATTTATACTATTGGATATATCAGTTTGCAACAGATAGAGACGTTCAGTCGAGTTAAAAAAGAAAAAAGAGAAAATGTCTCTTGTAATAATGTTATAATTTCTAAAATAACCATAAATTAATTATTATTAAATTAGAAAAGTAAGAAAACATCAATCGAATGAACGAATGAACCTTAGATTTGTGAGTAATGAAATATGAAATATGGTACTTTGTGTGAAAGATGTCACAACTGTCAGGAAATTTTTAAAGACATTCTTTGTCAGTCTATGGTCACTGGAAATGGCATCTCTATAACTCAGAATATGAAAATATTTAGATGATTGCTACATAAGTTAGGGGAAATTTCAAAAATCATATTTTGGGCAGAACAATACACATTTGTAGATCCTTTTTTGTGGCGCTCCCTGTACCATGTTATAAGAAACAAATTGGAATGAAACGTATGGTGTAGGGTATAAGTTGGCCGACTGTGAGCGACAGGCATTGTTTTTATTGCTTTCTATAGTTGTCTTCTATTGTTGCTGAATTGTTATAAAACGGAAAATTGTTTCAGACACCATTTATTAGAACCAATATAAGAATTTTCTCAATTTAGGAAATAATTATCTAAAAGCATGAAACCATAAAAGGGGTAACCGAATTTAATGTGAATGCTTCTTTCGGTAGCAGTAGATGAGAGAGTGATATAGGAATTCGGATGATGGGAAAAATGCTGTATTTGTATAAAACAAGTAAATACGGTAGTAAGTTTAATCTTATAAACTCTCCACCATGGATTGCATTGAATTCTATAGGCGGAAATATATTTTGAAAGAAAGCATATCATGAAACAATATGTCTTTATACCCTACACCACGCTGTGGTACAGGGTATTATGACTTTGTGCATTTGTTTGTAACGCCCAAAAAGAGAAGAAATAGAACCATAGTTTATTATACCGATCGTCATAGAATCAATTTTTGAGTCGATTAACCATGTCCGTCTGTCCGTCTGTCCATGTATGCTTGTAATCAAAGTGCATGTCGTATTTATGGTCCGATTGTGATGAAATTTAGCATAGTGCTCTTTTTTGGCCCAAGGACGATCCCTATTGAAATTGGTCAAATCGGTTCAGATTTAGATATAGCCCCCATATATATGTTACCCCCGATTTGACATGTAAGCGCTGTAGAAACTGTATTTTATATCAGATCAGTACGAAATTTGGCAGAGAGAGTTACCTTATTACATGAATGAACACTGCTAAATTCGGGGAAAATCGGTTCAGATTTAGATATAGTCCCCATATATATGTTTCACCCGATTTTACATGTAAGCGCTGTAGAAACCGTGTTTTATACCCGATCAGTGCGAAATTCGGCAGAAAGAGGTTTCTTATTACATGAAGGAATACTGCCAAATTCGGAGAAAATTGGTTCAGATTTAGATATAGCTCCCATATATACGTTACCCCCGATTTGACATGTAAGCGCTGTAAAAACTGTATTTCATATCCGATCAGTACGAAAATCGGCAGAAAGAGGTTTCCTATTATATGAATGAACACTTTTAAATTTGGAAGAAATCGGTTCAGTTTTAGATATAGCCCCCATATATACGTTACCCCCGATTTGACATGTAAGCGCTGTAGGGACTGTATTTTATATCCGATCAGTACGAAATTCGACAGAAAGAGGTCTTTTTACATGAATGAGTATTCAGGGAAAATCGGTTCAGATTTATATATAACCTCCATATATATGTTCCTCCTGATTTGGTATCAAATCGCTATAGAGGTTGTACTTTACTTCCGATCATTAAAATTTTCCAGAAAGATGTTTCTCAATTTAGGAACGAATATTGCTTTATTTTGCGATTATCGGTTCAGAATTAGATAATATGTTCCTACCCATTTACCAATTATTCCAAATTCTTATCGCAGTGACCCTTATCGCATTGTTAGGGAGGTGTAGGGTATTATATAGTCGGCCCCGCCCGACTTTCTGCCTTTCCTTACTGGTTTTTGTTTTAGCAAACTATTTAAAAAACGAAATATTTGATAGTAACCTCTAAATTTGTATACCCTACACCACACTGTGGTACAGGGTATTATAACTTTGTTTCCCGTCCGTCCGTCCATCCGTCTGTCCATGTAAAGTTGTTCGTCGACTACAGGTCGCAATTTCACTCCGATCGTTCTGAAATTTGGAGTTTAGAGTATTTCGCGGCTGTTAAGATCGCTATTGAATTTGGTTGAAATCGGTTCAGATTTAGATATAGCTCCCATATATATCTTTCGTCCGATTTGGCCTTTAGTCCTATAGAAGCTGTATTTTACATCCGATCGTTTTGAAATTTAGAATCGTCGAGTTTCTTGATCCATGAACCAACATTGCCGAATTTGAAGAAAATCGGTTAAGATTTAGCTATAGCTCCCATATATATGTTTCGTCCGATTTTGCTCTTTAGTCCTGTAGAAGCTGTATTTTACATCCAATCATTTTGAAATTTAGAATGGTAGAGTTTCTTGATCCATGAACCAACACTACCGAATTTTAAGAAAATCGGTTAAGATTTAGCTATAGCTCCCATATATATGTTTCGTCCGATTTGGCCCTTTAGTCCTATAGAAGCTGTATTTTACATCCGATCGTTTTGAAATTTAGAATGGTAAAGTTTCTCGATCCATGAACCAACATTGCCGAATTTGAAGAAAATCGGTTAAGATTTAGCTATAGCTCCCATATATATGTTTCGTCCGATTTTGCTCTTTAGTCCTGTAGAAGCTGTATTTTACATCCAATCATTTTGAAATTTAGAATGGTAAGTTTCTTGATCCATGAACCAACACTACCGAATTTGAAGAAAATCGGTTAAGATTTAGCTATATCTCCCATATATATGTTTCGTCCGATTTGGCCATTTAGTCCTATAAAAGCTGTATTTTACATCCAATCGTTTTGAAATTTAGAATGGTAGAGTTTCTTGATCCATGAACCAACATTGTCGAATTTGAAGAAAATCGGTTAAGATTTAGCTATAGCTCCCATATATATGTTTCGTCCGATTTGGCCCTTTAGTCCTATAGAAGCTGTATTTTACATCCGATCGTTTTGAAATTTAGAATGGTAGAGTTTCTTGATCCATGAACCAACACTGCCGAATTTGAAGAAAATCGGTTAAGATTTAGCTATAGCTCCCATATATATGTTTCGTCCGATTTTGCTCTTTAGTCCTGTAGAATCTGTATTTTACATCCAATCATTTTGAAATTTAGAATGGTAGAGTTTCTTGATCCATGAACCAACACTACTGAATTTGAAAAAAATCGGTTAAGATTTAGCTATAGCTCCCATATATATGTTTCGTCCAATTTGGCCCTTTAGTCCTATAAAAGCTGTATTTTACATCCAATCGTTTTGAAATTTAGAATGGTAGAGTTTCTTGATCCATGAACCAACACTACCGAATTTGAAGAAAATCGGTTAATATTTAGCTATAGCTCCCATATATATATATCGTCCGATTTGGCCCTTTAGTTCTATAGAAGCTATTTTTTACATCCAATCGTTTTGAAATTTAGAATGGTAGAGTTTCTTGATTCATGAACCAACATTGCCGAATTTGAAGAAAATCAGTAAAGATTTAGCTATAGCTCCCATATATATGTTTCATCCGATTTGGCTCTTTAGATCCAATCGTTTTTATACCCTACACCACCGGGTATTATTTAAGTATAAAATGTCCCAAAAGTAAATTTATGTAAACAATTTATACATGAATTACAAAATTTATATATCAGAGTTATTCAATATTACGAGAGTGGTGTAGGGTATTATATAGTCGGCACCGCCCGACTTTAGCCTTTCCTTACTGGTTTTCTGATATATTCATGTCTGAGTAAAATACAACCTGCAACATTTTAGTCAAATTGTTTAGAAAATAAGGTATATATGGCTTAGATAAGCGTACATATTTGGAAGCGACCTCTATAGGGGGCTATAGCAAAATATGAACTGATTTACATAATTTTTACTACGATGAATTCTAGCCTAAATAAAGTACAAACTACAAAGTTTCAGCTAAATTCCTTAGAAAATGGGATATTTGTGGCTTAAATAAGCGTATTTGAGAGCGACCTCTATATAAACTAATTTGTAACATTTTTACTGTTATAAATTCTTGTTAAAATAATATATAAACAGCAAGATTTCAGCTATATTACTTTAAAAATATGGTATTTGTGGCATAAAAAACATATTTGAGAGCGACCTCTATATGGGTGCTATACCAAAGCATTGACCGATGTGGCCCATCTGCAGTCCCAAATGACCCGCAAATGTTAGAAGTATTTATACAAAATTTAATCAACCTAGCTTCATTATTACGGACTGTAGGGCGATTTGAGCAGGCAGACGAACGGACATGGCAAAATCGTCTTAGAATTTCACGACGATGAAGAATATGAATAATGAATAATTCCACGACAAATCGACCAATTCCAAAAGAATTCCATTTTGATTTTTCCCATTTTTTTGTATTATTCAGTAGACGTGAAGAAACGCTTCGTGGAATTTGTGAGATTTTTACGATAACTCGTTCAGAAGTTATCGATATTTAAAAAATCGGTAAAATATCATTCTGTGTATCGGGGTTTTGGTCATAACTTCTTCAGTTGAAGAAGTAAAAATCTTGAAAATCAAGCAAAACACTTTTAACTTTTGGGTCAGAATATTTAATATCAACCTATGTAGTTTATTTTTGGCTAAAATGTTTATAAGCTGTTGCAAATATGTACATAAAATAAGATCTCACTATCATTTAAATTTTTCTTTGAAAAAATCTTCTGAGCATTTTAATTTTTGAAAAAAGTACAAAATGAGTTTTTGTGTTTTACGAAATTTGTAATTGATGTCGAACGGCTGAACGGAGTTTTGCAAAGTTTACTTTGTTTTAAAGAGGAAACAATGCGTAATTTTTTGTAAAAAATTGTTTAAATTTTTTTTTTTTCCGAAAGTTGTTTTTTCGGAAAAACCTTTGTAAAGGGTGGTTAAATTGTAAGGGCCGATGTTGAATGTGAACCACACCTAAACGTATTTTTTTTTCTGCATTTCATTTGACATTTCTCAATTTCAGACCAACTCAATTTGAACCATGGGAAGATACACAATCGAGCAACGCGTCAAAGTTTTTTAAGCCTTCAACGAAATTCGTGCACTTCGTGATGTTTTTTGATCACCAAATGTGTCCACAATCGGGAGAATTGTGCGCATATTTCAGCAAACCGGGTCTGTAGTATATGTGAAAACACCTGTGCATGCTCGCCCAGTTCGTTTGATGCGGCTTATGTGTTAGCGACGTTGAAATGAGGCCGTTGAGGGAGATAATAAGGAACTTTTTATGGCCCGAATTGGAAGATATGGATGTGGACAATAGGTGGTTTCAACAGGACGGTGCCACTTGCCATACAGCTAACGAAACAATGGCTCTTTTGCGCAACAAATTCAATGGCCGTGTTATCTCACGTCGTGGCGATGTCAATTGGCCGCCAAGATCATGTGATTTGACACCGTTGGACTTCTTTCGTTGGGGTTATTTGAAAGAAAAGGTGTACGTCGATAAGCCAGCAACAATTCAAGAGCTAAAGGATGAGATAATTCGGCATCATCAGGTAGACTTATATCCCTTAAAACGCTGGAAAATAGAAGGAAATTTATTTCTCAGTTATTTCTATTCAAAATCGTTAACGGTTTAGTGGATTCTTCAAATCTACTTAGTTTCATAACATTTCATGTACCATCTCGTGTTTTGCGCAGATATAATCTGTTTTATGTACCGATTCTGCGAAGTAATTATTCAATCAATGAACCTATTACTCGGGCTTTGAATGAATATAATAGAATTTGTAGTTCTAATTTAGATTTTTCTAGTTCATTATATAATTTTACTAATTTATTAGATTTAATTTATTTTTAGTTTTAAGTTGTAGTCTGTAATAAACCTCTGCATCAAGACATTCATTTCTTCGTCTACAGTAGTGTACACTACTTCACTGCACACTGAAACATTGTATATTTTACTCGATTGACAGCACCATAGAATGATCGGAAAAAAACAACAAACACTTCACACTGTTTGATGTTTACAATCTAGTCGTGTACTCTGCTCGTTCGGTTGTTGTATTCTTTATACTCGTTTCAATTCGTCAAACGATGAGTATAATGAAGCGAGTACAGTGCTGTTTTCTGTTTCTTCAGTATGTACACTAGTGTATTTACCCCTCAAAATCAATAAATTTCTAAGGTGGTCCGTCGCTCTTTGTTGTTGCGTCTCTCTTTGCAATGACAATGAGTACAGTAGTGCAGTGTACACTGAAATCGAGTATTTCAGTTTTTGTGTACAGTACTTGAATGAGTGTACTTCTCCATTGTCTTGTTACTTATTTGTTTTGAAACCTGTTTGGCGGTTACTGTTCTCTTCACTTATTCATTTGTTTTGTCAAAATAGAGTGTGTGGCAGTAAGTATTTGATAAACAACTGAATGTCTTGAAAGGCCATTCAAGACATTCATTGCAGAGGTTTAGTCTGTAAGGATTATGTATCCATAGACTGAAATAAATGAAATGAAATGAAATTAACGGTATAGAACCTCAATTATGCCTCAGCGTCATCGAGAATTTGGAGCATCGGATGGAGGTGCGCCGCCGAGGTGCGGCGGCCATTTGGCCAATATTTTGTTCCATACATAATTGAACTATACCAATGTAATCATAATAAGAAGAAATGACAATAATTTCTTAAATAATTTGTGTTTTATTCAAAATCAACATCGGCCCTTAAAATGTAACCATCTTTTTTTATCTCTATATGTACATAATCTAATAATAAATAAAAAATCTTATTATTTTCTATAAAAAAAAATTTTATAATTATTTTACTATTACTATCAATATTATGATTTTTAAGACATGTTAAGCTCCCTCTTGTGACAGTAAACGAAAATCACTCGCTTCCATATCCATATCACTTCCCAATAAATGAATATTGTGTAATTTATTTGTCGTTTCGAGAAAATCATATTTGAAGTTTTTGTGAAATTGAAACCAATTGCGTAGATTCTTAAAATGCAATAAAAAATAATAGTGTATATGCGTGCACATTATTCTTCTATTAGGGGACGATATATCTGCTATATGACTATTTGCTTATCAAAAATGTTAATTGTATCTATCCATATTTTAAAGTTTTTCTATGGAACGGCGGCTGTGTTTCAGCCGATTTTAGCCGCAAAGATCGGCGGCGGCTTCAGCTGGTGAAAAAAGGTCGGCGGCGGCTAAAATCGGCGGCTCGGCTTGGCGGCTTCCAACTCTGGTCATAACTACTATCCAATAGGACTAAACTTGGTGCAGTTTCATCCTGATCAGAAGACATCGCTTTTAACCATTCACTTAATTGACATGAAATGTCCCCATATATATAATACAAATACCAAAGGTACCTTCCACGAACATTTTAATTTAAAAAAATAAATAAAATAAAAATACCTTAACATTTTTTAAAATATTTTTTTGGGTGGGGTTACCAGATTACACCTGAAAATGTTATGCACAGCCCTTCGGCAAAATTTATGTAAACTAGTGTTATATACACACAGAGATAAATCCTGGAACCACCCCTGCATATATATATATATATATATTATTTATTCCAAAATCGATTGTGATTCTAAACATTTTTTATTAAAATTTGGCTACCTGTTAGTACAGGGTTTGCCAATAAGATTGATATGATTTCTTTGAAAAAAAAAACACTTATTATTCTAAAGTTTTTTATTTGATGTGAAGTACAATCGATACAATTAAGTTCTAAATAAATGTCATTCAAATGGCCTCCACGACTTCTTCTGCAGGAACGAATTCGATGAACCCAATTTTTGAGCACTTTTTCCACTAAATCAAGTAGTATGTCATGAATGGCACTTTCAATATTGACTTGTAAAGCTTGATGAGGGTCTGGTTTATTTCGAAAGACCAATGACTTAAAATAACCCCTCAAGAAATAGTTTAATGGTGTTAAATCACAACTTCTTGGAGGCCATTCAATATCATAATTTCATGAAATAATCGAGTCTCCAAACTTTTCTCGCAACAATTCAATTGTTTCATCTGCTGTGTGGCACGTAGCCACAATCGGTCAATGGCAAAAAGATAGCTCGTAACGAGAGCTAAAATAATGCTCATCGGTGTTAAGTCGTAGATCGACTGGAAAGTGGTTTTTGTTGGATTAAAAAAATGGACTTAGCATAATTTTCAAATGTGAACGGAAAGTATATTTTTCTCTAGCTTCTTAACGGTACGTCGGCTCGGGAATCGGTCAATGGCTAAAATATAGCTCTTAACGAGAGCTAAAGAGATCACATGGGTGATCGTAGGTCTTTTTTTTTTGATTTAAAAAAAATGGACTTGGCGCATTAAAAGTTGCAATTGGAGAACGATTATTTTGATAATAAAACTGAATAATTTGTAAACGTTGTTTTTGCGTATATCTCTCCATGATGAAATTGTAAACACTACTGAATACAATGAAAAACCAGTAAGGAAAGGCTAAAGTCGGGCGGTGCCGACTATATAATACACTACACCACTCTCGTAATATGGAATAATTCTGATATATAAATTTTGTAATTCATGTATAAATTGTTTACATAAATTTACTTTTGGGACATTTTATACTTAAATAATACCCTGTACCATAGTGTGGTGTAGGGTATAAAAACGATTGGATCTAAGAGCCAAATCGGATGAAACATATATATGGGAGCTATAGCTAAATCTTTACCGATTTTCTTCAAATTCGGCAATGTTGGTTCATGAATCAAGAAACTCTACCACTCTAAATTTCAAAACGATTGGATGTAAAATATAGCTTCTATAGAACTAAAGGGCCAAATCGGACGAAACATATATATGGGAGCTATAGCTAAATCTTAACCGATTTTCTTCAAATTCTCCAATGTTGGTTCATGGATCAAGTAACTCTACCATTCTAAATTTCAAAACGATTGGATGTAAAATACAGCTTCTATAGGACTAAAGGGCCAAATCGGACGAAAGATATATATGTGAGCTATATCTAAATCTGAACCGATTTCAACCAAATTCAAAGCGATCTTAACAGCCGCGAAATACTCTAAACTGCAAAATTTCAGAACGATCGGAGTGAAATTGCGACCTGTAGTCGACGAACAACTTTACATGGACAGACGGACGGACAGACTCAGCTAGTGATTCTGAGTCGATCGGTATACTTTAAGGTGGGTCTAGCTGTGTTATTTGCAGGTGTTACAAACATCTGCCGTGAAACAAACTTCCAGTACAGAATTTTTCAGCCCATTGATTTGGGACTTAATTCTGAGAATTGGAAGTGACAGTAGCCCCAAAACTAATAGCTTCTGCATCATTTGTTTAGTCAAGTTGGCTCTGATAATAATTTAATGGCCATACGATTTGTTTTACTCAAGGTGGATTTTTAGCACTTTTTCTATATTTTTTTCTCGGCTTAGAGCCGAAAAGCCCACTATACATAATTATCCATAAACTTATACCAAGAAATAGGTCCCAAAACAACCTTTCAAAAAGTATATAGAACTTTTCTCAAAACCATTTGTGATTCTGAATATTTTTAGATTTTAAAATACATGAAGGGTGGCTCCATAAGTTTCATACCAGGAAAAGTTCTTAGAAGGAACTTTTCAAAAATCTATTTTTTCCATTCCAGAACTTCTCCTAATGCTAAATACATATACAGAAGACTGCTACGTACAAGATATTTGCAAAAGTTGTAGCCGAAAATCCTGCTCAAAATTATGATCGACGACAAGCTAATGGAAAAAGTCATAGAAAAAATATTAAAAATGTATTTTATAACCAGGAGTTGAGCATGAAGCGGTTTCGTACGATTCCGCTTATTTTACCTGTACAAAAACGACGTTTTATTTATGGGCTTTGCTATGATGGCATCTGAAAGTTGAGCCCCAGGAAATTGCACCCTAAATTGAAAATTAAGGTGAGCAACAAAGTTGGGACCTATTTTCGTTACAAAAAATCTCTTTCGGAAATTACGCTGCAATCAATAAAACAACGTGAGATGAAAATGTACCAAAAAAGTAAAAAAAAAACTTTGTGAATCAGGTGAATACATACAAATGTAAGTTAAATATGGTGATTAAATTACAATGTACTACACGAACCCTATTTTTAATGTCAAATCATCAGTGTGGCCAGTTTAAGACTTTCTCTTATAGATGGGGTCCAATTTTGGCAACGCCGAGCAAATCTTTTATGCGTAGCCCATCCCCTTTTTGAAAAGGAGCTAACAAATGAAACTACTCCCAAATAAAACTACACCCAAATGGTGAAATGTAAATTATGGGGTCCCATATTCATATTCATTATCATCATCATATCATTATTCCGCCGTTTCCTACACCGGTTTGTTTTATCACCACCAGTCCCCAATGCAAGCAAGTTTAAAGACAATTTATTGGGAATGATACATTCAGCGCTATAAATACACACACAGAAATGTTAACACTATTTTAATCTAATTTATGCAGAGGAGAATTAATAACAATGATCAAAGATTCGAAATTTAAAAGAGAAAAAAGATTGCCACAATTCCACAATGATTTGTTTTTCTTTTTTCTATAAAACATATTGCAAAAAGCTTCAAAAAACATAAAACTCAAAAAAATTCAGGCCATATCATCAATGCAATGAAAACTACACTTGCCACCTTCACATTGATTTCAATATCGCCCATTTATGCACCACCAAGAAATCAAATCATCGTCAGAGCGATCGAATTTTCTGGTCATTATGGCTAATATCACTCAGGCGTCAATAATTCTATTTGTGCCAAAACAAAAACTACCATTGACGTCACTCGGCAAAACGCACACGCGCCTTTATCCATATCCCCCAAACGTGGCAACACAAAATGTTTCTAATGTTTTTTTGTTACTGCAAAATTCACTTGTTGATAGTGGTAATATGTATGTGTGTGTGTCCGAACAGTGTGCAAATGAGCCAAAATAATTGCCTTCCCCAATACCAATGAAAGGAATTGTTGCATTCTATCGCAATTGTTGCCTTTTGATAATACAAATAAATTATAATTCAATGGTGAAATCTCTAGAAATAATTAAAAAATTCCAAATTTTTCTGTGGCACGTGTTACACATAAAAGCCCCCCAGCTGTGAAGTGGAGGCGGAGAATCAGCTAGTGGACTTGTGGATTTATTGGAGCATTGCAAACTTGTAATGATGTGTAAGTACGTATATATGTGAGAACAGACTGAAATGTGTGTTGCAATGTCTAGAGCGCGTCATCAATGGAATGAAAAATGTTTTAGAAATAAATGAACTTGTGGGCAAATACAATCATGCCGATGAGAGAAATGATGGTCTTAAGAATCAGAGCGGAGGATTAGGATCATTACTTGTAATGATGACTGTAATCACCTTTGATGGATTAGAATTTATCATATGATTAGGATAATCACAACTGATGACGAATATCATTACCTCTGATGGTGACGATCTTCATCTATTACAGTGAATATCGTCACCTCTGATAGTGACAATAAGAACTTTTGATTATAAATATAATAACTCCTGATAATTAATCATCAGTAATGATGATCTCAATCATCAGTGATGGTAATCTCAACCATCAGTGATGATGATCTGAATCATCGGTGATGATGATCCCAATCATCAGCGATGATGATGATCCCAATCAGCTCTGATTATGATCCCAATCAGTGTCGATGATCCCAATCATTAGTGTTGATGATCTCAATCATCAGTGATGGTAATCTCAACCATCAGTGATGATGATCTGTATCATCGGTGGTGATGATCCCAATCATCAGTGATGATGATCTGAATCATCAGTGATGATGATCTAAATCATCGGTCATGTTGATCTCAAACATCAGTGTTTATGATCTCAAACATCAGTGTTGATGATATCAATCATCAGTCATGATGATGCCAATCATCAGCGATGGTGATGATCCCAATCAGCTCTGATTATGATCCCAATCAGTGTCGATGATCTCAATCATTAGTGTTGATGATCTCAATCATCAGTGATGGTAATCTCAACCATCAGTGATGATGATCTGTATCATCGGTGGTGATGATCCCAATCATCAGTGATGATGATCTGAATCATCGGTGATGATGATCCCAATCATCGGCGATGATTATCCCAATTATCTGGGATGATGATCTGAATCAACAGTGATGATGATCTGAATCATCGGTGATGAAGATCCCAATCATCAGTGATGATGATCTGAATCATCAGTGTTGATGATCTCAATCATCAGTGATGGTAATCTCAACCATCAGTGATGATGATCTGTATCATCGGTGGTGATGATCCCAATCATCAATGATGATGATCTGTATCATCGGTGGTGATGATCCCAATCATCAATGATGATGATCCCAATCATCAATGATGATGATCCCAATCATCAATGATGATGATCCCAATCATCAATGATGATGATCCCAATCATCAATGATGATGATCCCAATCATCAATGATGATGATCCCAATCATCAGCGATGATTATCCCAATTATCTGGGATGATGATCCTAATCATCAGTGATGATGATCCTAATCATCAGTGATGATGATCCTAATCATCAGTGATGATGATCCTAATCATCAGTGATGATGATCCTAATCATCAGCGATGATGATCACAATCATCAGTGATGATGCGCCCAATCATCAGTGATGATGACACCAATCATCAGTGATGATGACACCAATCATCAGTGATGATTATCATACTGTGATGATTATCATACTGTGATGATTATCATACTGTGATGATAAGTGATGATTATCCCAATCATAAGTGATGAAGATCTCAATCATCAGTGATGATGATGTCAATCTTCACTGATTATGATGCCAATCATCAATGATGATCTCAATCATAAATGATGATGATCTCAATCATAAATGATGATGATCGCAATCATCAGCGATGATAATGTCATTCATCAGTGATGATGGTCCTAATCATCTGTGATGATGATCCCAAAAACATAATCATCAGAGCCTATAATAACCATGATTAATTACCTCTGGTAATTGTCACGATCAAAGGTGAGGATATTCATCACAGAGATGATGATCCTAATTAGAATCAGAGGTTATAATAGTCATAGGAGCGCACAACAGGCAGAACCACTGGCTTAAGTGTATGTCCATGGACATGTGACGTTTAAACGTCTCCTCTATTCAACCTAACCTAACCTAATCTATAATAGTCATAGGCAGAGTCGATGACCGTAACCATCGAAGGCGATAATATTAATAGCAAGACCTAATAATCGGAGGGATTATTATAGCCTCCAGGGATGATGGTCCTGAGCATCAAATGTGATGATCCTAAGCATCAGAGCTGATAACGGTTATATCCAGAAGTGGTGATGTCAACATTAAAGCGATGATCCATAACTATCAATCCGAATTACCCTTATTATCGGGTGGAGATCTTAAACATAAAATGTAAAGATCTTCCCCATCAGATCATCGTACTAGGAGCTAATGATTCGGGGTGAAGAGCATCATAATAATCCCAAGAGATTATGATATTCCGAATAAGAATTGATCCTCCTCATCAGCAAGGGTGATGATCTGTATCGTCAAAAGCGATGATCTAAATGATCAGGGTTGATGATGATGTCCGACAATTCCCAATGTGAAACAAAAAATACATTATTTATTATGTTCCATTTCTATCTACTCGCAATCTGCCATAATCCACCAGTAACATCTGCAAATTGATTTATGACGTCTTCGCTAAGATATCACAGAATTTCATCATATTTCGCAGGTAATTTAATAACTGTAGCAATAGTACTCCTATCAGCACTCAAAAAAGAAGCACGTGCCGGAATAGCGCATATCACTGAAAACAACAATAAAAATTAGGTCTTCTAAACAATGTATAGATATTTTTTTTTAAATTTTGATATCTTTTCTTTTTTACTGTTTATAATAAAGGAAACGTACTTGGAATGTGATCGATAATACATTGTACTCGTAGTATTTGGCAATTTGCGTAAATGGAGGTATTGTTCAAAAAACGATATCTTATCGTCATTCTACGAAAGAATACTGGATCCAAAACAGCTGAATTTTTTTAAATCTATTTTTGGGGGCACTTGTGTGTTCCCAGATATGACGTGGTTTGGTGGGAATTTATTGATATGGAAGCGAGCTGGAGAACCTTGAACGAAAACAATTTGTTTGTTGTTTTTTTAGTGCAGAAGTCATAGATAATATTAACAACTGCAGGGAGGGAAATGGTGTTTTGGTGAACACAGTTCCTGGAATTCAATAATTTGAAAATCATCACAAAACAAGTGTATAATGATCATAGTTCCTGGAATTGAGAGATTCTGTAGATAACACATATACAATTGTTATTTGTCTAGGAGACATTTTTCTACCGGAAAAGATAAAATCAAATGGAACAGGAATACACTTTTAGAAGAAAGTTTTTTTTTCATTGCTGAAAATTATTTTTGAACAATATATTTTTAGTTAGACAAATATACAAGATTTAGATGTTTTAAATGTACTATTTAATTGTTATCTAGAATATTGCGACATTATTAGAAGAAATTCATCCAAACGTCGTTCAATAATTGAGTAATCCATTACTTAATTTAATCTACAGTAAGAAAATCGTAAAAAGTATAAATTACAGATCAAACCCGCATAGGAAAGGCAGAATTAGAAATTCCATTGGTGAACATTTCGGGTGTCAAAACCAAACTTTGAACCAATCATTGATTACAATAATAAAATCAAACAAAAATCTTATTTGCATTAGCATTTAATATTCGTATTTTCTAATAAATTGAAATAAGTCCCATTTGTACTTTGTTCTCAGAGCGAACACTCCATGATTTATTGTTTATTAATGTCATTGTTTATTAAGTTCTACAAACTGAAGCTATTAAATGTAGACGATGTGTGTGTGTGTGTGTGCGTCTGAGAGGGGTAATAAGCCAAACAACATTTTTTTATAAAGTTAATTCAAAAATAAATAGAACAAACAATGGGGTATGTGAAAGACATTTGACTAAATATTGAATCCGTTCCATTGACATAGAAAAAGTATTGAAATCTAAACCAAATAAAAATACGGCAATATATAAAAACAAATGACGTATTTTGGGAGAAGTGTTAATGAAAGTGAATTATGTACGATACTTACAATAGAAAAGAAAAACAAGTGACAAAGTCTCAGTCGAGTAAACCAACAAATGGCGATTTCGAAAAAATGTTGCCCCGTCGACATGAAATAGTAGAAAATATTTGCCCTTTTTAAGTCAAAACCAGTAAGGAAAGGCTAAAGTCGGGCGGGGCCGACTATATAATACCCTACACCACTCTCGTAATATTGAATAACTCTGATATATAAATTTTGTAATTCATGTATATATTGTTTACATAAATTTACTTTTGGGACATTTTATACTTAAATAATACCCTGTACCACAGTGTGGTGTAGGGTATAAAAACGATTGGATCTAAAGAGCCAAATCGGATGAAACATATATATGGGAGCTATAGCTAAATCTTTACCGATTTTCTTCAAATTCGGCAATGTTGGTTCATGGATCAAGAAACTCTACCATTCTATATTTCAAAACGATTGGATGTAAAATATAGCTTCTATAGAACTGAAGGGCCAAATCGGACGAAACATATATATGGGAGCTATAGCTAAATCTTAACCGATTTTCTTCAAATTCGGTAGTGTTGGTTCATGGGTCAAGAAACTCTACCATTCTAAATTTCAAAATGATTGGATGTAAAATACAGCTTCTACAGGACTCAAGAGCAAAATCGGACGAAACATATATATGGGAGCTATAGCTAAATCTTAACCGATTTTTTTCAAATTCGGTAGTGTTGGTTCATGGATCAAGAAACTCTACCATTCTGAATTTCAAAATGATTGGATGTAAAATACAGCTTCTACAGGACTAAAGAGCAAAATCGGACGAAACATATATATGGGAGCTATAGCTAAATCTTGACCGATTTTCTTCAAATTCGGTAGTGTTGGTTCATGGATCAAGAAACTCTACCATTCCAAATTTCAAAACGATTGGATGTAAAATACAGCTTCTATAGGACTAAAGGGCCAAATCGGAAGAAAGATATATATGGGAGCTATATCTAAATCTAAACCGATTTCAACCAAATTCAATAGCGATCTTAACAGCTGCGAAATACTCTAAACTGCAAAATTTCAGAACGATCGGAGTGAAATTGCGACCTGTAGTCGACGAACAACTTTACATGGACAGACGGGCGGACGGACGGACAGACATGGTTAAATCGACTTAGTTAGTGATTCTGAGTCGATCGGTATACTTTAAGGTGGGTCTAGCTGTGTTATTTTCAGGTGTTACAAACATCTGCCGTGAAACAAACTTATAATACCCTGTAACACAGGGTGGTGTAGGGTATAAAGAGGGGCGGGCCAACATCAAAACAACATCAGCCAAATGGCCACCACGACCAGGCTTACAGGACCATATCCTTTTCATGAAATTGTCCATAACCAAATCGCAAAGTGGCTGTCCTATGTCCTCGATAGCCTCACGAATTCTATCTTTGAGATCTTGAATCGACGGTGGGCTGTTGGCGTATACCTTATCTTTCACGTGGCCCCATAGGAAGAAGTCGCAAGGTGTTAAATCTCAAGATCTCGGTGGAGATAACACGGTCCGGAAACTTTTCCCGTAACAGAGCAATGGTTTCGTTGCTTGCGTGGCACATAGCGCCGTCTTGTTGAAAGTAAACGTTGTCCAGATCAATACCATCCAACTCCCACCATAAAAAATCATTAATCATCTCTCGATAGCGCAATCCAGCGCCTCATCAGTCAAGATGATTTTGTATCGTTCGTATCGTTTTTTTGTTCGATCGAATAGGGAACCACCCTATTTAACTCAACAGACCCCCTACTAAGGAGTAGATAAGCTAGCTGGCTTTAAAAAGCTAGAATTAAAAAACCCAACTAGCTGCATACTAAGGAGTAGATGAACCAACCGTATCTCTACTAAAAAGTAAAGGGTTTTCCACTAAGAGTGATATGATTTCTTTGAAAAAAATACACTTATTGTTAAGAAAATTCAAAAGTTTTTTATTTAATGTGAAGTACAATCGATACAAATCCACGACTTCTTCTGCAGGAACGAATTCGATGAACCCAATTTTCGAGCACTTTTTCCACTAGATCGAGTCGTATGTCATGAATGGCACGTTTAATATTGACTTGTAAAACTTGCAGAGCGGCTGGTTTATTTCGAAGGCCAATGACTTCAAATATCCCCACAAGAAATAGTCTAATGTACTCGCCTATGAGTTTGGGGGTCGTGGGTTCGATTCCCACCAGAGCCTCTGGTCTGTCGCTGCAAAATTCAGCCATATGGTCTTTGTAACCCGGCCTTTCCCTGGACCTTAAAATTAGAATATAAATTTACTTTGTATTGTAATTCATATAAATAAATAAATAAATAGTCTAATGGTGTTAAATCACCATTTTCATTCAATTGTTTCATTTGCTGTATGGCACGTAGCCACAATCGGTCATGGGTGTCAAGATCGTAGGTCGACTGGAGTGTTTTTTTTTGGATTTAAAAAAAAATGGACTTAGCATCATTATACCCTACACCACACTGTGGTACAGGGTATTATAAGTTTGTTTCACGGCAGATGTTTGTAACACCTGAAAATAACACAGCTAGACCCACCTTAAAGTATACCGATCGACTCAGAATCACTAGCTGAGTCGATTAAAGCATGTCCGTCCGTCCGTCCGTCCGTCTGTGGATGTAAAGTTGTTCGTCGACTACAGGTCGCAATTTCACTCCGATCGTTCTGAAATTTTGCAGTTTAGAGTATTTCGCAACTGTTAAGATCGCTATTGAATTTGGTTGAAATCGGTTCAGATTTAGATATAGCTCCCATATATATCTTTCGTCCGATTTGGCCCTTTAGTCCTATAGAAGCTGTATTTTACATCCAATCGTTTTGTAATTTAGAATGGAAGAGTTTCTTGATCCATGAACCAACATTGCCGAATTTGAAGAAAATCGGTTAAGATTTAGCTATAGCTCCCATATATATGTTTCGTCCGATTTGGCCCTTTAGTCCTATAGAAGCTGTATTTTACATGCAATCGTTTTGAAATTTAGAATGGTAGAGTTTCTTGATCCATGAACCAACATTGCCGAATTTGAAGAAAATCGGTTAAGATTTAGCTATAGCTCCCATATATATGTTTCGTCCGATTTTCCTCTTTAGTCCTGTAGAAGCTGTATTTTACATCCAATCATTTTGAAATTTAGAATGGTAGAGTTTCTTGACCCATGAACCAACACTACTGAATTTGAAGAAAATCGGTTAAGATTTAGCTATAGCTCCCATATATATGTTTCGTCCGATTTAGACCTTTAGTCCTATAAAAGCTGTATTTTACATCCAATCGTTTTGAAATTTAGAATGGTAGAGTTTCTTGATCCATGAACCAACATTGCCGAATTTGAAGAAAATCGGTTAAGATTTAGCTATAGCTCCCATATATATGTTTCGTCCGATTTGGCCCTTTAGTTCTATAGAAGCTGTATTTTACATCCAATCGTTTTGAAATTTAGAATAAACAACTTATACATGAACTACAAAATTTATATTTCAGAGTTATTCAATATTACGAGAATGGTGTAGGGTATTATATAGTCGGCCCCGCCCGACTTTAGCCTTTCCTTACTGGTTTTTAAATGTGAACGGAAAGTTTATTTTTGCTCCTTAACGGTACGTCGGATCGGAAATCGGACAATGGGAAAAAGATAGCTCTTAACGAGAGCTGAAATATTGCTCATGGGTGTCAAGGTCGTAAGCCGACTGAAAAGTGTTTTTTTTTTTTGGATTTAAAAAAAAAATGGACTTAGCGCAGGAAAAGTTGCAATTGGAGAACGATTATTTTGATAATAAAACTGAATAATTTGTATACGTTGTTCTTGCGTATATCTCTCCATGATAAATTGTAAACACTACTGAATACAATGAAAAACAAATGACAGATCATGACATATTACAAATTTCCGAAACTCTCCCTATTGGAAACCCCGTTAGGTTAGGTTAGGTTAGGTTAGGTTAGGTTAGGTTAGGTTAGGTTAGGTTAGGTTAGGTTAGGTTAGGTTAGGTTAGGTTAGGTTAGGTTAGGTTAGGTTAGGTTAGGTTAGGTTAGGTTAGGTTAGGTTAGGTTAGGTTAGGTTAGGTTAGGTTAGGTTAGGTTAGGTTAGGTTAGGTTAGGTTAGGTTAGGTTAGGTTAGGTTAGGTTAGGTTAGGTTAGGTTAGGTTAGGTTAGGTTAGGTTAGGTTAGGTTAGGTTAGGTTAGGTTAGGTTAGGTTAGGTTAGGTTAGGTTAGGTTAGGTTAGGTTAGGTTAGGTTAGGTTAGGTTAGGTTAGGTTAGGTTAGGTTAGGTTAGGTTAGGTTAGGTTAGGTTAGGTTAGGTTAGGTTAGGTTAGGTTAGGTTAGGTTAGGTTAGGTTAGGTTAGGTTAGGTTAGGTTAGGTTAGGTTAGGTTAGGTTAGGTTAGGTTAGGTTAGGTTAGGTTAGGTTAGGTTAGGTTAGGTTAGGTTAGGTTAGGTTAGGTTAGGTTAGGTTAGGTTAGGTTAGGTTAGGTTAGGTTAGGTTAGGTTAGGTTAGGTTAGGTTAGGTTAGGTTAGGTTAGGTTAGGTTAGGTTAGGTTAGGTTAGGTTAGGTTAGGTTAGGTTAGGTTAGGTTAGGTTAGGTTAGGTTAGGTTAGGTTAGGTTAGGTTAGGTTAGGTTAGGTTAGGTTAGGTTAGGTTAGGTTAGGTTAGGTTAGGTTAGGTTAGGTTAGGTTAGGTTAGGTTAGGTTAGGTTAGGTTAGGTTAGGTTAGGTTAGGTTAGGTTAGGTTAGGTTAGGTTAGGTTAGGTTAGGTTAGGTTAGGTTAGGTTATGTTGAAGAGAGGACACGTTTAAACTTCTCATGTCCATGGACATACACATAAGCGAGTGTTTTTATACCTCACGAGTTACAGAAAATCGGTACTAGACACGAATTTTCTCAGTATCTTCCAGTCATATCCTCTGAGATGACTCAAGTCTGGTAATATGTCGGATGCGAAATATTGCGATCTTGCATGTGTGAATGCCGGCAGAAACCCCTTTACTTCAGAAACAAAAATGTATTTCTATTTAAGTATTTTGGCAGTGTATCGATAGCCTAATTTAAAGAAAAGTTTCTGTTTTTCAGAAGTTATAAGTAAATTTTTTAGACATTTTATATGTTTGTAAAATTTGATTACAATTTAAGTCGTATAATTTTTGTATATTTATGCACAATTCCTTTAAAATTTAAATTGTACAACCTTGAGTAACGATAAACTGCATTGATGGATTGACAATTGGAAATTACAATTTAAAAATTTTAAATTAGTGCTGTTGACATTTTTAACTATAAAGTATAACACAAAATGCAGGAAAAAGTTAAACTAAAATTCTAAAAAGTCAGCAAAGTTTTAAAATACTTTTTTAAATAAAATATATTTGGAAAACTTCTTAAACAATAACTTTAAACACATATTTTATTTTTAAAAGTCAGTTCGCAGATATATTTTGTTCTAATATACATATTAATATATGCGTTCCAAACTAAATTTCTTGATTTTCAAATAAAATTTATTTGTTCACAAATATATAATAGTTAAAAATTTTGGTTCTAAATATATTTTCTTTCAATACAAACATATCAAAAATATGTTTATATTAAATACTTTCCTTATATATTCACTCGTCCAGAAAAAAATATTGATTTCGGGAATGTCATAAATCTTCAGCGATTTGATTTAAAAATTGAACAAATAAACATTTTGATTAAATTAAGTCATATATTCTTCTTCCACCTATAGGTATAATTAGAAATGTCTTAAATGCTTAATTATAATTTATAGCCGGCCTTTAATTAAATAAAGGCGTTTTTGTGGGAATTTTTGCAGTAAATTCATATTTTGTTAAGTGAACAGGAATTTTTAATGCGACCACCAAATATTACAAATAATAAAAATAATTATAAAAGAAATGACATGGAGTGAAGTGGGACAAAGTACAGCAGAGGTAGAGGCGATAATATTTCATTTTGCGTATTTACGATAATTATTCCTGTCGCATAAAAAAGGCAAATTCACCTGAAATAAAATGAATTATTTTGACATCTTCAGCTGAGAGGGAAGGCGTACGACAGTATTCTCCCTGCTCTGGTTTGTTGTCTGGCGGCATTTATTATTCACTTGATCCTTCTCCTTCTCCTCCTCCACCCGGTCACCGGTGACAGATGAACAATTAAAACGCTGAATTCCGTTTGCGGTGATTGTTAAGCAAAAGATGATAACACAGCGACCAAAAGAAGGAACGAGAATGAAAAATGGATGAATGGATGGATGTAATAAAAATAAAAATGTCACAAAAGTCATGTTACTTTTATTTGGGGGATTTTATATTAAAAGATGTCATTCGCGAGATATACAAAATATATCATTTTGTGGAGGATAAGAGCAGAATTTATTGCCATAATAAAATTATTATTAATAAAAGAAAATATGAATGTCAACAATATGACATGAATATTGTTGATGAGGTGAGACGAGGGAGATTTTAACAATTGTTTTATTTCAAGGTTTATATGCCATGTTATGGGAGTGTGACATATTGCAGTCTATTTTTTTTTTTGGTGAAAATTACATTAAAACTGAAATTTTGTAGGAATTACTAAGAGGCAAGGACTACAGCTTTTTCCCAGAGCTTTTGGCAAACATACTTCTGTTCAAAACATAGGGTGTATTTTTAAATTTCCATCTAGTGTAATTTGATTTTGACTGAATGAAATCTAAATTCAAAAGAACAACCGCCCAGAACAGCTGGTTTAGACAGGGTTTTAAATTCTACGATGCGGTTGAGCAGTTGCCTAGCAAATTGACAATATCCATGGAGCAGGAGGGAGACATACCGACGATGATGATGATGATGATGATGTTACTGGCAATGACAATGAACCAGTAATGACGTATTGAAGTTGTGAAATAAAATACACACACACACACATATGTACGCTGTTGACCTTTGTAGAAAATATCTACTTTGTGAAATATTATACTGAGAAAAATAATATTGAATGTCGACGATGATTATGAATGTTCCATGCTGTTCGAGTACTCTCTGGAATTTCAATGTCAATAGCACAAAAAAGATATACATATGTCAATGTAAAATGAAATTCCTTAAATTCGGCTGAATTTGCAATTGTGTTGAATTTTGTTGCAACATCAAGGCGACTTTTAACCCTTTTGAAGATATGCTAGGAGGACCGTAGGCTTTACAGAGTTCACCTCAGAGGTCTTTTTCTACATGTTGGTACACGGGGAAAAATCGCCATTTTTTGATATGTTTGCATTGAAAAAAAAAAATATATTTGGAAACGAATTTTTTAAATATCATATATTATATTTTATTTGAAAATCAAGACATTTTGTTTGGAACGTATATTTTAATATATTAGAACATAATGTATTTGCAAACCGACTTTCAAATATGTGTTTACACACAAATAAATTTATTATTTAGGAAGTTTTCCAAATACATATAACGGATTTTCCAATAGGGATGATATGATTTTGAAGTGACGTTTCGGCCATTTGTAATATGTCATGATCTGTCATTTGTTTTTTCATTGTATTCAGTAGTGATTACAATTTCATCATGGAGAGATATACGCAAGAACAACGTTTACGAATTATTCAGTTTTATTATCAAAGTAATCGTTCTCCAATTGCAACTTTTCGTGCGCTAAGTCCGTGTTTTTTAAATCAAAAAAAAAAAAAACACTTTCCAGGCGACTTCCAACCTGGACACCCATGAGCAATATTTTAGCGCTCGTTATAAGCTATCTGTTTGCCATTGACCGATTCCCGGTCCGACGTACCATTAAGGAGCTAGAGCAAAAATAAACTTTCCGTTCACATTTGAAAATGATGCTAAGTCCATTTTTTGAAAATGATGCTAAGTCCAAAAAAAACCCTTTCCAGTCGACCTATGTACTTGACACCCATGAGCAATATTTTAGCTCTCGTTAAGAGCTATCTTTTTGCCATTGACCGATTGTGGCTACGTGCCCTACAGCGAATAAAACAATTGAATTGTTGCAAGAAAAGTTTGGAGATTCGATTATTTCAAGAAATTGTGATATTGAATGACCTCCAAGAAGTTGTGATTTAACACCATTAGACTATTTCTTGTGAGGTTATTTGAAGTCATTGGTCTTGCGAAATAAACCAGACTCTCTTCAAGCTTTACAAGTCAATATTGAACGTGCCATTCATGACATACGACTTGATTTGGTGGAAAAGTGCTCGAAAATTGGGTTCATCGATTTCGTTACTGCAGAAGAAGTCGTGGAGGCCATTTGAATTACGTTTGTTTCATTTAGAACTTAATTGTATCGATTGTACTTCACACTAAATAAAAACCTTTTGAATTTCCTTAACAATAATTATGTTTTTTTTAAAGAAATCATGTCACTCTTATTGGAACACTCTATACTTCACTATTATGTAACAAAACAATTTTTTGGTGTAGGCTATGTTCAGCAACTTTTTAAAAAATAATAAGGCCAATATTTGTTGGAACATATTAACCCTCTAGCTCCCCCAACGTAACAAAACACCCCTAAAAATTAGGAGGGAGGGGCTTAAATGTTCTATAGAAATTTTACTATATGTGTCAGAACACACCAAAGCCCTAAA
Organism: Eudasyphora cyanicolor; assembly: GCA_963930755.1. Classification (NCBI taxonomy): domain Eukaryota; kingdom Metazoa; phylum Arthropoda; class Insecta; order Diptera; family Muscidae; genus Eudasyphora; species Eudasyphora cyanicolor. The sequence goes on from OZ005735.1 coordinate 247,185,501, forward strand.
CATAATATAAAAGCCAAAAAAAAAACGGTCAAATTCCTGTCAAAACCCCTCCTTGGCCTGTTCGTGCAGCAATGTTAGACATACGACCTTGTGTTCGAAACAATAACACTACCCGTTAAGAGCGTTTTTGACTGGAATTTGACCGTTTTTTTTTTTGGTTTTCGTGTTAAGTTTTGGGCTTTAGTTAAGGCAATGAAGCCGACCAAAATTATCGGCGGCGGCGGCGCATCGAAAAATACCGATCGGCGGCGGCGGCGGCTGAGCCGATAAAGTTCCAACAAACGGTGATGAACGTTGGCAATTAGACGAAAAAACTTAAAATTAACACAAAAATTTAAGAAAAGTCAAGGAAGTTTTGATTTAATGTCGAAAATAAGTTCAATAAATCTCTACCTATTAGTCTTTATTGTGAAATAGAATATATTGTGAATGGCATGGTGCCGCTCAAGAGCTATTGTAATTTCCGTAAAAACCAAAAACGCATTTTTCAATTTCAAACCCCATACATTTTTTTGGATTTTTTAAAATAAATGATTGCGAAATCCACTTAGAAACATTTTTTATAAATTTTTCCGCAAAACTTAACTTCATTAAAAGTTCTGGACCTATTGTATTACTTAGTAGTCACTTTCCTCATTTTCATGGTTGCATAAAATAAATCTTTTTGACTCACTAAATAAAGTTCGGCGGCTGAGTTTCAGCCGATGTGAGCCGCTAAAATCGGCGGCGGCGCCGGCTGGAAAAAAATGACCGGCTGCGGCGCGCCGCCGATTTACGCCGCGTCGGCTTCATAGCCTGCTTTAGTGTGTTCTGACACATATAGTAAAATTTTATGGCCAACATTTTTGTAGAGCATTTCATCCCCGCCCTTCCATTTTTAGGGTTTTTTTATGATTTGTTAAAATAGAGCCAAAAATTATAGTTATGTGGGAAGCTAGAGGATTAATATGTTTCACAAAAATATTGGCTTTAATATTTTCTACAATGTTGCTGAACATACCCTACACCAAAAAAATATATTTTTATTATTTGTAGAGTTACAAAATAGTGAAATACTAACATTTTTGAGGTACAATTTGAGTTATTTAGGGTGCCTAGACACGTTCAGATTGTATTGATTTGTTCATTAAAATTGTTCAGATTTATTGTGGCTACAAGTTTGCCAAATATTGTCAGTGCAAAACTACGTGTCCCTGAAAGTTGTGCTGGAAAAGTATAAAGAAATGTTTTTTCCTTAACTTTTTCAAAAAAAAGTGGAGCAACATTTTTTTTTTCGCCTAAAATTTTAAGAAACTTTGTTCAGCACATTCTAAGCTACATCATTGCCAAATATAGTTAAGCGGTATCAACAAGTCTGAGTTAGTTGTTGGACAAATGCTGATGACACCTTTTCGATCGACTCATTGATTTTCATAAACTTTTGAGGCCCATAAGAAACAATTGGTCACCAATTTCGTCAAACCTAGTATAGGGTTATACTACCCTTTGCTAGTAGAATCGAACTGTCCTGTATTTTTAAAAAGTATGCATGTGTTGTATAGTGTATGTAATTGAACAATAAAGGTTTTTTCAATAGGGACGCTACAAAAGTAGACCGACAGGGACAGCAAACGACGCCATATTTTTTGCCGCTCTTTTGACATTTCTCTTCAGTAAGGTTTGCCATTTCATGATGGAAAGATATACGAGCCAACAACGAGTCGAAATTATTAAAATTTACTACCGAAATTCGGAGTCAGTGGCCTCAACGTTAAGAGCGCGAAAAATCGAAAAATCATCTTCAGCGATGAGGCTCATTTCTGGCTGAATGGTTTCGTCAATAAACAAAATATGCGTTATTGGTCAGACAGCAATCCACACGTACTCCATGAGTCATCATTACATCCCGAAAAAATTACGGCTTGGTGCGGTTTATGGGCCGGTGGCGTTATTGGGCCGTACTTCTTCCGTGGTGATCTAGACCGGCACGTTACTGTGAATGGGAATCGCTACCGTTCATGATAACCGAATATTTTTGGCCCCAATTGGATGATATGGACTTGGAGGACATGTGGTTCCAACAGGACGGCGCCACAAGCCACACAGCGAATGCCACAATCAATTTATTGGAAACCAAGTTTGGAGAACGTGTTATCTCACGAAATGGTCCAGTCGATTGGCCGCCTCGGTCGTGCGATTTGACGCCGTTAGACTATTTCCTGTTGGGCTACGTCAAGTCTATGGTCTATGCCAACAAGCCAGCGACGATTGATGAACTTCGTACGAATATCGAACGTGAAATTGCAGCAGTATCGGCCGATTTATGCTTGAAAAGCGACGAAAATTGGGTTCAGCGTCTGGACTTCTGCAAGCGTGCCCGTGGTGGCCATGCGTTTTTGTTTTATTTAAAAAAACGTTTGTAGCGCTCTTATTGACGGACCCGATAGAACCAATAGGAAAAATTTCACAATACCTTTAAGTCTAACTGAATAAACATCCTAAGACGTGGGAGATATGCGCATAAGTGTTACTTTAAATATACAAACATACATTAAATATTTTTTTTCTTAGGAATATCTCCTCCTTTCTTTTGACTGAAATGACATGTATAAAGAATATACCCCTTTTATCATCCTTGTATTTCCAAAATGGACGTAAGCCTGCGGGATGTCAGACAAATATCGGTATATTCCCAAACTGCAATTTGGTAGTAGTGTGCCCCATTTGGTGTCCAATCAATTTATTCTATATGTGTTATTTTTTCTCCGCAGTAGGCCACGGTAGCCCTGAATTGCGATGACTTTCCTAGTAATGAGTCCATGAGTCAGTATGTCACGCTCCCCGTGAATGTTATAGACAATTAAAAATTACAATTGAAATTAAATGAAATTGATATCTGTTATAGATATAGTTTCAAACAACACTAGACCAATTTAACCATCAACTGTTTACTAATTATATGTTCCAAGAACAATATCTATTGACAACCTGTTGTGATAATCAGAAAACTAAAACAAAATAAATTGTTTAGAAAAGAAATCCCCTCATATACTATATCGTATCATTAAATCATGAGATTGCCCCCTGAGTCAGGCAGGGCACCATAACTGATAAGAATTTGGAATTAAAAACACTTTAAACTCCTCCATCCCTCCACCACTCTTTCGGACACTAGATAGATAGCTATCTAGCCTTGTAGCCACCATATGTTTGCATATTTTATTTTTTTCGATTTCTTGTCACAAGATTTTGTCGTGTGGCAATTAAAATTCGAAATTTTCGGCCTATGGAAAGCAAGGTAAACAAACGTAATAGTGCCCAGTCATTTAGAGGTATTTCACAACGTTTGTAAATTTTTAATCAATTGTCCGAAAACACAAAACACAAACCAGAAAGAACAAAACCCACAAAAATGTCGATAAAGCAAATATTCAACAAATAAATAATTCCTATGTTATTTATTTGTCGAATATTGGGGGGGTTGTTGTTGTTGTTGTGTTTTTTCCAAAAATGTCCGCCAGCCATCCATCGACTGTTCTAAAAATAATCGTAAACAATTGAAATTGAAAATGTAAACAATAACAAGTAACGTACACATAATGAAAACAAACAGAAAAATAGCACTATTAAACAATATTGTTTTTTTTTTCTATCTCATTTAAAGATCCATTAACGGATTTCAAGTGGGGAACTTGAAATAAAATACGCAACAACAACATTGAAATTATGGAAGTATATTTTGCAAAAAATATCAGCAAATTAATGGAACATATCAGCGGGTTGTATATGGATTTTTTTGTGATTATTATTGTCTTTGATTTATTTGAATCTTTTGTAAAATATTGAAGAAGAAAAAAAAAATACTTCCAAGTGGAGCAGCGTTTGCAAATGTTTTTCTCTAATTGCACAGAGCTACGGAGGGAAAGTCTAACACATCGAAGGTGCAACCTTCCTATGATGTGTCGCTCTGACAGGCTCATGTGTAAGATAACCTATAATATTTGTATCAAAAGGGTGTTTTTTAGAGGTGTATATAGAAAAATCTTTGAAACTTATGGTCAAAGGAACAACGAAAATTGAAAAGAAATATTGCTAATGTTAAAACTTCAAAAGTGTGAATAAGTGGGCAGGGTATTCCTCTAAAATGGATTACATCTTGATACAATTTTCTATCAAAGTAATGGTTCTGTTCGTCACACTTCAAACACCAAACCAAATCTTGGATAATCCACAGTTTTTATTCAATCACCGTTACATCCATGGTCTGGCGGAGTCATTGGTCCAGATCTCTTCCAAAACGATGATGGGCAGAATGTTACTGTCAACAGTGAACGGCATAGAGAAGGGCTTCCCAACCGGGGAGCGACCTTCCTGGAGAAAAGTTAGACGAAATATGATTTTATTAAAAATTTCATAGAAATTTCAATTTTATTGTATACTAGCGTTAACCCGGTGCGCTTCGCAGCCCCCATCTTTTATTTATTTTCTGTTTAGGGTACTGTAAAATAGTTATACCTCGTTCTTTCAAAATGACATGATTATTATATATGGTGCAAAATGAAGAAGATTTGATTACTTTTATATATCAAATACGCACCCTCGTTTCATTTGTGTTTCAAGAGTTACCCTGACATCATGGTACAACTCTGATGTTGAAAAACTATTTTTTTGGTTCATACGTTAGCAATTTACCCCTACGAAGGGGAATCGCTCCATTGTACCGCATTTAACCCTTTGTCTGTCATAATAAACCAATTTTGCACGATTGTACAATATTTTAGAAGATATTTCAAGATCCAAATAATAATTGATATTTCAAGATCCAAATTCGCAAGCTTAGACCGTACTTCAACATTTTTGTCCCCTATCTGTGCCATTTATTTAACTTGTTTTTCCCCACGTTTTAAGTAGAAGAACCTATTTGGAAATAACAATTGCATAGCTTTGGTTTATGCTATAAGAGCTACCTTTGCACTCAGGGACCACACCGTACCATATTTAACCCTTTTTGTTCCACTAAACCATATTTAACACATAATTTTCACCTTTTTGCACCACATAAATCTCGAAAAAAAAACATTCTTATTTCATATTTAACTTACCCTCTCCCCCTGCATCCATATTTTTACCCAATGAACTAAATGTACGCCTTTTGACCCACTGTACCATATTTAACCGTTTTGGGTCCACTGAATCAAATTTAACACCTTTTGTCCTTGCCCAATAAGCGTTTACTATGGCTTTTTGCCCCACTGTACCATACTTAACACATTTTGTTCCACGTTACCATATTTCACTATTTGTGCCCACTGTAACCATTTTTGTCATACTGTACCATATTTAACCATTTGTGTCCCACTGTACCATAGCTAACACATTTTTCCCACTGTTCAATAGTTGAAATTTTTTGATCCACTGTACCACATTTAACCCGTTTTGTCCCACGTTACCATATTCAACTAATTATGCCCCACTGTACCATAGTTAACACTTTTTGCCCCACTGTGTCATATCAAACCCTTTGTCTCACTGTACCATATTTAACGGTTTTTGCCCCCACTGTACCATATTTAACCCTCTTTGCTCCACTGTACAATATTGCCCCACTGTACTGTATAGTAAACCATTTTTGTCACACTGTACCACTGAATCAAATTTAACACCTTTTTGTCCTACTATATTTTGTCCTCTATATTTTACCATTTTTGCCCCACTGTACCAAAGTTAACACACTTTTGCCCCACTGTTCCATAGTAAACGCTTTTTGCCCCACTGTACGATACTTAACCCATTTTGTTCCACGTTACCATATTTTCCTATTTGTGCCCACTGTAAAATTTTTTGTCATACTGCACCATATTTAACCATTTGTGTCCCACTGTGCCTCTTAAAGTTACAATTACTAAAAATAACTTCCAATCTCAGTTTATGTTCCAAAAGTTACCCTGGAACCATTGATCAATGTTTGACATTTTGAAGCCACTGTATTTTACACTTTTGCCCCACTGTGCCCCGAAAACTATGAATACAAAAAAAAAACTGAATACCCCGATCAGTTGTCATAAAGACATCCCTCGCTTCAATTTTCACCATTCTAATTTTAGGCTTTAAATTTGGCGGTGGTACCATAAATATGGTACCTGTCCCACTGTGCCCCTAATTTTTAAAAAAAAATCACTCCTTGTTCTTGTTTACGAGCTACTCTCACACCAAATTTCACGATTCTAGGTCTTGCCATTTGGATTTGGCTGTTGTACCACATTTTTCCCATTTTACCCCACTGTGTACGTAAATGTTCGAATCCTGTCAATTTCAGAGTCTACCTCATAAGGGCTAACCTCACACCAAATTTCACGATTATATTTCTTGCCATTTGAATTTGGCTGTTATACTACATTTATCCCATTTTTTTCTTTTTACCCCACTGTGTACGTAAATGTTCGAATTACGAAAAATTCTGGCAATTTCGGAGTCTACCTCATAAGGGCTACCCTCACACAAAATTTCACGATTCTAGCTCTTGTCATTTAGATTTGGCTGATGTACCACATTTATCACCTTATACCCGAATGTTCGAATTTCGAACATTTACTCACATTTCATACCAAATTTAACGATTCTAGCTCATTCCGTTTAGATTTGGCGATGGTACCATATTTATCCCTTTTTGCGGGTAATAGTACGAATTTCGAAAAATCCCGTCTTATTGCTCGTCTACATCCCAAGGGCTACCCTTCCACAAAATTTCATGATTCTAGCTTCAGCCGTTTGGCCTGGGCGATGATCAGTCAGTCACGCAACAATTTTATATATATAGATATAGATAGAACCAGTAAGGAAAGGCTAAAGTCGGGCGGTGCCGACTATATAATACCCTACACCACTCTCGTAATATTGAATATCTCTGATATATAAATTTTGTAATTCATGTATAAATTGTTTACATAAATTTACTTTTAGGACATTTTATACTTAAATAATACCCTGTACCACAGTGTGGTGTATGGTATAAAAACGATTGGATCTAAAGAGCCAAATCGGATGAAACATATATATGGGAGCTATAGCTAAATCTTAACCGATTTTCTTCAAATTCGGTAGTGTTGGTTCATGGATCAAGAAACTCTTCCATTCTAAATTTCAACACGATTGGATGTAAAATACAGCTTTTATAGGACTAAAGGGCCAAATCGGACGAAACATATGTATGGGAGCTATAGCTAAATCTTAACCGATTTTCTTCAAATTTGGCAATGTTGGTTCATGGATCAAGAAACTCAACCATTCTAAATTTCAAAACGATCGGGTGTAAAATACAGCTTCTATAGGACTAAAGGACCAAATCGGACAAAAGATATATATGGGAGCTATATCTAAATCTGCACCGATTTTCTTCAAGTTCGGCAATGTTGGTTCATGGATCAAGAAACTCTACCATTCTAAATTTCAAAACGATCGGATGTAAAATACAGCTTCTATAGGGCTAAAGGGCCAAATCGGACGAAAGATATATATGGGAGCTATATCTAAATCTGAACCGATTTCAACCAAATTCAATAGCGATCTTAACAGCCGCGAAATACTCTAAACTGCAAAATTTCAGAACGATCGGAGTGAAATTGCGACCTGTAGTCGACGAACAACTTTATATGGACAGACGGACGGACGGACGGACAGACATCGTTAAATCGACTCAGCTAGTGATTCTGAGTCGATCGGTATACTTTAAGGTGGGTCTAGCTGTGTTATTTTAAGGTGTTACAAACATCTGCCGTGAAACAAACTTATAATACCCTGTACCACAGTGTGGTGTAGGGTATAAAAATTTCATAGAATTTGCAAATTTATTGAAAAACTCAAAGAAATTGCAATTTAATTGAAAATTTCATAGAAACTGCAATTTTATTGAAAATTTTATAGAAATTGTAAATTTATACTTATATATTTCAAAATTTACTGTTTCGTAAATTTTTTTACTAGAAAATGTGTCAAAATTGCAGTTTAAAAGAGTTTCAGCAAAGTTGAATTTTTTTAAAAAAATCTATAAAACCACTTCCAAATTGAAATTTTTTTTTAATTTTTGTCGACAATCAATTTTTATTGAATATTTCGTTGTTTCATGGAAATTTTGATTTTATAGGAAATTTCAGAAAAATGTAATTTTTATAAAAAATTTAACAAAATCTTGTGAAAAGTGATATATTTAAAATATGTCGAGAAAATTTAATTTTTATAAAAAAATCGTTAAATCGATTTTTTTTATAAAAAAATCATTAAAATTAAGTTGTGTCAAAAATGCATTTGTTTAAGTTAGAATGTTCCTTTGAATTTCGTTTATGTCATTGATTTGTTTCGGTGCATATATTGGCCAATTTATCGGGCATACATACTCGTTAAAATCTGCCTACTCCTCATTACTACATCCTTGTAGTATTAGCTTTACAGATTTTAACGAGTAACAATTCGTTTTCTTGTTCTTGACACTTGCTCCGCCACCTCTCTCCATCATGGACCGTCGCTCGACACACATCGCTCGTTGAAGTACATCTTGCTGTACATAATAAATTAAGGTAAATCTTCGTTACCACACACTTCAAGCAGCAAAAACAACAATAAACTCCAGGCACCTTGCCTATTATTACATGAAACTAATCGTGTTTTATTTATATTTTATTTCTCCCTACTGTCTTTATTAACATTCTCGGAGTAATCGTATACTCGTCGATTGCTCCCCTACGCCCCAGCCGGCGTAAACAACATTACTTCTGAAAATTTAGTTTTTTCCGAAAAATTATGTTTAAACTAAAATTCATTGTTTCCAGAAAATTTCTTCGAAAAAAATTTTTCTAACAAAATTCGTTGAAATTAAATTATACTAAAAAATTTCATTGAAAATAAATTTTTGTATTTCATTGAAATTAAAGTTTTCTAAATATTTCATTGAGATTCGATTTTTCTAAAATATTTCATTGAAATTTAATTTTTATAAAAAATGTCATTGAAATTAATATTTTCTAAATATTTCATTGAAATTAAATTTTTCTAAAGGATTTCATTGAAATTAAATTTTTCTAAAGGATTTCATTGAAATTAAATTTTTCTAAAAAATTTCATTGAAATTAAATTTTTCTAAAAAATTTCATTGAAATTAAATTTTTCTAAAAAATTTCATTGAAACTAAATTTTTTTAAAAAATTTCATTGAAATTAAATTTTTCTAATAAATTTCATTTAAATTAAATTTTCTAAATAATGTCATTGAAATTAATTTTCATATTTCTATTCGACAAAATATGATTTTATTGAAAATTTCATAGAAATTTCAATTTTATTGCAAATTTCATAGAAATTGCAATCTTATTGAAAAATTCAAAGAAATTGCAATTTAATTGAAAATTTCATAGAAATTCCATAGTTTTGTTTTTGACTATTGAGTTCGAGATCGTTGTTTTTGTTTTCTGTTAAACAGAAAAACAAACCTTCTTTAAAAAAGAAGAATAAGAAATGTGTGAAACGTATTAAGGGTGGTCACTGGTTGGTGGACGATATCGTTTCGGAAGCTACCAAGCAACCTCATCGGCACCTTGGACAAAATACCCTGTCAATAATTGGCACAATATGAGAGCAGCTCAATATGAAATAATTGAGAACTGACTTCAAAGTCCCATATCTCCAAAACATTGCAGACAGTATTTCTCAACCTTAATACATCCCCACACTTCTTGTTTGGTTTTTTGTGTGTCCCTGCAATTTGCGGGGAAGGCACACGATTTGTTGTTATTGTCGCATCATACAGCGACAACAAACGTTCGGCCGTACTCTGCCTCATTCATCATTGTTTTTTGTTTTTGTTATTCGATCTGTTGTGACTTTTCATAGTTTTGTTTTTGACTATTGAGTTCGAGATCGTTGTTTTTGTTTTCTGTTAAACAGAAAACAAACTTGGTAGCTTCCGAAACGATATCGTCCACCAACCAGTGACCACCCTTAATACATTTCACACATTTCTTATTCTTCTTTTTTAAAGAAGGTTTGTTTTTCTGTTTAACAGAAAACAAAAACAACGATCTCGAACTCAATAGTCAAAAACAAAACTATGAAAAGTCACAACAGATCGAATAACAAAAACAAAAAACAATGATTTCATAGAAATTGCAAATTTATTAAAAATTTAAAGAAATTGCAATTTAATTGAAAATTTCATAGAAATTTTAATTTTACCCAGCAAAATTTCTCATTACCAAATAATCCGACGAGTAAGCAAAGTTCGATAATGGTAAGTACTTATTATTTAGCCACTTTTCTCATTATTTTAAAATGGGGATGTCATTGCTTCCCAAAAGCATACAATAAAGTAGCATAATAAGTACTTATTTGTAGCATAGGCATACCACATAAATATGTGCTTATGTTTTCACGATTTTAAGTACTTGAATAATGCATTACCAATAAGTTACAAAATACGTAGTAGATATGGTAGATATGTAGAGATGGCCATTTAAAGTAATTTTGTGCATATTGTCGCGCATATTTCGAATTTCTGAACCCAAACCACCATTAAATCATACGATATACGTAAATATTTTTGGTATTTTCATTCAATTTGCACGTATTTTTGGAAAACTTGTTGAAAATAAATAAATCTTCTACAATAATCCACATATCCAAAATTGCATTATACTAAAATTTGCCAAAAATTATTTTGATAAAAAAATCACTTATTTCTGTTATTATTGGTAAGTCATTTTTAATAAGCCGAAAGTAATTCAGCGAATATTGAGATGTCATTATTTGGTAATGCAGGGAATAATGACAGGTACTTACCAAGATTTTGCTGGGTATACTTACATTATTATATTTCAAAATTTACAATTTCGTAAATTTTTTACTAGACAATGTGTCAATTTTGCTGTTTAAAAAGATTCAGAAAAGTTGAATTTTCTTAAAAAAAAATCTATAAAACCACTTCAAAATTGCATTTTTTTAAATTTTTTTCGAAAATCAATTTTTTATGAATATTTTATTTTTTCGTGGAAATTTAGATTTTATAGGAAATTTCAGAAAAATTAAATTGTTATAAAAGAATTTATACAAAATCTTGTCAAAATTGGCATTTTTAAAAATTTAATTATTCAAAAAAAAAAAATCGTTACTAATCAAATTTTTCTATAAAAAATTAATTAAAATCGATTTTTTCAAAAAAAATCGCAAAAATTTTATTTTTGAAAATTTTGTCGAAAATACATTATTTCTGAAAATTTCGTGTTTTCTGGAAAATTAGTATTAGAATTTGTTTTTATTCGACCTTTTGATAAAAATAGTCAACCTCGAGGTCATAATTTAATTGTTATTAAAACATTTTATTTATGTTCCAATATTTCGCAATTACTCTAAATTGCTGCATCAGGGAAAACTGCAGTAATATATAAAAACAAAAATATATACAATTTTTCTAAAAATTTTACTAAAAAAATTCATTGAAATTAAATTTTTCTAAAAATTTTTATTTGTTACATTTTTCTAAAAATTTTCATTGGGATTAAATTTTTCTAAAAAATTTCATTGAGATTAAATATTTCTATAAAATTTCATTGAAATTAAATTTTTCTAAAAAATTTCATTGAAATTAAATTTTTCTATAAAATTTCATTTTAAATTAATTTTTTCTAAAAAAATTCATTGAAAATAATTTTTTCAAAAAAAAAAAATCATTGAAATTAAACTTATCCAAAAATATTTCAATGAAATTAAATTTTGCCAAAAAAAATTCATTGAAATTAAATTTTTCCAAAAAATTTTACTGAAATTAAATTTTTCAAAAGAAATTTATTGAAATTAAATTTTCTCAAAAAACAATTCATTGAAATTGAATTTTTCAAAAAAAAATTTATTTAATTCAAATTTTCCCAAAAAATTGCACTGAAATTAATTTTTTCAAAAAAAAAAATCATTGAAATTAAATTTTTCCATAAAAAATTTCATTGAAATTAAATTAAATTTCTCCAAAAATATTTCATTGGAATTACATTTTTCCAAACAAATTTCGTTGGAATTAAATTTTTCGTTAAAAATTCTTCGAAATTGAATTTTTCAGGCGTTAATGAAATCGTCTGATGTAAGACAATCCACAATACTACGTAGTAAGAAATTAGCACTATTTAACTGATGACAGCGATCAAAGTTTAATGTTTCGTTTTATTAAATTTCGCTGTGAATTTAGCTGCTTTTTTTCATGAGTTTCTAGAAAGATAACATTAATCATTGTGTTTCGGAAGTAGTCTCAATGGGTCAAGATATTTATGTTCTGCAAATACTGACTACGAAAATCTGTGTGGAAATTTCTGGATCCACACGCAATGTCCGTCCGTCTGCAAACTCTCGTCGAAATTGCATTTTATTTTTAGAAAATTTTATGGAAAATGCATTTCTATAAAAAAATACGTTAAACTTGAATTTTCTACAAAATTTTTTTAAAATTACTTTTTTTTTTGGAAAATTAAAATTTTGTAGAAAATTTCATCAAAGCTTTTGTTTGCTTTACATTATTATTGAAATCTGCATTTTTCTTTGAACAAAATTTAAATCAAATAATTTGTTTTGCAAAAATTTAATTTCAATGAAATCTTTTTGGAAAAATTTAATTTTAATGAAATTTTTTTGAAAAAATTGTATTTGATTTACATTTTTTCCACAAAAATTTCATTGAAATTAAAGTTTTCCAAACAAAATTTCATACAATTAAATTTTTCCAAAAAAAATTTCATAGCAAATAAATTTTTCTAAAAAAAATTCATTGAAATTAAATTTTTCCAAAAAAAAAATTCATTGAAATTGAATTTGTCCATAAAATATTTCGTTGAAATTAATTTTTTTCAAAAAAAATTTCATTGAAATTAAATTCAGTAGCCCTTAATCCGCTCATCGACCAGAAATTTCAACAAAATTATACATTTAAATTTAAATAAATTTAATTTCAAGAAATTTTGTAGTGAAATGTAATTTTAACAAAATTTTCAATAGAAATATGAAATTCAACGATTTTTCTAGAAAAAAAATCAATTTTAGCAAAATTTTGCAGCAACGATGAAATCAAAAAAAAATTTTCAATTAAATTTGGTGGGATTTTTTTTTAGAAAATTACAAATTTGAAGGAGCTTTATTTTAAAAATTTAATTTTTCTTCAATGCATTCTTCAATATTACATTTTACTAGAAAATTACATCAAAATTCAATTTTTGAAGATTTTTGTCGAAAATAAATTTTAATATTCTAAAAAAAATGATTCGACAAAAATCTTCAAAAAATTGAATTTTGATGAAATTTTCTAGTAAAATGTAATATTGAAGAATGCATTGAAGAAAAATTAAATTTTCAAAAATTCATCATAGTTTTTTTTAGAAATTTATTCAAATCTGCATTTTTCAAGAAAATTTTTTCAAATTAAATTAAAATTCAATCATTCTAGAAAATTTCGTTGAAAATTTCTTCGAAATGTTTCTAAAAAAACTATTGAAATCGCATTTTTCTTTAAATCGAAATATTCTTTAAAATTTCTTCTAAATAGAATTTTTGCAGAAAATGTTTTCTAATAAATTCAACGACCTTGAATCAGCGGTCATCCTTCCTTTAAACGACTCATCGATCTTTAAACCCTCAGTGGCCCTTATTCCGTTCATCGACCTTTGAAATTTCTACAAAAATTTCCGGAATAAATTTAATTTTAAGAAATTTTATAGAGAAATGCAATTTTAACAAAATTTTCTTGGGGAATATGAAATTAAAAGATTTTTCTAAAAAAAAACATGCAATCTCAACAAAATTTTGCAGTAAATGCAATTGGTATACAAATTTAATTTCAACAACATTTTTTTAGAAAAATATAAATTTTAAGGAATTTTCTAGAAAAATTTATATTTGAATAAATTTTCAAAAAAAAAATTTTGATGGAATTTTCTACAAAATTTTAATTTTCTAGAAATAAGAATTTTAACAAAATTTTGTAGAAAATTAAAGTCCAACGTAATTTTTTTTATAGAAATGCATTTTCATAAAATTTTCTAAAAATAAAATGCAATTTCGACGAAATTTTGCAGACGGACGTACATTGCGTATGAATCCTGAAATTTCTACACAGATTTTCTTAGTCAGTATTTGCAGAACATAAAAAAATCTTGACCCGTTGAGACTACTTCCGAAACACAATGATTAATGTTATCGTTCTAGAAAATCTAAAACGAAAGCAATTAAATTCACAGCGAAATTTAATAAAACGAAACATTAAACTTTGATCGCTATCATCAGTTAAATAGTGCTAATTTCTTACTACGTAGTATTGTGGATTGTCTTACATCAGACGATTTCATTAACGCCTGACCGTTTTATTTCTTATCAAAACAACATTAGTTTTTTTCACACTTCTTTCTCAGATTATGTTAACACAGAGCATTACGGCGCACTTTTCTCATAATCTAACAAATTAAATATATTTTGTTTTTGTAAAATTGCAACATTTTCCCCCTCGATAACTTCTCTCCCCACTCCTCCAACTAATTTCGAAATGTTACATTTGAAAACGATCATCGGATCCCACCAAAATGACAGTCACGCACCTCACGACTCTCCATCTTTCTTAAAAATATAAACAAAAACAGAAAATGAGAATAAATATTTGAAATTCTGACACGCTTAACAAAAATTCATTCATTCCCTCTGCGGGCGATTGTAGTCTGCGTAGACGATGTTGGTATTTAATCAGAAATCTTTATCTTGAAATAGTTTCGAATAATTTATAATGGAAGCCGGAAGGCAAAGAAGGTAGTAAACCTATATATACGCACGAGTAAATGCAGTACGCCTTACTAAATCGCACGATGCAGGCAGAAGCAGTTTAGAGAGTGCGGGACTGCTGGGGAGAGGGATGATCCCCGGATGGGGGATCTGCCGGTCTGCAGAAGATAATAACTTAAAAAATTGGAGGAAGTGAGTCATCATCGATTAAACCGAGGCACATTTGGAAGAAATTTTCGGAAAATAAGTCTGCCGTTTTAAGCATTTAAGAAAAGGTATCAGACATTCGCATATGTACTGCCAAGCTGAAGATTGCAATTTTGGCTTTCTGTTGCATAGCAGGGCGGAGTTAAAGGCCCTCAAATTGGGGCACCTCAATTATCCAACATATTCAATCAATCAATTTTAACAGAAAAAATTTAATTTGAACAAAATTAAATAAACAATCAATTTTATTGAATTTTCTTAGAAAATACTTATTTTGATAAACATTTTTTGGAAAAAAATAAATTTGAAAAAATGTTGTGGAAAATATAGTTCAACAATTCTCCTTAAAAAATTCAATTTCAAAAGAAAGATCCAGAAAAAAAATTAATTTCAACCAAAAAACAAGCAATTTTAATGATTTTTTTTTTAGAAAATAGCAAATTCGACAAGTTTTTTTAAAAAAATAAAAATTTGAGAGAACTATCTAGAAAAATAAAAATTTCAAGGATTTAATTACTTTTTCTCACATTTTGCCGAGGAAATTCGATGTACGATTTTTATTGAAAATTTCATAGAAATAGCTTTTATTGAAAATTTCATAGAAATGGCTTTTTTTGAATATTTTATAGAAATTGAAGTTCTATAGAAAATCACGAGGAATTGCACTTTTATAATTATGTCCTTCAAAACTATAATTTTCTAGAAAATGTTCCCTAAATTAACATTTCCTTGAAAATTTAATCAAAATTGAAAATTTATTGCATTGTTATATACAATTTTAGAAAAATCAAATATAAATCGAATTTTCGTGAAAAAATTTTGTTGAAATTGCATTTTTCTTTAAATATCTTAGAAATTATATTTTTCTAGAAAATTTCCTTTATTGGCATTTAATAATGTAAATGACCTTTAATCCCGGCTACTATTCAGTCATAAAGAGTCATAATTCTTTAATCCGTTAAGTGGTAATTTCTAATGTCGACATTTGAAATTACAAAAAAAAAATGTAAAAAAAAAAATTTTTAGAAAAGGACAATTTTATCAAAATTTTCTACACAAATGAAATTTAATGAATTTTCTAGGAAAATGCAATATTACAGAATAATGAAATTTCATCAAATGGAATGTCGACATTTGAAATTACAAAAAAAAAATGTAAAAAAAAAAAAATTTAGAAAATGACAATTTTATCAAAATTTTCTACACAAATGAAATTTAATGAATTTTCTAGGAAAATGCAATATTACAGAATAATGGAATTTCATCAAAATAAATAGTGTCCCTCAAAATATAATTTTCTAGAAAATATTCCCTAAATTAATATTTTCTTGCAAATTTGATCAAAATTGCATATTTATTGTAAATTTTGTGAGTTTTATTTTTATAGACAATTTCAGTGAAACTGAATATAAATCGATATTTTATAGAAATTTTTATCGAAATTGAAACTTTCAAAGAATATTGTCATATTGTCAAAATTAAATGTTTCTAAAAAACATTTGTTGAAAATTGTATTTTTCTAGAAAATTTAAGATTTCTAGAAAATTTCATCAAGATTTTTTTTTTTTAAATTTTGTGAAAATAAACTTTTATTGAAAATTTCGCTGAAATCGCATATTTCTGCAAAATTTCTTTGAAATTAAATTTTTCTAGAAAATTTCGTTGAAAGTGCACTTTCTTCCTTCATCGGCATTTAATAAAGTCAACTATCTTTAATCCCGACTACTAATCAGGAGTCATCGTCCTTTAAAAGATTCATCGCTCTTAAATCCGCTCAGTGACACTAAATACGCTCATCAATCTTTAAAATGTCAACAAATATTCTTTCTCACTCTGAAAATGAGCTTTCTTTCTTTTTTTAGAAAAAAAAAAAATTAAGCAAATTTTGTAGAGAAATGCTATTTTAACAACATTTTCCACAGAAATACAATTCAACGAATTATGAAGAAAATACAATTCAGCAACATTTTGCAGAAAAATGAATTTTCGACAAAATTTTGCAGAAAAATGTTATTTCGAGGAAATTTTCAACAAAAAATACGATTTCAAGGATTTTTTTTAGAAAAAAAAAACGATTTTTTAAGGAATTTACTAGATAAATGCAAACTTTTAAGAATTTTTAAAAAAAATATCAATTTCAAGAATTTTTGTAGAAAAATTTAATTATGAGAAATTTCTATAAAATTGCAATTTTCATTAAGTTTTCTAAAACTATATAGTTTCAAGAAATTTTGTAGAGAAATGCAAGTCACACGTAATTTTTTGTTTAGAAATGAAATTTTAGTTTTCTTTTAAGTGATTTTTATCGAAAATTTCAATTTTATCAAAATTGCATGTTTATTGTAATAAACACCAAGGAGTTGTATTTTTATACAAAATTTCAGCAAAATCTCATATAAATCGAATTTTTACACAAATTTTCGCCAAAATTACACTATTCTAAAAAAACGTTAGTTGAAAGTTATATTTTTCTAAAAACGTTCATCAAAACTCAATTGTCAAGAAAATTTTCTCAAAATTGATTTTTTTTGGAAATTTTTGTCGAAAATAAATTTTTATTATAAACTTCGTTTTTTTTTTAGAAAATCATGTAAAAATTCAATATTTTTTAGAGAATTTCATCAAAATCGCATATTTCTAGAAATTTTCTCCGAAATTTGTGGAAGTTTGCACTTTTATGGAAAATTTCAGTAAAATCCAATATAAATCGAATTTTTATCGAAAATTTCAGCAATATCTAATACAAATCGAATTTTAATAGAATATTTTGTCGAATTTATATAAATAATTAATAAAATCGTCACAATTACATTTTTCGCAAAAAATGTTACTTTTTCTAGATTTAATCAAAATTGATCTAGAAAATTTCGTAAAAATAGCTTTTTTTTGTCGAAATTTTGTCGAAAATATATTTTTATAAAAAATGTTTTTATTTCTAGAAAATTATGCAGAAATTGAATTTTTCTAGAAAATTTCGTCAAAGTTGTTTTTTTTTCATTTAAAATTTTGTCGAAAATAAAGTTTTATTGAAATTTCGCTTTTTCTAGAAAATTATGCCAAATTAAATTTGCCTAGCAAATTTCGTAAAAATTTCACATTTCTACAAAATTTCTTTGAAGTTTAATTTTACCAGAAAATGTCGTTAAATTCTATTTTTCTTTAATATACAAACTTCTTTTTTTCTCGAAAATGTCGACAAATTGATTTTTTTATGAAAATGTTGTCGAAAATACATTTTTATTGTAAGTTTAGTTTTTTTTATAAAATAATGTAAAATAAATTTTTTTTACAAAATTTTGTTAAAATTGCATATTTCTAGAAAATTTCTTTGAAATTAATCTTTCTACAACATTTCGTTGAAATTGCATTTTTCTCTAAAATATCTTCGAAAATTTCAAAGAAATTTTACTTTTATCGAAAATTTCTTAGACATTGCTTTTATAATAATTTCTTTCAAATTAACGATTTTTTTTTTTCAAGAAAATCTTCCATAAATTAATATTACCTCTCAAATTTAATCAAAATTGCATATTTATTGTAAATTAAGTAGAAGTTGCATTTTGATAGAAAATGTCAGCAAAATTTAAAATAAATTGATTTTTTATGGGAAAGATTGTTTTATTTTTTTTTAAAAAATTTTTTATATATAAAATAATTTATATATATAAATAAAAATTTCTTAAATAATATTTTTATGGAAAATTTAATTCTTTTTCTAGAAAATTTCATGTCGAAATTAAATTGTTCTAGGAAATATTGTTGAAAGTGCGTATTTGTAGAAAATTTTAAATTGATTTTTTGAAAATGTTGTCGAAAATTCAATTTTTCTAAAATATTTCGTTAAAATAGCATATTACTAGAAAATTTCTTCAAAATTTAATTTTTATTGCAAATTTCGTTGATATTGCATTTTAAAAATGTCGCCGAAATTATGTACATTATTAAAATGTCATTCACCGGCGTTTAATTTAAATTATTTTTTAGAAAAATATTTATTTTAGAAAAAAAATTATAGGTGAAACCAAAATTTTCCTGAGAAATGCAATTCAAAAATTTTTCAAGAAATTACAATTTCAGTAAAATTTTGCAGAAAAATGCATTTTAAAATAAAATTTCAAAATAATTTTATTTTCGACTTTAAAAAACGATTTCAATGATTTTTGTTAGAAAAACATCAAAATTTTTGAAGGAATTTTCTAGATAAATGCAAAAAAATACAATTTCAAGAATATTTGTAGAAAAATTTAATTATGATGAAATTTCTATAAAATTGCAACATTCATTAAGTTTTCTAAAAAAATATAGTTTTAAGAAATTTTGTAGAGAAATGCAATTCCAACGTATTTTTTTGGTTTTCTTTTAAATGATTTTTATCGAAAATTTCAATTTAATCAAAATTGCATATTTATTGTAATAAACACTAAGTTGCAATAAACGAAGTTGTATTTTTACACAAAATTTCGTGAAAATTAAATTTTTCTAAAAAAAAACATTCGTTGATTTCTTCGAATTATATATTTCTATAAACTTTCATCAAAGTTCAATTTTTCAAAAAAAAATTAGGTCAAAATTCAATATTTTTTAGAGAATTTCGTTCAATTGACAACTTTACAGAAATTTTCTTCGAAAATTGATTTTTCTGCAAAATTTCCTTAAAATTTTATATTTCTCTAAAATATATTTGAAAATATCATAGAAAATTAATTTTATTAAAATTTATTTATTCAAATTAACGAAATTATATTTTTTAAATTGAATATAAATTGTATCGCGACCTAAGAGTGAAAAGGCGCTAAATCCACTTTCTGACAAAATGTATTTTTTGAAGCGGAACGTAAGATAAGTTGGATATACATCGATTTGAAAACAAAAAGCCAAAAAAATCATGTTTTGCGCTAAGTCCATATACCCTTTATAAAAACATTCATATACAGTGAGTATTTTGCCTCTCCTGTAAAATTTTCAATATTGGACTTAGCGCCTTTACACTCTTAGGTCGCGGTATATTTATTGAAAATTTAGTGGAAGTTGCAGTTTGATAGAAAATTTCAGAAAATCTAATTTAAATTGAATACTTATAGAAAATTTTGTTATTTAAAAAAAAAAACGTCAAAAATGTTAGTATTTTCAAGTAAATATCTTCAAAATTTAATTTAATTTGAAAATTTCGTTATATTAGTTTTTTTTTCTTAAATTGTGTCATGTAAAATACTTGCTTTCTATCACTGTATAGAAGCAGGTTGGTCTTTAGCCGAGAGAGTATCTCAGTTTAAGTTGAAAATAATATTTTTATGGAAAATTTAATTAATTTATTTTCCAAGAAAATTATGTGTCAAAATTAAATTTTTGTAGGAAATTTTGTTGAAATTGCATATTTGTAGAAAATTTCTTCAGAATTAAATTTTTATAGAAAATTTTCCTCGATATTTAATTTTTCTAGAAAATTTCGTTGAAATGTAATTAATTTTTTTTTAAATTTTTTTCGAAAATCTATTTTTTCTATAAAATTTCGTAAAAATCGCATGTTTCTAGAAAATTTCTTCGTAATTTGATTTTTCTAGAAAATTTCATTTTAATTTTCCAAAAATTGTCTTTCATCGGCATTTCATAAAGTCAACGATCTTTAATCCGGGCAGGGGGCACTAATGAGGAGTAAATCGTCCTTTAAACAACTCATCTCTCTCTAATATCCATTCGGTGGCCCTACGATCCGCTCACCAATATTTGATCTGTTCAGTGGCAATCGACCTTTGAAATTTCAACAAATTCTTTTTTTGAAAAAAATCAACTCCAAAAAATGCAATTTTAACAAAATTGTAATTCAACGATTTTTTTCGAAAAATGCAATTTCGACAAAATGTAGAAAAATTCAATTTCGGTGAACGTTTGCAGAAAAAGGCAATTTCAACGAAGTTTTCAAAAAAAAACTGCAATTACCAAAAAAAATTATAGAAAAATTTTGAATTTTTTTGAATTTTTGTACAAAATATTGACTTCAAGAAATTTCTTTAGAAAAATACACATTTGATGGAATTTTCTAAAATAAACATTTATCAAGGATTTGACTACTTATACAGGGTGGCGCAGTATGAGCTATATGGTTTATAACTTTTTTTATTTATGCGATTATTATAATTTTTTAAATACAATATATTATTGGGGAATTTTTTGCAATTAGCTTTGAAAAATGATATCCTGTAAATGATGTCCATATTCTGCTTCGCACATACGTGCTCTTTTTAGCATATTTTCCATAACTTTTCGCAAAATTTCGGAAAAATGCAATTATATTTTACGTTGTTCGATTCATAATTAATTCCCCAAGTCTCCTTCACAAAATGCTAAAAAAAAAACAAAGAAAGAATAATAATTAAAAAGGTTATAAAGAATTCAAACCATATAGCTCATTCTGCGCCACCCTGTACTTTGTCTCACATTTTGCTGATCTAAGTCCCGCTCTGGAAAAGTTCGACAAAATATGATCTTTATTGAAAATTTCATAAAAATTGCATCCTTCAAAATTGACGAAATTATATTTTTCTACAAAATCTTACCTAAATTAATATTTTCTTGCAAATTGAATAAAAATATTTATTGTAAATTTAGTGGAAGTTGCATATTTATAGAAAATTTCAGCAAAATCTTGAAAAAAATCGAATGTTTATAGAAAATTTGGTGTTTTTAAAAAAATGTTGTCAAAAGTAAATTTTTCTACAAAACATTCGTTGAAAATGGTATTTTTCTAGAATTTTTTTTCAAAATTGATTTTCTAGAAAATTTCATCAAAATATAATTTTGTCGAAAACACATTTTTTTGTTGAAAATTTCGTTTTTTCTAGAAAATTATGTCAAAATTAAATTTTTCTAGAAAATTTCGTTAAAATCGCATATTTCTACATAGAATTTCTTCAAGATTTAATTTTCATAGGAAATTTCGTTGAAATTGCGTCTGTCATGACGGCACGCAGAGAGATTGAAGGTCTTGAGTAATGACTTCTTCAGAAGCTGTGGGACGAAAAGGGAGTCTAAAATATGCACCACCCATACAAATTGGCATATTCATTCGAAAATAAGGTTTTTGAGGGTTTTGGAACCACTTGCAATCGGTCGACTAGCTCCATAAATTAGAGGCCAATTTATTTTCTCTTTAGACAAATTCTCCCACTGTGCGGAGGCACGACACTCAGCACAACAATCGCATTTTCTTTATTTATTTATTTACGCAATTGCAAATAAGATAAATTTAATAGAGCACAGACATGACGCTATAGACCACTGCTGATCATTAAGTAGAAGGCGGTGATGCTGATGATGCTGCTGATAGTAATGACGATGATCTGCTCGATCAGCTGATCATAATGCAGACTGATACTTGTCTGTAGCTGTGGTTAGTCTCGTGCCACACACCACCCACCCCCAATAGATAAAAATGGAGATGATCACGTTTGCTGGTAATTTCTGGATTGAAATTTCTATTTTCGTCTTCAAACGTTGAAATTATAAACGCGTGATTTGATAGTGTTGTTTTCGTTGTTTTCGCTGTACTCGTATCATGATTACCCTACCGCTTTTGCTAATCTCATGTGATTTGTTGTCGTTGTTGTTATTCATTTTATTTGCTCGATTACTATCATCTATCATTGGAAGCTTTTGTATGGCAGTTTTAATAGTTTAAGCCCCCATTGGGTACTTTCCCCGGTGCCCCAGTGCTCCGGCGAATGCGGTCAATACGTCGTCGTGCTGTAGGTGTCATAAGCCTCCACGACGTGTGATCACTTTTTATGGGGCTGACAAGGCGGAGGCATATGATCAATTTGAATAAAACTCACGTGAATTGGTCATGTTTTTTTTTGTAATCAATAAAATGATCTATCGTTTCTTTTGATTTGTTGTTGATGTATGTTGTGTTGTATGGGAAAACCAGAGGTAAACAACTTGATTGGTTAATACTGAATGTAACGGTGGGTAATTATGATAGTGGTCCAGGCGCCAGGCCACGATATTTAATCTTCTATAAAAACCTAAAGGGGTTTTAAAGTATAATTTGTTATCGCCATTACTTTATTATAGATACTGTTAGCTTCAGCGAATCAAATCTGATATAGATTCAAATATATTTGTCAAAATGTTTATGCAAAAAAAAAACGAACAAAATCTATATCAAAACAGGGAAATACAATGCCGACTTTAAAAATTTTTCTTATATTTGAAAATGTATTCATCAAAGTCGGGTTCTAAAGCTTGCAAAAGTTGGCAGGGCATTATCTCAATATTCAATATATTGATCGTAGAAGAAAGATATTAGGAACCTATGTTAGTGGAGTTAAATAAATGATTGCAATAGAAATTGGCGGAATCGGAGTAGTGGGCATGGTAAAAGTGGGCGTAACGTGTTTTAAATCGGAATATCTCGGAAATGTTCAATTATAAAAAAAGGTATGGGGATCGAATAAGTGGGTGTGTGTGTGTGCAGTGTTGCCAGAAATTACAATTTATCATTACTTTGACGATTTTGTAGGCCAAATAAAAATTTACGATTTCACCAATTTTTAATAATATGAACAAACTAAAGAAAGAACAAAAACTAAGAAAATGTATCTTTTTCTTTGCAAGCTGCTTGACATTTCCAGTCATCCTTTTAAGATGAAAATTAAAAAAATTAGCACAGTGGGAGCAATTAAAAAAGGGCACTAAATCGGCCGTTTCTTAACTAGTCAACTATTGCAACACAACTTGGCGCGCTTGTACAGGGTTTTCCAATAAAAGTGATACGATTCCTTTGAAAAAAAACACACTTATTATTAAGGAAATTCAAAAGTTTTTTATTTAATGTGAAGTACAATCGATACAATAAGGTTCTAAATCAAAACCGTCATTCAAATGGCCTCCTTGGACTTCTGCTGCAGGAACGAATTCGATGAACCCAATTTCCGAGCGCCTTTTCCACTAAATCAAGTCGTATGTCATTAATGGCACGTTCAATATTAACTTGTAAAGCTTGAAGAGAGTTTGGTTTTTTTTCGAAAGACCAATGACTTCAAATAACTCCTCAAGACATAGTCTAATGGTGTTAAATCACAACTTCTTGCAGGCCATTCAATATCACAATTTCTTGAAATAATCGAATCTCCAAACTTTTCTCGCAACAATTCAATTGTTTCATTTCCTGTGTGGCACGTAGCCACAATTGGTCAATGGCAAAAAGATAGCCCTTAACGAGAGCTAAAATATTGCTGATGGGTGTCAAGGTCGTAGGTCGACTGGAAAGTGTTTTTTTTTTTTTTTTTTGATTTTAAAAAAATTGACTTATCATCATTTTCAAATGTGAACGGAAAGTTTATTTTTGCTCTAGCTCCTTAACGGTACGTCGCATCGGGAATCGGTCAATGGCAAAAAGATAGCTTTTAACGAGAGCTAATATATGTGTGTCAAGGTCGTAGGTCGACTGGAAAGTGTTTTTATACCCTACACCACACTGTGGTACAGTGTATTATAAGTTTGTTTCACGGCAGATGTTTGTAACACCTTAAAATAACACAGCTAGACCCACCTTAAAGTATACCGATCGACTCAGATCACTAGCTGAGTCGATTTAACCATGTCTGTCCGTCCGTCCGTCCGTCCGTCTGTCCATGTAAAGTTGTTCGTCGACTACAGGTCGCAATTTCACTCCGATCGTTCTGATATTTTGCAGTTTAGAGTATTTCGCAACTGTAAATATCCCTATTGAATTTGGTTGAAATCGGTTCAGATTTAGATATAGCTCCCATATATATCTTTCGTCCGATTTGGCCCTTTAGTCCTATAGAAGCTGTATTTTACATCCAATCGTTTTGAAATTTAGAATGGTAGAGTTTCTTGATCCATGAACCAACATTACGGAATTTGAAGAAAATCGGTTAAGATTTAGCTATAGCTTCCATATATATGTTTCGTCCGATTTTGCTCTTTAGTCCTGTAGAAGCTGTATTTTACATCCAATCATTTTGAAATTTAGAATGGTAGAGTTTCTTGATCCATGAACCAACACTACCGAATTTGAAGAAAATCGGTTAAGATTTAGCTATAGCTCCCATATATATGTTTCGTCCGATTTGGCCCTTTAGTTGTATAGAAGCTATATTTTAAACCCAATCGTTTTGAAATTTAGAATGGTAGAGTTTCTTGATCCATTAACCAACATTGCCGAATTTGAAGAAAATCGGTTAAGATTTAGCTATAGCTCCCATATATATGTTTCATCCGATTTGGCTCTTTAGATCCAACCGTTTTTATACCCTACACCACACTGTGGTACAGGGTATTATTTAAGTATAAAATGTCCCAAAAGTAAATTTATGTAAACAATTTATACATGAATTACAAAATGTATATATCAGAGTTATTCAATATTACGAGAGTGGTGTAGGTACCTTACTGGTTTTTTATTTAAAAATGGACTTAGCGCACGAAAAGTTGCAATTGGAGAACGATTATTTTGATAATAAAACTGAATCATTTAAACGTTGTTCTTGCGTATATCTCTCCACACTGAAAAAAAAAATGTCATAAAATTAAAGAAATGTTCCAAAGACGTCCTTTGCTTTTAAAATAAGTACATTTTGTACTTAAAATTAAGAATATTTATTTACAATTAAGTAAATTACTTAATGTTGACGAAATTATCTACATTTTAGGTACAAAATGTACTTATTTTAAAGACTAATGACGTCTTTGGAGCATTTCTTTAATTTTAGTACAACTTATTTTTCAGTGCATGATGAAATTGTATACACTACTGAATACAATGAAAAACAAATGACAGATCATGACAGAAACGTTCAAAATCATATCATCCCTATTGGAAAACCCGTTATAAAGTTGGTTCGAAGCTTGATGAAAAGGTTGGCTTCGGTTAACACTGTAAAGAAATTAGACTTGATATAGCCCACAGACTACCAGATACTTGCACTGTCTATCAAGCTCAAATAATGGCAACAAGGAGAGTCGCCAAGAGGCTTATAGTGATGTCGTTTCCAGAAAAAGTGCAGCATTTTCTTTGCCCGAAAACTGGACTTTTCTAACACCTTTTGGAAATTTTAAAATTGGTGTTAGTTAAATTCCACGGACTATGTCATTTTAACTTAAAAGGTGCAAGTATTTTCTAGTATTTCACGTCGACGGGGTAACATTTTTTCCAGAAACGAAACTGCCATTAGTAACAATATAGTGACCAACAATGGCGTCGTCATTTACTTCGACAGCCAGACTGCCATTAAATCGCTGTATACTACATCTTAAAATTCATAAGCAGCCCTTGACTTTAGCTTAGGCAAGAGGCAGTCAGGCGGACCAACGAGCGATGGACAGAAATCGACACATGCAGGGTAGCTAGACAAATCAGGTCAAAATACGACCTAAGAAACAATAGCAATAGAGAAGAAAACACAGTCTACGTTAGTGACACTGTCTGACGAGACATTGCCTGATTGTCGAACACGCCAGTAGGTTGGGAATTGAGTCCAATAATTTCTGCATAAGCTGTGGAAATGAGGAGTAAGTGGAGCGCATTGAGCACCTGCTATGATCCCGCATTGAGTAAACCACGTCTGTATATACGGGAGTCGGCCTTTCTAGAAAGGCAGACAGATCATGCCGGCAGACAGATCGTGTATCTGGTAACCTTGTTTATCAAACAGTTTGGTTAAGATGAGGAAAACTGGGCCTCACTAGTGAGCCGGTCTGGATAATCTGGTCGAGCACATCAATATCCCATCACTGATCCCTTGAAGAAGCCATTCCGAAACCAAGGTACAATTGTAAAACTAAACCAAAATGATGGACTTCTGAGCTAAAGGCTAGGAAAACAGTGCTGCAAAAGGGGGGGGGGGGCAAATAAGGCCAAATCTAATGACTGGGATGCCTATAAAGAGCAACTCAAAATCTAGAAGAAGGAGCTTAGAAAAGCGCAAAGCCGATCTTGGTACACCTTATGTGGATAAGTGGGAAAAAAGAAAGTTGGAAAGCAGTACTTTTACACAACGGAAATCAGAAACGGAATCGATTTCCATTGTCCATGCTGTCAACACTAAGGAATCATACGACACAATGGCTAAATTGACAAAATACATAAAATATGAACATGACTGGAACATTTGTTGCGATTTAAAAGTATTTGGCATGTTATGCCTCTGGGATGGCCGATATTTTGCCACCACTGCATATTAAGCTGGGGCTCTTTAAAAATTTTGTAAAAGCCCTAAGGAAAGATGGCAATTCACTCTCATATTTAAAAAGTTTATTTAAAAGTCTTTCTTTTCAAAAAATCGAAGAAGGAGTTTTTGATGGGCCTAAAATAAGGAAACTGATGAAAGATGTGAATTTCGAATCACATTTGACGTCGGATGAAATTGCAGCATGGAGGTCGTTTAAGCTTGTAGTTTCAAATTTTCTTGGATCCAATAAAAGGCCGCAATATGAAACAATGATTAATGATTTGTTAACAAATTATGAAAAAAAATGGTCAGAAATATATTTTTTATATTTATGTATGTAACACATATGTATTCTTCCAACTTATTTTTCGCTTTATGTATTCCAACAGGTGTAAATATGTCCCTCAAAATGAAATGTGCCGAATCATCTCATCCTTTAGCTCTTGAATTGTTGTTGGCTTATCGACGTACACCTTTTCTTTCAAATAACCCCAAAGAAAGAAGTCCAACGGTGCACAATGGGAAAAAAGGGGTAAATACGCGCGCATAGCAGTATTTTCTAGCTCATGACTATACCGTTAGAGATAGAGTCCTACGGTTTGGACCATCTTCAAGAGAATTCTTTGGAGAAGAAACTGGTGTAACCAGATTTTATATTACTGCTACCATGTATCGCACAGTGGGGCTACAAAAGCGACTTTGTGGAAATTAGTGTGGAAATCAGAATATCGTACCAACTTCAGTGATCTTGATTTTATATTAAAGCTGACAAAATTTAGTTCAAAATCTATTTGAGTTAATTAATTGTGTGTTGCCGCGTTTTAAATATATAGACCATTGAAGTTCAAACATATTTTTGTGAAAATTGCGTTAAAAGTCTGCAAAACCGGGCAATGTTTTTTAAATTGAAACCAAAACAACATAAGTAGGATAAAATTGCAGTCCACAATATTTTTGAAAGCTGAAGTTTTGCACTAATGCAATTACACAATGGGTCGTCGACTGTTAACAAGAGAAAAGTTAAATTAAAACAAAAAAAAAATAATTGGTCCACCCTAATATACATAAACTGCAGAAGCGTTTAACTATTTTTTTATAGTTCTTGTATAAGAAGTAAACTATAAAAATTACACATATAATAATAATAATAATATTAATTAGATCGATAATTTTGAGCGTAGAACTCTACAAACTTGCAACCGGACCTGTACCGGTTTTAATTGATCATCCGATTTTGCCGAAATTTCGTAAAAGTTATTTTTTTGATCCCAGAAAATAGGTCCATATGTTTCGTGAAAATCGGTTCATAGATAGATGCACGCTGAAAAAAAATCGCTTCTGTAGTATATTGTCCCAAACATATTCGGCTTGAAATATACATATGTTTACAGTGCACTCCAAATATATAATATTTGACACACATAAATATTATATGTTTGGGAGAATATTGTTCTAAACAAAAATATGTTCCCATTCTAATATTTTTTTATTTGGAACTAGTATTTCCGAAATAAAGATTAATTTGTATTTAATTATTTTGGCAATGTATCAATGCCTTGATTTAAAGACAAGTTTTCTGTTTCTCAGGTGCTCAAAGATAATTTTTTTATAAATTTTAAATGTTTTTAAAATTTAATTAAAACTTAAATCGTATAATCTTTCGTGAATATAAATTGCATTGATGGATTGACAAAAAGTGATGAATAGAAATATTTATAAATAAGGACATTTTTAGCTATAAAGTGTAACACGAAAACTAGGAAAATTCGAATAAGTCAGTAATGTTTTAAGTAAAACATATTTGGAAATCTTCTTAAACAATAACTTTGTTTGTGTGTAAACACATATTTTATTTGTGAAATTCAGTTTGCAAATAAATTATGTTCTAATATATTTTAAAGATGCGTTCCAAACAAAATTTCTTGATTTTCAAATAAAATGTATTTGTTAACAAATATATAATATTTAAAAAAATCGTTTCCAAGTATATTTTCTTTCGTTTCAAACATATCAAAAATGACGATTTTTCTCCGTGTGTAGCTCCCACACATATTTTCTTTATTTAAAGTAAAAAAAGCACATATTTAAAGTACAAAAATCGGCCATAATCGCAAAAAGTCGCAGATAAACTAGGTACCGTTGGATTCACCACTAAGTCAACTCTCTTCTCTATGTCATATCGTGATCCAAAAAAGTTGTATTCCATTTACTGCGGGTATTTTTTTGAAAAACAAAAAAAAAACGGTATTTTTACTTTGAAATATCTCTTCATTTAAAGACGTTAAAAATACGTTTTATACACAAAAATGTAGAAGAATATAACCTTATTAACGAGAATTCTACAAGCATTTTAGTATATACATTTTATCATCGCAATTTTATTTGCATTTATTAGTAAAAAAGACAAGATTTGAAAGATCATAACTCGGAATAGCCCAGAGATATTTTCATAAAATTTTAAGGTATTTTCATTAAATGTTATCCACAATAAAACAACATTCCCAAAAAACTGAATTTTGAAAGTTGTTTTCAAAGTCCTATGCGCGCATATTTCATCATATTTTCCCATCGTGCGGTGTCAAATCACATGATCTTGGCGGGCCAATTGACATCGCCACGGCGTGAGATAACACGGCCATTGAATTTGTTGCGCAAAAGAGTTAGCTGTGTGGCAAGTGGCACCGTCCTGTTGAAACCACATATTGTCCACATCCATATCTTCCAATTCGGGCCATAAAATGTTCGTTGTCATCTCACGATAGCGAACACCATTCACAGTAACTGCCTGACCGGCCTCATTTCGAAGAAGTAAGGCCCGATGACGTCGCCAGCCCATAAGTCGCACCAAACGAACTGTGCGAGCATGCACAGCTCTTTTCACATCTTCTACAGACCCGGTTTGCTGAAATTTGCGTACAATTCTCCCGGTTGTGGTCACATTTGATCGATTATGCTGATCAAAAAAACATCACAAAGTTCACTAAATGCTTTTTGATTTGAATGTCCATTTTCGTAAAAGGCTTAAAAAACTGCAACGCGTTGCTCGATTGTGTATGTTTCAATGGTTCAAATTGAGTTAGTCTGAAATTGAGAAATGTCAAATGAAATGCAGAAAAAAACTTGACTAAAGGTGTGGTTCACATTCAACATCGGCCCTTATAATTTAACCACCCTTTATATCCCCAATCGATGGATGGACACCAAGAGGGTATTCATACCCTAAGCGGGAAAGTTATCGCAAACTAGGCCGAAGAACTTCAAACCAATTATCCTATCCTCCTTAGTTTTGAAAGGCCTGGAAGGACTTTTAGGTTATTTCATTAGGGAAAACCTATATACGAAACTCCTGTCGGTGAACCAGCATGCTTACAGCAAGAGCAGGTCTACACATTCTGCCCAGCACGAACTTTTAGGCACTGTCTAATAGTCCCTACAGTTCTTGCATAGAAGGGGCTTTTAACAACATTTACTCAAATGCGGTAATTGTGGCGCCGTGACACCTAATGGTGAACTCTAGCTTGATCAGACTAATTTAAAGCCTGCTCACCGGAAGACGCATAGCAGCAATTCTTGGGTCCACAACTCTAAAAAGGTTTGAAAACAGACCTAATTTGGAACCTAGCGGTGAAAGAAATCCTGCTAGATCTAGAACGTTGTGGCATATGAGGACAACGTCTCAATCGCAGTGAGTGGCAAATTAGAATTAGAACGTGGGTGGCTCTGAATAAATTGGTTAGATGGGCCAGAAGCAGCGGATTGGGCTTTAACCCAAACAAAACAGAATTGGTTCTCTTTACTAGGATGAACAAGGTCACACATGTGGACCCACCTTCTCGGATAAATGGAACATATCTTGTCTTCTCTGAAAATTTCTAGGAATAATTGTAGATATGAAACTGTTATTCAGACTGGAACGTGCGAGGAAGGCCAACGTCGCCTTATATTCCTGCAAGAAGGCAGCAGGGTCGCGGTGGGGCCTTTCTCCTAAAATCGTCCATTGGATATTCATATCTATACCTCCATGCTAAGTGCAAAAAGGTAGTTTTACAGGAAAGGCGATCAATGTTTGATGAATTTTTTAAATTTGTGTGGAATTCCTTTATAGCTCAATTCGAGTGACCTGTACTGTTTTGTGAATAACTTTTGATTGGGTAGACGTCTAAACACCCAATATTGACAGAATATAATTTGGAATATTTAGAAATTAAAAATGCAATGTCCCTAAAAACATGCTAAGTCGACTTAGAATGGAGGTATCGATATATGGCAGGAATTCGTTCACGACTGTTATACGGCATTGTGGAATGGTGGACGGCAACTGACAAACTAAACATCACCAACCTTCTATCAAAGGTTCAGAGAACTGCCTGCCAGTGCATAAGCGGAGCCCTAAGGACTACCGTGATTGATTCTCTACCGTGACTGATTCTCTACTCCATTTACTGACTATTAATATTGTGGGAACAAGAGCGGCATTAATATTAAACTGCCTATCAATGTGGAGAAGTACATGAACTACGGTCTCATGGCGATATCAAAGAGTAGTGTTATGGTATCCGACCGAGTGGACTATATACCAAACTGTGTACACCTTCGAGAAGAACTAAATAACTATGGTATAAGCCAGAGAGAAATGGATTGGCTGAATACCTGGAAGCAGATAACATCTGCACTTCTACACAGATGGTTCAAAGCTTGATGATAAGGTTGGCTTCGGAGTACACTGTAAAGAACTTAGTCTAGATATAGCCCAGAAACCAGCAGTCTATATCATCTCCAAATAATGGCAATAAGGGAAGTCACCATGTGGCTAAGTCGCAACGTAGTAACCAACCGATAAATTCTCTGGAGGCCACATCCTTTAATTCACAAACAGCCCTTGACTGCCGCAGATCTCTTAACGTGGTAGCTGAGCATTTCAACATACATCTCATAGGGGTACGTGGGCATAGGGACATACTGGGGAACTGCAAAGCTGATGCATGAACTTGCTAGGAAAGGTACGACATTACACATTCTCGAAGAAGTTTTGGCTTAGACAAGACAATATCAGGCAGTTCAATGAAAGATGGTAACAAAATCGGCACCTTTAGGGAAGCTGGTCATATCTGACCTAAATGCGAACTGAGAAAGTAAAAATGTCTTCCCGCACTAGAGAGGAAAAATCTATCTACGTTACTGTCAGTTCTGACGATACACTGCCTGACCGATGCATCGGTCAGGCATAGCATCGCGATGTATACGCTAAAAGGTTAGGTATTGAGTAAAATGACTTCTGCAGGAGCTGTAGTGATTTGGAAGAAGTGGAAGTTAAGGAAAAGACGTCTGGATGTGCTGGAGTCGGCCTTTCTAGGTAGTTTGATAGATCTTTCCCGTGCCGATGTTGGTACTATTTATATCTTTGTTTATCAAACAGGTTGGTTTCGATGAGGTACACCGAGCCTGTGGTATCACAAGGCACCTACCTTGGTTTATGTGAGCTGGGAAAGCTGGCTCCCATCCTAAACTAATATTAACTTTAAATTTTGTATATGGTAATATAGTTTTCTATCTCAAGCTAAGTTCAGAAGTCCAGTACCAGAAGGAGTGGGTCAACATGACACACTCCTTCTGGTACTGGAAAGGTACCAAATTATGTTCACATTTCTAATGAGTTCTGGGAGTAGCAACCACATGCTACCCATAACATTATGCTCCGGAAATATGTACATGCGATCACCACAACCCACTAATTTGTCTCTTCGTTTGGGATTATACGTATACTTAAAGAAAATCTGAATGACTTCGATGATTTTCCATCCTCACCTCGTTAACCACAAAATAGAATTTGAAAATGTTATGTTTCATTTGCAAAACGGAGCAAGGGGTAATAAAAACGTGCCCTACATACAATAATATCGTACACGCGCGTGCTAATTTTTGCGAGTTTTCCTATTTCGTCTGGCACGTCATAATTTTGTAAGACAGACAAACGGCGGCGACATGTGATAATAGTAGTGAAAGTCAAGTGGTGGATGTGTCTGTGCCTCACAAGTGATATAATTTAATTCATAAAAAATAAATTCTAATGTAAATAGTATTAGACGATAGGTGACTAGATTTTCTACATGCACACGTATGTACATCCATACACAGAAAAAAAAAATTGTCATAAAATTAAAGAAATTCTCCAAAGACGTCCTTAGTCTTCAAAATAAATACATTTTGTACTTAAAATTAAGTAAATTACTTAATATTATTGAAATTATCTATATTTTAAGTACAAAATGTACTTATTTTAAAAACTAATGACGTCTTTGGAGCATTTCTTTAATTTTATGAAAAAAGTTTTTTCAGTGTATGTATGTATCAGAAAAAAAACATATGTGTTATATCAGAAAACCAATGCAACACATTTTTGAGTTTGTCTATCGCTTAAATTTTATTGTAGCATTTTTTTCGTTTTTTTTTTGCAAAGATTTGCTACGTTGCTTCGTTCGGGTTCTTGGCATTTTAGTGCAAGAGGTGATAAAACATGTATTATGACATACACGCGCGTGTTAGTTTTGTTTCTGCGTAATTTTTTTCCGCTGTCTGTCTGACTCGCCGTAGTTGTAAGAGAAAATTACGATGACACCTACTATATGACAGCAGTCAACCAGACAGGCAGAGGGACGGACATAAGATAATATTGTAACTCAAGTGGTTCGTCTCGTAATAATTATATAGTAGAATTTAGAACATAAGTTCTACTGTAAATATGAGACAATGCGAGACAGGCGTAGTAGGGAGGCGATTAATAATTACACTACACGTGGAAAAGGTTATGGGAAAACAACTAAGAAAATCTGCAAGATATAGACTGAGTGAAGTATAATATTACTTAACTGCATATTGTGTAGTTATCTAAAGTGTTTATAGTGTTAATGTAATAGTGTTAAAAAATAGTGTTAATGTAATAGTCCAGTAAAATCTGGTCCGATCCTGGGAAGCACCAACAGGAGATATGGCAATTATAGCCATTTTTAATGAATTATAGGTAACGCAAAATAATTGCAATTCTCCATAAAATTGCAATAGTTTGTGGGCTATCAATTGTTGGTACAAAATGGTCGTGGCAATTTTCGTGGCCACTATTCCCCATTTCGATAACTCCATTCTAAAACATGCTAAGTTGACTTAGCATTTTTTTGGGGAGATTGCATTTTTAATTTCTAAATATTCCAAATTATATTCTTTTTTGGCGTTTATTATATATTTGGCGTTTATCCGTCAACCCAATCAAAAGATATTCGCTAAACAGCACAGGTCATTCGATTTGCATTATAAAGGAATTCCACACAAATTTAAAAATACATCAAACTTTGATGATCGCCTCTCCTGAAAAACTATTTTTTTTTGTACCTAGCATAGTTTAGAAATTTCAGAACTTAAACTGCTTTTGAACATGTTTTTCATTAATAAATTTTGGCTTTGTTCTCATTTCTGGAGACTGACCCTCGTTCTAAATTACACATATTGATACACACAGAATACAGTTTGGTTGCCTCAACCGAATTATTTGCCAACCGAATTTTGGTAGTTTCGTCTACTATCATGCGATTCCATCAGGACAACCAACATTTTGGTTGTGGTATACTTCTGCTTGAATTTTGATAACAATCATATTTGGCTGCGCCAACTACAAAAATGGTGGCTAAAATTATCTGTTGTTGTTGCCACAACCAACTGTTTTTTTTTTAAATTGGTTTTTCTAACAATTTGTCAGTCATATACTATCGACAATTAATTAAAAACAGTTTTCATTAATTTTTATTTTATTTATTGAACAAAAAACCTAACAATTCATAACAAAATTAAAAATCCCGTATTACAAATTCATCACTATTATGAGATGTGGAAATATTTGACGAAAAAAAACAAAACTTTTATGCAAATATCGCTTAACCCTGTGCTTTCAATTTCAAGATTGTTGCTTTTATTTTTTATTTATGTAAAACATTTTGCACAACATATTTTGCATTACACACATTATTATACACACGAGATTATATTTGACTACATACACCGTTCTTGAACAAAATGTTTAAGATTTATTTATGTCGATAAATTTTAGTTTCTGTTTGTCATATATCTACAAAGGAACTGCAACCAATCTTTCGGTTGTATTTCCCAAACAACATTTAATTAACTAAAAAACGAATATTTACTAATATTTTTTCAGTTGTAGTAACCAATTATTCGCTGCAATAATAATTTTTGGTCTATTGATACAATTTCTGTTGTCAAGAACAAAACATTGGTTGTCAGAACCAAAAATCTATCATATGGTACTACAATGAAAATTTAAAAGTAGTTACGACAACTAACCGAGTGTTAATGAAAAAAACAATCTTAATTCGATTGATACAACCATCGATTTAGTTGCAAGCATTTTCATTTAATCGTATCCATGTTATTATTGTTGTTTCAATAGAATTTTTGTTGCTAGTACTATTTTTTTATTGTTACTGTCGAATTTCAACCAATTTCCCTGGGTGTATGCTTTCATTACCTATAATCTGAAGATATCAACTGCAGGGCATTTTCACTGAAATATACCTGAAAAGATTAAAGGAAATTTTTAATAAATCCTATAAATTGAAATGAAGTATATGTAGACATATTTAAAAATATATATTAATTAATTACATTGTGCTCGAAATGGACACTTTAAAAATGTAACATAAATCGGACCCAATATAGTCTCGTACACTGCGCAAACATTGGATAGCCTCACCTGCTTGTGTCACTGAAAAACTGTAATATTTATATTTATCGAAGGGGTACACGGAGGAAAATCGGCATTTTTGATATGTTTGAATTGAAAGAAAATATATTTGGAAACGAATTTTTTAAATATTATATATTTGTTAACAAACAAATTTTATTTGAAAATCGCGAAACTTTGTTTGGAACGCATATATTAATATATTAGAACAATCTATATTTGCGCATTGACTTTCACAAATAAAATATGTATTTACCCACAAACAAAGTTATTGTTTAAGATGATTTCCAAATATATTTTATTTAAAAGCGATTTTTTAAATTTGCTAAATTTTTCGAATTTGAGTTAGTTTTTCCTAGATTATAGTTAAAAATGTCTTTAACAGCATTAGCTGTTGTTTTAAATCAATAAATTTTAATTTATAAGTATTCCAATTCATCACTATTTGTCAATGCATCAATGCAATTTATATTTGCGAAAGATTATACGATTTAAGTTTTAATTAAATTTTACAAACATATAAAATTTGTAAAAAATGCTCTTTAAACATCTGAACAACAGAAAACTTGTCTTTAAATTAAGGCATTGATACATTGCCAAAATACAAAATACTAGTTCCAAATAAAAAAATATTATAATGGGAACATATTTTTGTTTAGAACAATATCCTCCCAAACATATAATATTTGGGTATGTCAAATATTATATATTTGGAGTGTACCCTAAACATATGTATAATTCAAGCCGAATATGTTTGGGGCAATATACTACAGAATCGATTTTTTTTCAGCGTGTATCACACAAATATTTATACCGTTGGAAAGAGCACAGTTTTTTCTTTAAAACGAAACATATTTCTTGTCGGTGATTTGAAGTAAGCGGTACTTTCGGAATGATTTTCCTTAATAGTAGCAAAATAATGTATATTATTAGGAGAAAACTTAGGATAGCCTTACTAGATTAAATCGAACAAATTAATTCTTTAGGAAGCTACCCAGCTAAATCTTGGTAAGCACATATCATTACCACTTGCACTACCTAGTAATGACATCTTATTACCCCTGGCATTATATTAATTACACTGTCCAACAGCATTAGAGTAGTTCATTTTTGTAGAATAAACTTATGGCCCAGCTGGTCTGAGTTTTTTTTTTACTGAGAGTGAGTCTGAGAGAAGAATTTAAGAGAATTAGAGTAGAAATTTATAAGGATCATTTTTGTGGAAGATCTTAACCCTACAGGGTTAAGTGTGCAATATCGCGACTTTAAATTTACATTATGTTATTTGTTTGTACATAAGTTGACGTGTAATTTTGCTAACTACGCGTAAAGAGCTATATTTAAAACTTTGGTGTCTTTGGCTACCCACACTGAAGTTTTACGGCAAAAATTTTCGTGGAATATTTTAATCCTTAAATGTCCTTTTTGAAAGGAGTTTTTTAGATTTTTTCGAAAAAAGGTCCACATTTACCCATTATGAGGGAAGCTAGAGGGTTAGGATCTTCATCCAAAATGATCCTTATAAAATTCCACTATATAACACAGACAATAAGAAACCTCTCAGACATTAAAGTACAGACGCTGGTCTGAGTTTTTTTTTACTGAGAGTGAGTCTGAGAGATTTCTTATTGTCAGAGTTATATAGTAGAATTTTATGAGGATAATTTTTGTGGAAGATCTTAACCCTAGAGGGTTAAGTGTACAATATCGCGACTTTACATTTACATTATATTATTTATTTAGATATAAGTTGGCGTGTAATTTTGCTAATTAAGCGTAAAGACCTATATTTATAACTTTGGTGTCTTTGGCGACCCACACTGAAATTTTACGGCAAACAATTTCGTAGAATATTTTAATACTTAAATGTCCTTTTTGAAAGGAGTTTTTTAGATTTTTTCGAAAAAAGGTCCACATTTACCCATTATGAGGGAAGCTAGAGGGTTGGGATCTTCATCCAAAATGATCCTTATAAAATTCCACTATATAACTCTGACAATAAGACATCTCTAAGACATAAACGTACTGCATTATTTCATTAAGTATGCATTATCCTTTCGACCAAAAAATGAAAACTTTGACCCACTGTAAAAAAAACTCAGACCAGCTTGCCCACAAGTTTA
The DNA here is from genome assembly GCA_963930755.1 of Eudasyphora cyanicolor. NCBI lineage: Eukaryota > Metazoa > Arthropoda > Insecta > Diptera > Muscidae > Eudasyphora > Eudasyphora cyanicolor. Next base: position 247,223,539 of record OZ005735.1, read on the forward strand.
TTCTGCAAAAATGATATACTGAATATGCCCTTTCAGAATTATAGGGTCGCTATTCTGTTCCAATCAAAAAGACCTAATTTGTTGGACAGTGTTACTAACGAGTTTTCTAATAGGGATGATATGTTTTTGAAGAGACGTTTCGGACATTTGTAACATGTCATTATCTGTCATTTGTTTTTCATTATATTCAATAGTGTTTACAATTTCATCATGGAGATATATACGCAAGAACAACGTTTACAAAGTATTCAGTTTTATTATTAAAATAATCGTTCTCCAATTGCTTTCTCTTTTCGTGCGCTAAGTCCAGTTTTTTTTTAAATCCAAAAAAATACTTTCCAGTCGACCAACGACCTTGACACCCATGAGCGATATTTTAGCTCTTCTTAAGAGCTATCTTGTTGCCATTGGCCGATTCCCGATCCGACTTACCGTTAAGGAGCTAGAGCAAAAATAAACTTTCCATTCATATTTGAAAATGATGCTAAGTCAATTTTTTTTAAATCCAAAAAACACTTTACGACCACCTTGACACCCATGAGCAATATTTTAGCTCTCGTTAAGAGCTATCTTGTTGCCATTAACCGATTGTGGCCACGTGCCACACAGCAAATGAAACAATTGAATTGTTGCGAGAAAAGTTTGGAGATTCGATTATTTCAAGAAATTGTGATATTGAATGGCTATTTCTTGTGGGGTTATTTGAAGTCATTGGTCTTTCGAAATAAACCAGACTCTCTTCAAGCTTTAAAGTTCAATATTTAACGTGCCATTCATGACATACGACTTGATTTAGTGGAAAAGGTGCTCGAAAATTGGGTTCATAGAATTCGTTCCTGCAGAAGAAGACGTGTAGGCCATATGAATAACGTTTTATTTAGAACTTAATTGTATCGATTTGTACTTCACATTAGATAGAAAAAACTTTTGAATTTCCTTATCACTCTTATTGGAAAACCCTGTACTACTTTTGATATAGTTCCATTTGTAGGGAGATTATCAGGGGTAAGAGGATCAGCGGGTGTTTTGGAATAAATACTTCCTGAAGTGTCTCCTTGTTTCATTCTTTGGAGTGGAACATCTATTCCGAAGCCTTCAAGCCACAAGCACAGTGGCTAGCAGCGATTTTTTTTTTTAAATTTGAAAAAATTAAAAAATAATATAAATAATTTTAGGCCCACTTCCATCCAAAGCTATTATGTTAAAGAATTAATAGAAATTTAATATGTAAAAAAAATCACAAATATCGGAGAGAACAATTTAAAAAATAAAATTTTAGTTGTAAAACTCACAAATCGCGTACAAGAAAGTTTAATATTGTTTTAAAAAAAATTTTCTGAAAAATGACCAAAAATACCAACATTTCAAAAAAAAAGATTTTTCAAAACAGACCGTAACATAAGAAGTTATGATACACCGATACACAGAGTGATATTTTAACGATTTTTTATCCCCTCATCTTAGAAGGGGGTCATTTGCTACGAACCAAAAGTGTAACACATCGAAGGAGTGACCTAAGACCCTAAGTATGTTCGGCGGATATCCGTTTTGGGCCATTTTAAGTCGAATGAGCAATGTCCGTCCGTCTGTCTGTCCGTCTGCTGGCTGGTGCGCACGATAACTCTCGAAAGGAGTAACCGAATGACTTCAAATTTGGTATGTGGAAATATTTTCTTCTATCTCCGGCTAAGCTCGAAGATGGGTCATATTGGTCCTTCTAGTACCTCCCCCACAAACGGTTAACATTTAGTGAAATATTGATTATTAAATAACTTCTATACTACTTATTTGAATCCTCTGAAATTCTACACATATTCCTCGAGATAAATGGGCGAAGTTGCCACTCCCCTTTTGGTACCTCCCACACAAATGGACAATTTTGAACCAAAAGTTAATAGCTTATAACTTTATTACCAGTGCATAAAAAGAAATGAAATTTTGTACAGTATAATAGTTTAATATTTCCTAAAATACAGTAAAAAAAATGGGCGTTATTGGCCCGCCCCTTTTGGTACCTCCCACACAAATGGACCTTTTTGTACAAAAAGTTAACTGCTATTAACTTTAATACCAGTGCATGCAAATACATGAAATTCCGTACAGTGCAGTGCTTTTATAGTACCTAGAGTCTAGAGAAATGTGGCCGTAATTGGCACGCCCCTTTTGGTACCTCCCACACAAATGGAATATTTTACACCAAAGGTTAACAGCTTATAACAGTGCATATAAATACTTGAAATTTTGTGCCGTGTAAATCGTTTATAGTATCTAGAGTCCAGAGAAAAGTGACCGTTGTTGGCACGCCCCTTTTGGTACCTCTTACAAAAATGGACCATTTGGTACCAAAAGTAAACAGCTTTTAACTTTAATATTAGTATATACTTTAAAGTTATTAAATGCAATTTAAATTGATAATAATTTAAATAACACATAAAAATAAATAAATTTACTAATATTTTTTTTTGAGACTCAAGGTGAGGGGATTCATTAGTCGGTTTACCCGACTGAACCTTCTTACGTGTTTTAAATATCCATAACTTCTGAACGAGTTATAGGAAAAATCTCAAAAAATTCCACAAAACGTTTCTGTAGGTGTACTAAATAATAGAAAACAAAGGGAAAAATCAAAACCGAAAATTTTTGAAACCGTCGATTTGTCATGGAATTCCCCATATATATAAACATTTGTGTGCCACCATATCCAATTGGTTTCTTGTTTTTTTATTTAAGTTTTTTGAAGTTGTTAATAATTCTTGTTCGTTTCGTTTATGCTATTCCTTATAAAGGGTTTTCCAACATGAGGTGTTTTTTTTGTATGCAACGAAAAATTAAATTTTTTGAGATAAATGATCGGATGTTTATTTCATAATAAAGAGGAAGGTATGCCGTTAATAACGAAAAACAACATCAGCCAAATGGTCACCAAGACCACGCGTACAGGACCATATCCTTTTCATGAAATTTTTCATAACCAAATCGCAAAGTGGCTGCCCTATGTCCTCGATAGCCTCACGAATTCTATCTTTGAGGTATTGAATCGACGCTGGTCTGTTGGCGTAGACCTTATCATTCACGTGGCCCCAAAGGAAGAAGTCGCTAGGTGTTAAATCACAAGATCTCGGTGGCCAATTGTGATCACCTCTTCGAGAGATAACACGGTCCGGAAACTTTTCCCGTAACAGAGCAATGGTTTCGTTGCTTGTGTGGCACGTAGCGCCGTCTTGTTGAAAGTAAACGTTGTCCAGATCAATACCATCCAACTCCGACCTATCTATGAATGTATTGCGCTATCTTTCGATAGCGCAATACATTCACCGTAACTGTTGATCCAAACTCATTTTCCAAAAAAGTAAGGTCCAATGACCCCGCCGGACCATAAACCGCACCAAACAGTCACACGTTGAGGATGGAGAGGCTTCTCAACAGTAACTCTTGGGTTTTCCGAGCCTTAGATGCGACAATTTTGCTTGTTGACGTAGCCACCGAGGTGGAAATGGGCCCATCAGTCAAGATGATTTTCGCATTTTAATAATTTCAATGCGTTGTTGAATCGTGTATCGTTCCATTTTTAGTAATGGCGTAGTTTCTACTTGTCAAATGTCAAAGAATAAAAGCTTCAAAAGTGACAGCTACCGAAATACTGGGTGATGCAAAATAACACCTTTTGTTGGAAAACCCGTTATGTTTGGGGTAATTCCAAAGCAAATTAATCAAAAACCACACATTTTAAAATGACCGCTTTTGATTTTAATAAAATTTGGCACAATGGTTATACAAATGTGTATGTATTTTATGGCGTATTTTGTTTTTCAAAATTTATTCTAGTTGCTGTTGTACAAAGCTCCAAACTTACCCATCTCAAGGATTTTTCACAAAATTATTATTTGTGAAATACGACATATTTTCTTAACCGCTACGTATTTTTAAGATATTAATACCAATGAAAAGCTCTGCTACCCTCTTAATATTGCGGAATGAGATAATTATCTACTTGAAATAATTATCTACTTTTGGTGGGAAGGAGGTGAAAATATTGAAAATATCATTAATCCTTGAATATCGTGAAAAAGTATCAATTAATATCTTTGATTTTTTTTTGGTACTAAAGGGTAAAAATATTATGAACTGACTATGAAAAACCCAAAATGGAACCTTTATGGACCAAAAGATATAGCAATTTTATTGAGTCAATATTATAATTTTTGTTGTAAATTTTTATATAAAATTTTAGATTCGTCTGCCGGACTCCTGAACGGCTGTATCTGGAGCCGATAGGTGGCGCTGTATTCAAGTTATTAATAATGTATTCAAGTTAAATATTATAATTTGGAACCGCCCTTTTAAATCACTCCAAGACAGTTATGATCCAACCGATCTCAAAAGGGTTTTAAGTGGTAAGGTTATACAACCATTCACCTAGGATTCACGAACATACGCCCCCTAAACGACTTCACATCGGTTAAGAACTCTCACTGCGAAGAATTTGATGAGTCCAGATCACTTGAGGACTCCCATCGAGAATAGTTAGCAGGTTAACCAAAGTATAATTTGTACTCCAACTCTCCAAATAATAGAAGTTATGAAGTTAATGTCAAATCCTAACTATTGCCTATTAAAATGACTTGAAATGATTGGTGCACAGTCCATTCTGCCTACGATAGCGCAACAACTTTCCCTACTATTACATATCAGCGAAAAAAGTTCATAGTGTTCTTTGCTGCAACAAACTGCGCACAATGTATCACTAATTTTTTTTTATTGTTTACACTTAGCAAACAATTGATAACAGGGAGAGCGAGAATAAACGCGAACAGAAAATAAAGAAAAATCAAACTGCAAAACGTTCGATAAGCAAAAAAAAAACAGAAAAAGACAGAAAACGTTTTGCTTTGGTTTTTACGATAATGTGTCGGTCGTCTCCCCGCATTATGTCAGAGCGAAATGCCACCAACTTTCCAGGGACAAGTGTACGACGGGCGATGACGACGACGTTGAACTTGAAAATATTGAAAACGCTACAAACTACAAACAAAAGCAGAAAATCCCCCGCCACCGCCAGCGGTTCCAACAACAGCACCAGCGACAACACCCAAACCCTTAAACCAGAAGTCAGTCTATGAAAGGGGCAACGGATTGGAGGGATGGGCGGATGGCTGATTTACTTTGGATCTGGGTATAGTTTTGAGTGAACGACTGACTGTATCACTAGAGGAGGAGTGAATGCGTCGTTGCGGTCACGTGCATTTGACAAATGAATATTGCGATTTTTGACGCCGTTATTGTTTATGCTGACTCTGATATTAACGATTTTATTGTTGCCTTTTGTGGCCGTATTTTTCTTTACATTTAACTTAATCACATTTAATGAGAGCGATAAAAGAAATCAACAACAATAACAACATCAACATCAACGCAATGCGATGCGGTCGTATGGGGAATATAATTAATACATTTACAGTCATTTAATAAAAATTATTAACACTTATTATGCGCTTCAGAAGTTAAGTTACGGCGTCGTTGTGCCAGCGTCGAGAGATTTATGGAATTCTTCATAAATCATTTTGTGAAAACAAAAAAAGAGTAGGAAGAAGATAATACGATATTTGTTTGTTTATGCCGAAAATAATACTGAAATTGAAAATATCTTACACTGGTCTACAGATGTCCTGAATGACTGAATAGTTGGGACCGATTGAAAAAAAAGTGGTGTTAATATCAGAACTTCAAAACTGTTGGACAGATTTGAAGGAATTTTCTGAAAAGCTTCAATTTCGAGAATTTTTGTGAAAAATGTAATTATTATGAAATTTTCTATAAAATTTCCATTTTCTTGAAATTGCCTACAATTTCAACAAAATTTTGAAGAGAAAGTGAAATCCAAAGAAATTTTGACATAGTTTTCAATAAAAAGATATTTTGAGAAATTTTCTAGAAAAATGACAATTTTGAAATTTTATAGAAAAATGACAATTTTTAAATTTTATAGAAAACTTAAATTTTTAGAAAAAATCAATTTAGACGATTTTTTTTAAAAATACTAATTTTGAAAATTTTCGTAGAAATTACGTTTTTCTGGAAAATTTCACTTTTATAGAAAATTTTATCATAACTAAATTTTTCTACAAAGATTCTTGCATTACACTTTTTCAGAAAATTGCTTCAAATTTGAATTTTTCTAGAAAAGTATTTTTTGTATTTTTTTTTCTAAAAAATGGCGTTGAAAAAATAATTTTTCAAAAAATGTATTTTTCTTGAAAATCTCGTTGAAATTTTCATTTTTCTGCATAATATTGTTAAAAATGAATTTTTAGAGAAAAATCGTCGAATTACATTTCATTAGAACGTTTTGTTCAAATTGAAAAATGTTTTTAAATTATTTTATTTTTCTAAAATTGTATAGCAAATTTTTTCTAGAATTTTGAAAAAAAATTCCTGTTAAATTCAATTTACTGCTTCCCTAAGTATTTCAGCTGATTTAAGTTAAAGACATGCATTATTGCTATTGAATTCTGGAGATGATAGAGTGGTGTCTATCGAAACTGCAGTCAATTCTACCAAGCAATTAAAACTCTCTACCAATTTTTGTATTTGTTTCTATTACTTTTTTGCAACAGACAGAAAGTAAATGAAACATATGGTCTCAAACCAAAATAAATTCTGACTGAATTCTAGAAATATGCATATTCAACTATGTTTTCTAAAAAAATAGATTTCAACACCATTTTTTACAAAAATGAAAAATTTGAATAAATTTTCGAGAAAAATGAAAATTTGGAAACATTTTCCGAAAAAGTGCAACTTCAAGAATTTTTTAGAAAAATTTAATTATTTATTATGAACATTAAATTAAATTTTCTAAATAAATTTTGCCATAATTTTCAACTAATTTGTTGATATTTTACAGCATTATTATTAGTTGTTTTTTAGAAAAAGTCAATTTGACGATAATTTTTTGGAAAATACAAATTTTCAAATAATTTTCGTTTCTAGAAAAATTCAACTTTTAAGAAATTTGTTCAATTTTTAAGGATTTTTTGGTTAGAAAAATTTAATTTTGACGAAATATTTTAAAAATATTAATTTTGAAAACACATTCGTAAAAATTTAAATTTTCAAGAAAATTAAATGAAAATTTAACTTTTATATATTTTTCTGGAAAAAAAAATTCCACTTCAAAGAAATTTTCTAGAAATATACAATTTAAACTTAGTTTGCAAGAAAAATTAGATTTTTACACTATTTTAAAAAAATATATATTTGAAGGAAAAATGCAGATTTGAAGGAATTTTCTGAAAAAAATTAAATTTGGAGAACATTTGTGGAAAATGTAATTATTATAGAATTTTCGATAAAATTGCAATTTTATTTAAATTGTTTACAACAATTTTATTTCAAAGAAATTTTGACATTATTTTCAATAAAAATATTTTTTCTGACCAAATTTTCAAAAAAATAAATTTTTACAAATTTTTCTAAAAAAAATTCAATTTTTTTGAAATGTTATAGGAAAATTTAAATTGTAAATTTAAAAAAAAATCAATTTTGACAAAATTTTTTTAAAAAAATAATTTTAAAAACATTTGCATATAAAATTGCACTTTTATTTCATTATAACTAAATTTTTCTACAAAGGATATTGAATTACACTGTTCAGAAAATTACTTCAAATTTTTATTTTTCTAAAAAAGCCCTTCAAATTTGTATTTTTTTAAAAAATCGTGTTGGAAATCTAATTTTTCTACAAAATTTTATTGAAAATGTATTTTTCATATAAATTTCGTTGGAATTGCAATTTTCTGAATAATATTATTAAAATTGAATTATTCTAGAAAAATCGTTGAATTGTATTTCTTTAGAACATTGTGTTCAAATTGCAAAATTACTTGTTTTTTTTTTTTAATTTGTTACAAATTTTTTTCTAAAATAATGCAATTTCGTGAAATTTTCTGGAAAAATTCCATTTCAAAGAAATTTTCCTGAAATATACAAAATTGCAAGAAAACTTAGATTCCAAAGCCGTTTCTTTTTTTTTTTTTGAAAGATATATATTTGTAGGACTTTTCCTAGAAAAATACAAATTTGAAGGAATTTTCTGAAAAAACTTAAATTTCGAGATTTTTTCTGAAAAATGTATTTATTATGAAAATTGCTATTTTCTTCAAATTGTCTACAAAAATTTTATTTCAACTAAATTTTGTAGCAAAAGTGCAATTCCAACGAAATTTTTACATAATTTTCAATAAAAATATACTTTCGACGAAATTTAAAAAAAAAAAAAAATTTGGGAAATTTTCTAGAAAAATTCAATTTTGTAAAAAAATATTTTTTTTGTTTTTTTTTACAAAAAATCAAGTTTAAAATACTAATTTTGAAAACATTTTCGTAAAAAGTAATTTTTTTTAGAAAATTGCATTTTTCTAGAAAGTGCTATCATAACTACATTTATCTACAAAATTCTTGAATTACACTTTTTCAGAAAGTTGCTTTAAATTAAATTTTTATTTTTCTAAAAAATCGGGTTTGAAATCAAAAATTCGATGAAAATGTATTAGTCTTGACAATTTCGTTGAAATTCTATTTTTCTGCGTGATATAGTTAACATTTAATTTTTCTAGAAAAATCGTTGTAGTGCATTTCTTTAGAACACTTTGTTAAAATTGGAAAATTTTCTTGGAAGTATTTTTTTCTAAAATTGTGTTGCAATTTTTGAAATTTTCTAGAAAAATTAAAATTTCAAGACATTGTTGCAAAATATGCTTATTCAATTGTTTTCTAAAAAATAGAATTTAACTCCCTTTTTACAAAAATGCAAATTTGAAGGAATTTTTTAATCAAATGAGGACTTGAGAACATTTTAGAAAAATGTATTTAGTATGAACTTTTCTATAAAATGGCTGTTTTCTATAAATTGTCTACAAAAATTTAATTTCAACGAAATTTTGTAGAAAAAGTCCTATTCCAAAGAAATTTTAATATAATTTTCAATAAAAATATATTTTCAACCAAATTTTCAAAAAATGCAATTTTGAGAAATTTTCTAGAAAATGGAATATTGTTGAATTTAAAAAAAAAATAATATTTAAGATTTTTAGTTGATTGTTAACTCCGAAGAGAAGAAGTCTATAGTTTTGTTTTAAATTGAATTTCCCTGATGATGATTGTCGAAGACAATTGAAATATTGGAAACAATAAAAATTTAAAATAACTTAAACACCAGTTTTTTTAAATAATACATGACCTCAAGTTAAACCATCAACAACTTCACAAATTTAATTTCTACGAAAATATTAAATGAAATGTCATCATAACTAAATATTTCTATAACGATTCTTGAATTTCACGTTTTCAGAAAATTGCTTCAAATTTTCATTTTTTTAGAAAAGCACTTCAAATTTGTATTTTTTCAAAAAATCGTTTTGAAGATCTAATTTTTCTAAAAAAAATCGTTGAAAATATATTTTGCTTGAAAATGGCGTTGAAATACAATTTTTCTGCATAATATTGTTAAAATTATTTTTTTTCTAGTCAAATCGTCGAATTGCATTCTTTAGATTTTTTTAAATTTTTCTAGAATTTGACGAAATTTTTGTAGAAAATCCCTTTTGTATTTTTCTAAAATATGATGTTGGACATCTAATTTTTTTAAAAATTTCGTGTTGTACGTATTCTTCGTGATAAGTAAAATTTGAAGACATTTTCTAGAAATATGCATATTCAACTTAGATTCCTAAAAAATTTAATTTCAGCAGCATTTTTTACAAAAATGCAGTTTTGATGGAATTTTCTAAAAAAATGAAAATGTGGAAACATGTTCTGAAAAAGATTTTTTTAAGAAAAATTTAATTATTATGAACTTTTGTATAACATTGAAAATTTTTTAAAATTTTAAAATTTTACTAGAAAAATTTTGTTTCAACTAAATTTTGTAGAAAAAGTAAAATTTTAAAGAAATTTTGACATAATTTCCAATAAAAATATATTTTCGAACAAATTTTCAAAAAATTAAATTATTAGAAATTTTCTAGAAGAATACAATTTTATTGAAATTTTATAGAAAAAATAATCGTTTTTTTTGTTTTATTCGTAGTACATATTTTGTTTTGCACTTAGTTAGGCTCAAGATCGTTTTTGTTGTTTTCAGTATATGAAAACAACTTTGTTAAAAATTAAATTACAATGCAAATTTGAAGGAATTTTCTAGAAAAATGGATTTTCTGAAAAAGGTCAACATCAAAAAATTTTAATTATTATGAACTTTTCTATAAAATTGCAATTTCATTAAATTTTCTAGAAAAATTTAATATGAACAAAAAAATTGTTAATTTTCAGTAAAAATAAATTTTCGACAAATTTTTCTAGAAAAGTGGAATTCTTATGAAATTTATAGAAGAATAAAATTTTAAAGGATTTTTTTTTGTTATAAAAATTTAATTTTGAAGAAATATTTTAAAAATATTAATTTTGAGAAAATTTTTGTAAATTTTTTTTTTAGAAAATTTAATGAAATTTCCACTTTTATAGAAAAAATTATTGTAACTACATTTTCTACAAAAATTCTTGAATTGCATTTTTTTCGAAAATTCCTTCAAATTTGTATTTCCTCTAGAAAAGCTCTTCAAATTTGTATTTTTCTAAAGAAATTGTGTTGAAAATCAAATTTTTCAAAAAAAACAAAACGTGTTTTTTTTTTTGAAAATTTCGTTGAAATTACATATTTTTGCATAATATTGTTACAATTTAATTTTTCTAGAAAAGTCGTTGAATTACATTTGTTTAGAACATTTTGTTGAAAATGCAAAATTTCTTGAAATTATTTTTTTTTCTAAAATTTTATTTCAATCCTTTTTCTGGAATATATCAATTTCGTTAAATTTTCTAGCAAAATTAAAATTTGAAGACTTTTTCTGGCAATATGCATATTCAACTAAGTTTTCTGGAAAAAATTGATTTCAACACCATTTTTGACAAAACTGCCAATTTGAAGGAATTTTCTAAAAGAAATGACAATTTGGAATCATTTTGTGAAAAAGTGCAATTTCAAGAATTTTTGTATAAAAATTTAATTACTTGAAAAATTTGTCTATAAAATTGCAAGTTTCACTAAATTTTTTAGAAAAAAAATAATTTCAACGAAATTTTCTAGAAAAAGCGCAATGCCAATTAAATATTTAATAAAAATATAATTTTGACAAATTTTTCTAGAAAAAGAAATTTATGAAAAATTTAATTTTTAATGAATATTTCATTTTTATAGAAAATTTCATTATGTTGGAAATGTAATTTTTTTAAAAAATTAAAATTAATTAATTAAAGCTAAAAGTGTATTTTTTTTAATTTCGTTGAAATTGCATTTTCCTGCACAATATTGTTAAAATTTAATTTTTCTAGAAAAATCGTTGAATTTCATTTGTTTAGAACATTTTGTTCAAAATTCAAAATTTCTTGAGATTATTTTTTGTTTCTAAAGTTTTGTTGCAATCCTTTTTCTAGAATTATAGCAATTTTGTTAAATTTTCTAGAAACAGTAAAATTTGAAGACATTTTCTAGAAATGTGCATATTCAACTAAGTTTTCTAGAAAAATTGTGTTGAAATTTCTAACAAAAATGTTAATTTGAAGGTATTTTCTGGAAAAATTAAGATTTGAAAACACTGTGCAATTTCATGCATTTTTTTAGAAAAATGTAATTTTTATGAACTTTTCTATGAAATTGATATTTTTATTGAATTTTCTAGAAAAAATTAATTTCAACGAAGTTTTGTAGAAAAATAAATAAAATAAATTTTGAATAATTTCAATAAAATTACATTTTTCGATAAAAATTTTCAAAAAAAAATCAATATTGACAGATTGTTCTAGAAAAAGCAATTATTAAGAAATTTTTAGGAAAAAATAAGTTTTTAAGGTTTTTACAGAAAAAAAATCCATTTTAAGGATTTTTTTGTTAGAAAAAATCAATTTAAAAAAAATTTAAAAATGCTAATTTTAAAATAATTTTCGTAAAAATTTGATCTTTCCAGAAAATTTAATGAAAATTTCAATTTTATAGAAAATGTCATTATAATTAAATATGTACTTCATTAATAAATATAACAAAAATATATTTTCGGCCAAATTTTCAAAAATTGCAATTTGAGAAATTTTCTAGTAAAATTTGTAAAAAATTTATAGAAAAATTATATTAAATTTTTAAGATTTTTAGAAAAAAATAATTTTGACGAATTTTTTTAATTTTAAAAACATTTTCGTAGAAATTACATTTTTCTAGAAAATTGCACTTTTATACAAAACTTTATCCTAACTATATTTTTCTACAACAATTCTTGAATTGCAATTTTTTTCGAAAATTCCTTTATATTTTCTAAAAAATTATATTGTTAAAATTGAGTTGTTCTAGAAAACTCGTTGAATTGCATTTCGTTCAAATTGAAAAAATTTCTTGAAATAATTTTCTTTCTACAATTTTGTTGCAAACTTTTTTTTAGAATTATAGCAATTTCGAGAAATTTTCTAGAAAAATTAAATTTTGAAAAAATTTTCTAGAAATATGCATATTACGAGTAACTTTTCTAAAAAAAAAATTAATTTCAATCAACATCATTGTTTACAAAAATGCAAATTTGAAGGAATTTTCTAGCAAAATGAAGATTTGAAAACATTTTACGAAAAAATGCAATTTCAAGAATTTTTGTGGAATTTTATTTTTGATAAAATTTTCAAAAAAAAAAGTAATTTCTAGAAATATGCATAAGTTTTCTAAAAAAAATTAGATTTCAATTAACATCATTGTTTACAAAAATTCTAATTTGAAGGAATTTTCTAGAAAAATTAAGATTAGAAAACATTTTCCGAAAAAAGTGAAATTTCAAAAATTTTTGTAGAAAAATGTATTTTCGATTAAATTTTCAAAAAAAAATGTTGTCAAAATCACACAAATTTTTCAAGAAAAATGTAATTTTCATGAAATTTATAGAAATTTTTAAGGACTTTTTGTTAAGAAAAATTCAATTTTGACGACATTTATAAAAATACCAATTTTGTGAACATTTTCGTAAAAATTTTATGAAAATTGCACTTATAGAATAATTTACTATAATTAATTTTTTTTTACAAAAATTCTTGAATTGTATTTTTTTCGAAAATTTCTTCAAATTGGTATTTTCTCTAGAAAAAAAAAATACCTTGTGTTTCAAAAAAAGCATAAATTCCGCTAGAATCGATTAATTTATTACTTTTTCGTAAAACCTTCTGAAGTAATTTTTATACGGAAGGAAATCACGGTTTTTGATAATAATCTTAATTTAAATAAAATATTATGAGAGCAGAATTTTTATACCCTCACTTTAGTGATACGAGCGAGGGTATATATCATTTGCTACGGGCCAAAAGTGTAACACATCGAAGGAGTGATCTAAGACCCAAAGAAATGTCCGTCCGTCCGTCTGTCTGTCTGCCTGTCTGTCTGCTGGCTGGTGAGCACGATAACTCTCGAAAGGAGTAGCCGATTGACTTCAAATTTGGTATACTTGTTAAATAAATATTTTGGTACAAACATGTTTTATTTACAAATCAGTAAAGTTTATATGAGAGTCATTCAGTGGAAAGATGTACAATACTCACTGTACTGTTCGAATAGACATTGAAGGGGATTTTAAAAAAAGTGGAGCGCGCTCCCCAAATTAGTAGACCAACAAAGAAAACACAAGAAATTTGGGAAAATTTTTCTTTATTTCTCAACATAATCTCCTTTTAGCTCGATGTACATTTTTCAGCGCTTTTCAATAGCTTCGATCGTTTACAGTAGGAACTGTCTAGTTCCGGAAAAAAGTTGTCAGCCGCAACCTACTCCACCTTTTCTTTACGGTCAAATATTTTTCCGCCGAGCCATTTTTTTATGTTTGAAAACAAAAAATTGTCCGAGAGAACTTAATCTGGGGAATAAGGTGCGTGCTGAAGCGATTCGGAGTTCAATTCATAGATTTTGGCCATAATAAAAGTGGATGTGTGAACTGGTGTATTGTCTTGATTGTGAGCAAACGCGGCACCCATCTTGCGAACAGCTTTCTCATCAAAACATTTTGCGTCAATATGCGATATATGGCACTTTTTGAGAAGCCTGTGACTTCAGCTAGGTCACAAACCTTCATCCGACGGTCATCCAATACTATTTTTTGTTTTTTTTTTTTTTTACCTTTCAGGCGACCACTTCGGTTTTCGTCGAGTCAGTTTTAACCGTTGTTGACTAGTGTAATTCATTTTTATCGCAATATTTACGGAACTGACATTGCTCCTTCTCTTCTGCTTACTACAGCGGAGGTATATATCATTTTCTTCATATTTGTGTTTTGGATGAATAGCCGCGCGTGCAGCGATGGTATGTCAACCAAAAAAAAAATCGCCAACTGATGATCGACTCAGACGACAAACAAAATTCGATATGCGAAACTTCATATTTGTTTATAACAGATATTTTTGTCACTTGTTGTGGTGGCGTTGATTGGTGCGATCTGGCGATCTGGTGGCGTATGAGCGGGTGATTGACCACCAGCGCAGTGTTCCCGGAAAGGATACCAGATACTGTTGTGCGAATGCATAAAAGTACCGAAATAAAGTTATTTTTTTCTTCGAAATGCATTGAAGGCAAAATTTTGAAGGGAGCGGGCAAAGGGAGTAAAATTGGAAAATGATTCTATTGAATAGGAACGATTTCATAATTACAAATACTCGTATATTTTGATAAAGATATGATTGCTCATATCTATGAAAAATTTATAACAATGGATGAAAAGGATATTTTTCAAATTGTGATTCTGTAAACTTACGAGAGTACGGGAGGGGTTGTCTTTAATGTTTTGCAAACTAGGATATTATTAGCATTTTGCCTCTATAACACAGTACAACACAGATTTTGGGACTCAATTCTGAGAATTGGACCTGAAAGTAGTCCCAAAAAATAAGAACTTCTGCATCATTCATTTACTCAAGTTGGCTCAATTAATAATTTAATGGTCATTCGATTTTTTTTTGCTCAAGGTGGATTTATAGCACTTTTTCTAAATTTTTTACACGGTTATATCTCGGTATTCCGTACGGAATATCTCATTTGTGTCTGAAGCAAAATTGTAGATATTGAATGGGGGAAAAAATGCGGAACTAACCTACCGGAAAAAATTGCATCAAGTCCCAAAAATTTCAATTTATTACCTTTTTTCACCTTTTTTGCTCAACAACTGGATTACAAATCCACAAATTTTTTTGGAAGTGCCTATTTAGAATATATAATAATATAATATAATGAAAATTCAGAACATAGAATTCAGCGTGGACACTGAATTGCTCTTCTTGTTCAGAAGATGATTCAGAAAAGGGAAGTGAAATTTTTTTATTGATGTTTGTTTTTCCGTTGGCCACACATTTATGAATCCTAATTTTTTTGGAAAGTTTTGAAAATTTTTAGACGCACACGGGCGTGAACAAAAGTCATAAATGATGAGAAGTACCTGGCAGTAAAGTATTGTAAAATACGTAGTATTTATAGGTGTTCATTGATCGATTTCTGTCATTCAACAAGTGTCGACAAACGCGAAGAGTAAAATTTTTAAATTTTTAATTATAATTTAGAGTGAAAAACATTTTAAAAAGCAGAAAAGCATTCAAAATTTCAATATGGAAAATAACAAGTGCCCAAAAGTGGATGATTTTTGCTACGTTTGTGAGGAAATCAGAACAGCGTATTGCACAAACAGAATATTTGTGGATTTGTAATCCAGTTATTGAGCAAAAAAGGAGAAAAATTGTAAAAAAAAATTGTAGAAAAATAAATAAAATAAATTTTGAAAAATTTTAAATAAAAAATGTATTTTCGATAAATTTTTCCAAAAAAATGGCAATATTGGCAAATTTTTCTAGAAAAAGCAATTATTAAAAAATTTATAGAAAAAAATATTTTTTTAAGGATTTTACAAAAAAAAAAATCATTTTTAAGGATTTTTGTGTTAGAAAAATTCAATTTTAAAGAAATTTTTTAAAAATACTAATTTTCGTAAAAATTTGATCTTTCTGGAAAATTTAATGAAAATTTCACTCTTATGGAAAATTCCATTATAATTAAATATGTAATTCATTAATAAATATAATAAACATATATTTTCGACGAAATTTTCAAAAATTGCAATTTTGAGAAATTTTCTAGAAAAATTTAATTTTAAGATTTAAAAAAAAAAAATAATTTTGAAGATTTTTTAATTTTAAAAACATTTTCGTAGAAATTAAATTTTTCCAAAAAATTGCACCTTTAACAAAACTTTATCCTAACTATATTTTTCTACAAAAATTCTTAGTAAAATGTATTTTCGATAAAATTTAAAAAAAACGTAATTTTGACATTTTTGAAAAGTAAAATTTTTAATTATAATTTAGAGTAAAAAATATTTTAAAAACCAGAAAAGCATTCAAATATTCAATATGGAAAATAAAAAGTGCCCAAAAGTGGATGATTTTTGCTTTGTGTGAGTTTGTGAGGAAATCAAAACAGCGTATTGTCATTATTTGGATGGAATAGATGTGGTGCAAACAGAATATTTGAGGATTTGTTAAATTGTAAAAAAAAAAAAATTTTAGAAAAATAAATAAAATAAATTTTGAATAATTTTCAATAAAAAATTTATTTTTGAAATTTTTCCAAAAAAATGCAATATTGAAAAATTTTTCTAGAAAAATCAATGATTAAGAAATTTATAGAAAAAACATTTTTATGGATTTTATAGAAAAAAATCATTTTTAAGGATTAAAATTAAATTTTAAAGACATTTTTTAAAAATACTAATTTTCGTAAAAATTTGAACTTTCAGCAAAATTTAATGAAAATTTCACTCTTATGGAAAATTCCATTATAATTAAATATGTAATTCATTAATAAATATAATAAACATATTTTCGACGAAATTTTCAAAAATTGCAATTTTGAGTAATTTTCTAGAAAAATTCAATTTTTAAGATTTTTAAAAAAAAATATTTTGAAGATTTTTTAATTTTAAAAACATTTTCGTAGAAATTAAATTTTTTACAAAAATTCTTGATTTGCATTTTCATTCGAAAATTCCTTCATATTTTTCTAAAAAATGGAAAAAGCAATTATTAAGAAATTTATAGAAAAAAAATTAATTTTTTGAGGATTTAAAAAAAAGATCAATTTTAAAATTTTTTTGTTAGAAAAATTAAATTTTAAAGAAATTTTTTTAAAAATTTGATCTTTCTAGAAAATTTAATGAAAATTTCGCTCTTATAGAAAATTTCATTATAATTAAATTTGTACTTCATTAATAAATATGTATAACAAAAATATATTTTCTACAAAATTTTCAAAAATTGCAATTTTGAGAAATTTTCTAGAAAAATGCAATTTTGTTGCAATTTTATAGAAAAATTAAAATTTTTAGAAAAAATAATTTTAAAGACTTAATTTTAAAATCATTTTCGTAGAAATTAAATTTTTGTAGAAAATTGCACTTTTATACAAAACTTTATCCTAACTATATTTTTCTACATAAATTCTCGAATTGAAATTTTTATTCGAAAATTCTTTCTTACTTTTCTAAAAAAAATGGTGTTGGATTTCGAAAAAATAGCGTTGAATGCAATTTTCGTTGAAATTGAATTTTTCTGCATAATATTGTTAAAATTGAGTTGTTCAAGAAAAATCGTTGAATTGCATTTCGTTCAAATTGCTAAATTTTTTTAAATATTTTTTTTTCTAAAATTTTGTTGCACATTTTTTTACAATTATAGCGATTTCGAGAAATTTTCTAGAAAAATTAAATTTTGAAAAAAAATTTCTAGAAATATGCATATTAAGTTTTCTAAAAAAAATGAGATTTCAATCAACATCATTGTTTACAAAAATGCAAATTTGAAGGAATTTTCTAGAAAAATTAAGATTTGAAAACATTTTCCGAAAATAGTGCAATTTCAAGAATTGTTGTAGTAAATATTCGATAAAATTTTCAAAAAACCTAATTTTGACAATGCGAAAAGTACAATTTTTATTTTTTTAATTATATTTTAGAGTGAAAAACATTTTAAAAAGCAGAAAAGCATTCAAAATTTCAATATGGAAAATAAGAAGTGCCCAAAAGTGGATGATTTCTGCTACGTTTGTGAGGAAATCGAAACAGCGTATTGTCATTATTTTGATGACACAGATTTATGTGGTGCAAAAACAGAATATGTGCTTCAGACACATTGGAGATATTCCGTACGTTATACCGAGATATAACAGTGTTAAAATATAGAAAAAGTGCTAAAAATCTACCTTGAGCAAAAAAATCGTATGGCCATTAAATTATTAATTGAGCCAACTTGAATAAACGAATGATGCAGAAGTTCTTATTTTTGGCGCTACTTTCACGTCCAATTCTCAGAATCGAGTCCCAAATCAATGAGCTGAAAACGGCTGTACTGTTTAAATATTACTTGTGTAGATTTCTAACTCTAAAAGTATTTCTTCGACGTTCCCCCGTCGCCAGCCACCCATATTGCCCTCATCCACCACTCACCACCAAAACTAATCGTGTGTGATTATTTTCCCCTTCCTCAAAATGCTATCTAATCTAAAATTAAAATATTTACCAGAACAATTATCACACACAACAATTTCACCAAGCAGCAGCAAAAGCGAATCGCTGATATTCGCCAAATGAAGCGCACAAACAAGTGAACACTAACCACAACGTCATTATTTCATAATTTGAATTTATCAAATTTCACGGTCATTGCTCGAAGTCATGGCCACCGCCACAAACGAAAGATTATTACAAATATGTGCATAGTTCCTCACGCCCCAATGCCCCCCAACGACTCCTCCGCGGCACCCTTCTTCTAGAGTCTGAATAATTTCAAAGTGTTTTCAATTTTTTTTTTTCAAACTAAAAATAGTCGGCTAGTTAGATAAAAAAAATATATAAATTTTGCGCAAATATAAACACTCGTAAAGTGAGCTTCACACAATGCCCGTTTGGACGGACGGACGGATGGACGGACATACAGGTGAATGTGATTGCAAATGTGACTGCGGCAGCGAAGCAATCGCAATGGCATATCTATTTTTCTTGCCCGGTTTGGTCATCGTGTGTGTGCATATGACTTTTCAAAAAAAAAAACTGGCAAAAAAAGATAGAAAATATAAAAAAATAAATAAACAAGAATTGAGATGCAGACAAAAAATAGCATTACCCATCACTAGGCTACACGTGCCCATTATTATTTTGTGGCATTTGCAGCAGCGCGTGTATGGTGGACCTTAAAAAAACACTTAAAGTGTAAACACAAACATAAAAATGATCTAAAAACATTTGCGCTTTTATTGCGAATGCCAAGTGAGGAGAGAGAGGAGGTTTGGTTGGATGGCGTAAATGTCAAATGATGAAATGAAAAGTGGGCTAAGAGAATTGTGCGCTTCACTGTTCACTGTTTTCGAAAACAACAATCGTTAAACTGCTCCAAATGCACACACGTGGAGAGGTGATAAAACTGATTCGGGGACACGAAAGTAATTACGTTAAGCTGGCATCGCATGTAATGAGTTTATTGCACATTACTAGAGAGAGTGCAACGAGAAATTACAATAACCTCACTTTATTGGAGGTGAATGAATATACTCGTGTGTAACACAACGAAGGAGTGACCTATGCTTCTAAGTAGGTTTGTTCGGCGGAAATCCGTTTTAAGATATTTTAGATTATTGGAAAAATGTCCGCCCGTCTGTCTGACTATTGTGCAAGATAGATTTCCAAGGTAGTGTCCGATTGACTTGACATTTTTTGGTATGTGACAATAGCATTTCCTTTCTCAGGTTAAGTTCGAAGGCGAACCATATTGGCCCACAACTTTTAGTAACTCCCCCGTAATGTTTTAAAATTTTGTGAAATACACCGCACAACATTTTCGAGGTCATCGAAAGTTGAATCCGGTTTGAATTCGGTTTGAATTCAGTTTCTGACAGTGCTTATCGGGTGTAACAAAGTTCAATTTTGGTTTAGCTCCATTTCGAATATTTATCCGAGAAAATGAAAATTTTCCAACGGATATATCTAATTAACAATTGGGAATTTTGTTTTACGGCCCTCAGCATAATTGTAGTTATGAACTAGCCGAGAAAGCACAAAATTGTCAATTTCTTGAGACATTTCTCCATATAATTTATTATAAATCTGGAGGACGGGGGATGACATGTTCTACAAAAATGTTGGCCTTAATGGCAGAGCACACCAAACATAACATAAATACGAAAAAATAGTCAAATTCCAGCCAAACCACCCCGTTATTGCTTTGTACAAGGTGGCGCAAAAGTAATCCTCCTATCAGAAAATGCTATAAATTTTGCGATTGGCCCCTAATGTCAGTTCTGTTTTGACATTTGTGTAGTAAACACATGCGAAATACACGTTAATAAACAATGTTACGCTACACTGCACCAGAACGCGGAATATTGCTGACTATTTATTTGACCAATAATCGGTCGGTGACTTTGGCACAAAACATCGAAAGGTTACTTTAGCGCCACCTTGTACATTAGATCGTATGAATATTAATTAATGTTACCCTATTCAACAAAACGTGTTTTTTTGTGTCCGAGACCTAAATTTTGTGTTGATTGAGGCATACATATTTTTATGGAAAATTTTATTTATTTTTTATTTCAAGGAAGTTACCCTTAGTATTTGGATCATATAGTAACGGGTTTTCCGGTAGGGATATAATTTTGAAGTGACATGTCATGATCTGTCATTTGCTTTTCATTGTATTCATCATGGAGAGATATACGCAAGAACAACGTTTAAAAATTATTCAGTTTTATTATCAAAATAATCGTTCTTCAATTGTAACTTTTCTTGCGCTAAGTCCATTTTTAAACCAAAAAAAAAACACTTTCCAATCAACCTACGACATTGACACCCATAAGTAATATTTTAGCTCTCGTTAAGAGCTATCTTTTTGCCATCAACCGATTCCCGATCCGACATACCGTTAAGGAGCTAGAGCAAAAATAAACTTTCCGTTCACATTTGAAAATGATGCTAAGTCCATTTTTTTAAAAATCAAAAAAAAAACCAGTAAGGAAAGGCAGAAAGTCGGGCGGGGCCGACTATATAATACCCTACACCTCCCTAACAATGCGATAAGGGCCATTGCCATAATAATTTGGAATAATTGGTAAATGGGTAGAAACGTATTATCTAATTCTGAAACGATAATCGCTAAATTAAGCAATATTCGTTCCTAAAGTGAGAAACATCTTTCTGGAAAATTTTAATGATCGGAAGTAAAATACAACTTCTATAGCGGTTTGATACCAAATCAGGAGGAACATATATATGGAACTTTAATATAAATCTGAAACGATCTTCCCTGAATACTTATTCATGTAAAAAGACCTGCTTCTGTCGAATTTCGTACTGATCGGATATAAAATACAGTCTCTACAGCGCTTACATGTCAAATCGGGGGTAACATATATATGGGAGCTATATCTAAATCTGAACCGATTTTCTCCAAATTTGGCAGTATTCCTTCATGTAATAAGAAACCTCTTTCTGCCGAATTTCGCACTGATCGGATATAAAATACAGTTTTTACAGCGCTTACAGGTCAAATCGGGGGTAACGTATATATGGGGGCTATATCTAAATCTGAACTGAATGGCCTCCAAGAATTTGTGATTTGACACCATTAGATAATTTCTTGTGGGTTATTTGAAGTCATTGGTCTTTCGAAATAAACCAGACTCTCTTCAAGCTTTACAAGTCAATATTGAACGTGCCATTCATGACATATGACTTGATTTAGTGGAAAAAGTGCTCGAAAAATGGGTTCATCGAAATCGTTTCTGCAGAAGAAGTCGTGGAGGCCATTTGAATGACGTTTTATTTATAACTTAATTGTATCGATTGTACTTCACATTAAATAAAATACTTTAAATTAAATCACAAGATCTCGGTGGCCAATTGTGATCACCTCTTCGGGAGATAACACGGTCCGGAAACTTTTCCCGTAACAGAGCAATGGTTTCGTTGCTTGTGTGGCACGTTGCGCCGGCTTGTTGAAAGTAAACGTTGTCCAGATCAATACCATCCAACTCCGACAATAAAAAATCATTAATCATCTCTCGATAGCACAATCCATTCACCGTAACTGTTGATCCGACCTCATTTTCAAAAAAGTAAGGTCCAATGATCCTGCCGGATCATAAACCGCACCAAACAGTCACACGTTGAGGATGGAGAGGCTTCTCAACAATAACTCTTGAGTTTTCCGAGCCCCAGATACGACAATTTTGCTGGTTGACGTAGCCACCGAGGTGGAAATGGGCCTCATCAGTCAAGATGATTTTTCGAATTTTAATAATTTCATTTTAGTAATTGCTCAGTTTCTACTTGTCAAATGTCAAAGAGTAAAAGCTTCAAAAGTGACAGCTACCGAAATACCGGGTGATTCAAAATAACACCTCTTGTTGGAAAACCCTGTACTTGTTGTGAAAAAATGTTGTTGTCAAACCCAACCCCATCTCAATCAGGCACAATACAACTGGATACTTCTGGAAACAGCTGAAATTTTCTACCCTAAAGGGTAAACTTTTTTTAATGACACGATTTTTCACCTGAAGTTTTTCATGTTATTTTCTGATGTAGTTTGGTATTCTATTCACGAAACTTATGAATGGTCAACAGTTAGGTCAGAATTTTGAATATTGAACTATAAAGTTGGCTTTTTACTAAAAAGTTTGATATGTGGTAAGATTACATCTCGCTTTGATCCACACAATGGCCTCCTAAATTTGTAATATGTTATAATATACAAGCTTTCTTATTTACGGTTTATGTACAACTTAAATAAAAGATATCAGCCAATTACAAGCAGAGGTGTTTGTCGGGGAGCTCGCGAGGACATTTTACTAAAAATTGTGATATTTTTGATAATAAACATATTTTAATAAAACATATTAATGCTGCTATTCTCGTATTCATAACAACAATCATTCATTAGTTTTTACTATCACATTTCTTTCATTGGATTTTTAAAAAACTTATTCTGGAATTTTTGTGATAATATGAAAGTTTTTTCATTTTAAAAATTATGACATTGTTACCCAAACAAAACAAAAATATAAAAGCGAACTTGTTTCTATGTTTAAACCGATTGAAAAAAAATGTATATCAATGTGGCAAGGACATTCGTTTATTTTTATGTGACACGTAAAATTAATTGAAATGGAGCCATCAAGGTAAGATGCAACTTTTATCAATATTTATAAATTAATTCCATGGAATTTCAGCAAAAAAAAAAGAAAGCGGAAACGACTACGCCGGAGCAATTGCGTTTCTACATAAGTTTTGTGAAAAACCGCCCCCAAATGCTAACAGGCAAGTATTGTCCAACATCAAAATCGACTTTGGATGACTTGTGGAATGAGGTTTCCGATGGACTGAATGCCAAAATATAGGCAATCCATTATAGGCAATTCATGTACATATATTTTTATTTATAACTATTCGTATAATTAAAGAGATTACAAATGTGATGAAAGACATAAGGCACATATGTTGGCGACTGGGGGAGGTTCTTCCATGACAGGGCTCTCCGAATTTGAAGACTTGGCCCTGTCAGTGTTGTGTGCTAAAGCAGTTACTGGGGTAAATTCTGTGAAGACAATGGGGTTTGAGGTAAGTTTATTGCAATTTCATCTGTTAATTGGAAATACATTTTATTTTAGGAAATTGTTCCTGTGCGGGACTCAAGTTTTGGATCAATTATAACAATAGAGGATAGTATTGATGATGGTGGTACAAATGAATGTCTTACAGCATATGATAGTTGTGCTTCTGCTGAAGATCATCCCATTGAAATTTTAGAAGTGGACCAAAATCCACAATTAACAATAGGTATTACATTATTTTGTGATATTCGGAAATTAATGCAATATATATGTATGTACTTCGCATTTCTTACACATTTTCTATTCGCATTATCAGCTAAGAAGAATTCATATAATAATGTTTCCCTGGAAAACAAACTACATAGAAACGCCGTATTGTATGACCAAATAGTGCAATCAATTGATGATAGAAAGTTTAGTGAAACCCAAATTGTTAAGGGGATCGCGATGTTGCTACTGCAACCGGAAAAATGGCAGCATCAATTGACAAATTGAACGTCACGACGAAACTTTACACATATCTTTTTTTTTTGGCCCAAGGACGATCCCTATTGAATTGTTAAAATCGGTTCAGATTTAGATATAGCCCCCATATATATGTTAGCCCCGATTTGACATGTAAGCGCTGTAAAAACTTTATTTTATGTCCGATCAGTATGAAATTCGGCAGAAAGACGTTTCTTCTTATATGGATGAACACTGTTAAATTTGGAAGCAATCGGTTCAGATTTAGATATAGCCCCCATATATATGTTACCTCCGATTTGACATGTGAGCGCTGTAAAAATGTTATTTTATATCCGATCAATGCGAAAGTCGGCAAAAAGAGGTTTCTTTCTACATGAAGGAATACTGCCAAATTCGGAGAAAATTGGTTTAGATTTAGATATAGCTCCCATAGATATGTTACCCCCGATTTGACATGTAAGCGCTGTAGAGACTGTATTTTATATCCGATCAGTACGAAATTCGACAGAAGGAGGTTATTTTACATGAATAAGTATTCAGGGAAGATCGGTTCAGATTTATATTAAAGCTCCATATATATGTTCCTCCTGATTTGGTATCAAACCGCTATAGAAGTTGTATTTTACTTCCGATCATTAAAATTTTCCAGAAAGATGTTTCTCAATTTAGTAACGAATATTGCTTAATTTAGCGATTATCGTTTCAGAATTAGATAATATGTTTCTACCCATTTACCAATTATTCCAAATTATTATGGCAATGACCCTCATCGCATTGTTAGGGAGGTGTAGGGTATTATATAGTCGGCCCCGCCCGACTTTCTGCCTTTACTTACTGGTTTTAATCTAGATTTTAGATATTAATTACATTCTTACTTTTTTAATTAAAACCTACATTTTGCAGATGAAACCCTCTTTTTTGCACATATTGAAATTGAACATCATACGAAATTGTAATGTATACATTTACAACGATGAAACATATCGAGATCTTGTTCTTTCTCCATCTCTGTGGAATTCAGTTTCCACTGTGGCTGAATGGTTTATGTCATTTTGATTAGGCTCTTCTACATCATCAGCATCATCTATATCAGCCGGTATTCCACTTCTTACCATCATATTATGAAATATCATACATGCATATATAATATTGACTGCTTTCTCATGTATGTAGGTAATAAAAGACTCTAGTCCGTGAGTGGCATTTAAACCTTGATTTTAATAATCCAAATGGCCTTTCTATACAATTTCTCGCTTTTTTGTGTAGCCGATTGTACCGATGTTCCTTTGCATTTGATGGTCTTTTAATAGGAATCAAGAGCCACGGCTCACGTGGATATCCACTATATCCAATAAGCCACGTGTCATCTCCATGGTTTGCCATCAAATGAATTCGTGCCGGAGTGGTGGTCCAAATGCCAGAATCGTGGCATGACCCTGGAAGATTTGCATTCACTGATGTGAAAATTAAGCGGTGATCACATAAACACATTTTAAAATGGTTGCGAACAATAAATATATTTGGACCAACTTACAGCTTCTACATTAATACTATAATTTCCCTTCCTGTCAATATATTGTAGTGAATGGGGCCTAGAGGCATCATATTGTGAGGGTGCCAATATATTAATGTGGGTGCAATCAATCGCCCCGATTGTCCCCTTTATACCATAAGTATTGTGGAACCTTGAAAATAAGTACTTGATATATTGTGTATTTGGTGTTTTCGTTGACCAACATACCCAATCTTGCAAATTCCGCAGAACACCACGCATTCGAAGGAATTCTTCTCTCTCCGCAAAAATTTACTATCACAATAATTTCCTTGTCACTTGGTCGAGAATAGGGCTGTAAATATCATAATTCAAACAAATTATATTTTTGCAACAAACGTCTTCTCATTTATTGATAAACTGACATTGCTTGTGACAAACGCAATGACCGTTTGCAACAAACGTTTCACAAAGAAAAGCTTGTGAGCAAATGCAATAAGCGTTTGCACCGAACGTTTGGAACGGTTTGAAATAAATATATAAATAATTTACGATAAGTACACTCAACGATTGCTATAAACGTTTCTTTGGGCTTTGGGATAAACATAAATCGTTTGCGACAAACATAGACCACAAAAGAAATTTGTTTGTCTTATTTTTCGTTTGGGATTAACGAATTTTTTCGTTGCGTGTAGAATCTGTCCGATTTGTCCTCTTAGTGACTTAGAAACCGCAAATTTCAACTGGTTTGTGTTAAAAATTGGTATTGAGGCTGTATTTATACCCAAAAATCTTCACACTGAAAACGGTCGCCATAAGTCCATGTTTTGATATAACCCCCAATACTGAGGTCTTTCTAGATTTTACTTCTTAACGCAACAAAAACCAAAAAATTCAACGTATCGGGTTGAAATTTATTAATATGCGATAATTTGTACTCTAAACCATTCCCATACGATCCATCGTGGAGAGTATATAAGATTCGGCATTGCTGACCTTACCACACCGTGTGTACTTGTTTCTTTCTTAGGTTAAGTTCGAAAACGGATCATAGGGAACCATGCGCACTAGTAGCTATCCCTCAAAGTTTTACAATTTGGTGAAATTCACAGAGCAAAATTTTTGAGGTCATCGAAAGATGACTCCGTTTTGACTTCAGTTCAGTATCAAAGTCTATTAGGATACTTAGTTCCTCGATTTCCTTCCTTACCTAAATTTGGGACCTTAATCCTGATCAACATTTCCCCAAGTTTTTCTCCTAATTATCTTATCTAATCTGCCTTTTACGAACTGTAATTACTTTTATCAGTCCTCCTCTACCAGACATATATTTTCAATCGCAAACACGAAATACATTTTCGCGTTCAGAAGATTATTCAAGTAGATATACTAAGGACTTTTAACGGGGTTTTCAACGGGGACGCTACAAAAGTAGACCGACAGGCACAGCAAACGACGCTATATTTTTTGCCGCTCTTTTGACATTTCTCCTCAGTAAGGTTTGCCATTTCATGATGGAAAGATATACGAGCCAACAACGAGTCGAAATTATTAAAATTTACTACCGAAATTCGGAGTCAGTGGCCTCAACGTTAAGAGCGCTACGTCCAATTTATGGTCGTCATAATCGTCCTAGCAGATCAACAATTGAGCGTCTAGTTGAAAAATTTGAATCCACAGGCACAGTACAATATGTTCCCGTTCCAGTGAGACAAAGAAGTGCCCGTAGTGTCGAGAATATTGCTGCCGCTGAGGCTTCAGTTGAAGAAAGCCCAAATGTGTCTCTCACTCGTCGTTCTCAAGCGTTGGACATCTCTGTGACGTCGTTGTGGCGAATTTTGCGAAAAGATCTTGGCCTACAAGACGCAAGAACTGAAGCCGCTTGACCACCAGAAGCGTCGTATGTTCGTGAATTGGGCTGAGCAACAGCTTGAAAATGATTCGGATTTTCATCGAAAAATCATCTTCAGCGATGAGGCTCATTTCTGGCTGAATGGCTTCGTCAATAAAGAAAATATGCGTTATTGGTCAGACAGCAATCCACACGTACTCCATGAGTCATCATTGCATCCCGAAAAATGTACGGTTTGGTGCGGTTTATGGGCCGGTGGCGTCATTGGGCCGTACTTCTTCCGTGATGATCAAGACCGCCACGTTACTGTGAATGGGAACCGCCACCGTTCAATGATAACCGAATATTTTTGGTCCCAATTGGATGATATGGGCTTGGAGGACATATGGTTCCAACAGGACGGCGCCACAAGCCACACAGCGAATGCCACAAACAATTTATTGGAAACCAAGTTTGGAGAACGTGTAATCTCACGAAATGGTCCAGACGATTGGCCGCCTCGGTCGTTCGATTTGACGCCGTTAGACTATTTCCTGTAGGGCTACGTCAAGTCTATCGTCTATGCCAACAACCCAGCGACGATTGATGAACTTCGTACGAATATCGAACGTTTAATTGCAGCAGTATCGGCCGATTTATCCTCGAAAACCGTCGAAAATTGGGTTCAGCGTCTGGACTTCTGCAATCGTGCCCGTGAAATCGAGTTCCATACATAATGGCATCGAACGTACTTTCACAGGAATTTCATTGATATCCAAAACCGTTTTTGTTTTATTTAAAAAAAACTTTTGTAGCGCTCTTATTGACGGACCCGATACCTTCAATACTACTTACGCGAATCTTCTGATATTTCACACATAGTATTAGTTTGTTAGTCGCTAACACGTCAAGAAAAAGGGAAGTTGCCACGCCCCTTTTGGTACCTCCCACACAAATGGACCATTTTGCACCAAAAGTTAACTGCTTATGGCTTTAATATCAGTTAATACAAATGCTTGAAATTTTGTACAGTGTAATGCTTTTATAGTGCCTAGAGTCCAGAATAAGCTGTTTACTTTTGGTACAAAATGGTCCATTTGTGTGAGAGGTGCAAAAAGGGGCGTCCCAATAACGGCCACTTTTCTCTGGACTCTAGGTACTGTACAAGCATTACACCGTACATAATTTCAAGTATTTGTATGCACTGGTATTAAAGTTAAAAGCTGTAAATTTGTGGTATAAAAAGGTCCATTTGTGTGGGAGGTACCAAACGAGGCGGGCCAATAACGCCCATTTTTCTCTGAACTCTAGGTACTATAAAATCATTACACTGTACAAAATATCAAGTCTTTGTATGCACTGGTAATAAAGATAAAGCTATTAATTTTTGGTTCAAAATTGTCCATTTGTGTGGGAGGTACCAAAAGGGGCGTGGCAACTTGGCCCATTTTTCTCGAAGTTATAGTGACTTATAAACTAATACTATGCGTAGAATTTCAGAGAATTGAAATAAGTAGTATAGAAGTTATTAAATAATCAACATTTCACTAAAAGTTAACCCTTTGTTGGGGAGGTACTAGAAGGAGTGGACCAATATGGCACATCATCGAACTTAGCCGGAGATTGAAGAAAATATTACCACACACCAAATTTGAAGTGAATGGGTTACTTCTTTCGAGAGTTATCGTGCGCACCAGCCAGCAGACAGACAGACGGACGGACATTGCTCATTCGACTTAAAATGACCCAAAACGGATATCCACCGAATATACATAGGGTCTTAGGTCACTCCTTCGATGTGCTACACTTTTGGTTCGTAGCAAATGATATTGGGTGTTTTTTTTAGGGTTATAGAACTTCGAATTGAAATAAAACACAAGAAAATCGTTTTAAGGTCCATCAATTTGGCTTTATTGGAAGGATAATTTTATGCCTTTAATGTTTAAATATGATTTCGGGCATGTGGCCGCCGCGGCTGGCTCGAATAAAGCCAATTCTACAGGTCCAATTTTCAACCACTTTTTCGAGCATATGGGGCCGTATGTCGGCAATAACGCCACGAATGTTGGCTTCCAATTCCCCTAACGTTTCTGGTTTGTTGGCGTAGACGAGCGACTTCACATATCCCCAAAGAAAATAATCCAATGGTGTCAAATCACACGATCTTGGTGGCCAATTGAATCGACCAATTGATCGAATGTTTCCTTCAATAAATCGATTGTGACGTGCGCTGTGTGGCATGTAGCGCCGTCTTGTTGGAACCACAACTCATCCACATTCATGCCATCCAATTCGGGAACAAAATAGTCGGTTATCATGGCTCTATACCGGTCTCCATTAGCTCTCCGCAGCTCCAATTGCTGTGCACGGTGGCGAATCGATTCATTCGGGTCCTCTTCAACACTTTGCTCTACAGCGGCAATTGTTTCTTCGGTGCGCACTGTTCGACGTCTCTGCGGATGCGTATTATCACATAGAGTAAACGTGGTGCGAAAACGATCCATGGTTAACCGAATTAATTGCTCTGATGGACGATTATGTCGACCATAAAATGGACGGAGCTTGCGGTAAACTTCGCGAACTGAACCATTATTTTCGAAATAAATTTGCACGATTTGCAAGCGTTGTTCTTTTGTCAACCTGTTCATGATGAAATGGCACTGAACATAAATGACATTAGAGTTGCCAGATTTGACCACAAAATGCCAGTTTTATCTCTATTCGAAAAACAAAGCTGTAAAAAAACACCCGGTATATACCCTCCTCGCTAAGGTGAGGGGATAAAGACTTATGGCAAGTGATATCAAATACTTTTTGATTCTGTAATTAATATCACTTTCCCTGAATATGAGCCTTTTTAGCAATTCTTTACCAACGATTTCACTTTTCTGGTTTAATTTCTCTTCCTTCAAAATCCCATATATCGAATTATCATTCCTTTTGTCAAGTTTCCATTTCTCGAACTGTAATTCATTTCTCAGTTGTCTAGTGTATGTCTATTACCCAATAATCTTTCTCGTTTAATAGCAAATTTGTGTTGGTATACTTAGGAGCTGGATTACCTTTTCCTGGTGATTATTTTCCAGAGTTTCTTTCCCAATTACATTTCCTTATTTTGCTTTTGTAATCAATATTTACCAATCTTATCTGCCCAAGTATCTTTGTCAACCTCTTCAGACCCCTTTCTGAATCCTAATTTTTAACTTCCGAGATATATGCTGGACTATTACATGTATTCAATTAACTATGAATTCGGCTAGCAACCTCTCCAAACTGGTAGTGAATAAGAGAGAAACTTGGTGTCGAACCATGTATTTAATATAAAGTTGAATCAGAATTCTGCGATCCAATAAAAATCAACGAGTTATACAGGTCCCACTCATTAAACTCAGACAGCCCAGGTTTAAAGTAGAGTCATGACCTCCTGATACTGTTCGGCAGCTATATCGTTCACTACTGTAAATTAAAAAAAATAAAATCGAAAAGCTGTTGAGGCTTTCCTGTCTTAAAAACTAAAGTTTTTTAAGTGAGCCTAAAATTTCAAGATACATTTATTGCTCATTATATGGAAGATGGACCCTTAATTGTCTAGATCTGTAGGTAATTTCACCTTTTCTTCTAATTTTATTTATTTAAGGTATTCTTCACTTATAAACCAAAAAATATACAGCTATTGTTCATTATTTGAAAGATGGATCCTACATTGTCTTGGTCTGCAGGTAATAAATAGCCTTAGTGTAGTCCAAATACGTACTCTTCCTGTTCTTTCCTTTAAGAGCTAATTACCCAGAAATAACAAAACCAATTTCCGGTTCGACATTTTCGCATACCTCAGGAAATATTCGATTACTTAATTTCTACGAATAGATTACAATACCCGTCGTCGTCGACGTCGTATATAGTGTTATCAAATCGAACGAAAAAAAGACAAAATGTCAAGTGGCTACAAAGACCCAAGACAAGTGCCGCCCGCCCATTGTGGCTGCCGACAATTTTACGACTTTTGTCTGCTCCGAAAAGCGTCAATGAAATCCAAAAACAAATAATTTGATATGATAAGTAAAAGTAAATAAGTAAGGGCAAAGCGCCCAACGAGCATGAGTGGACTGTTTTCTTTTTCTGTTGTTCATTTTGACAGTAATCAATAAAAATAAACAAACAAAAAAATGAACAAATTTTGCTGGCGCCATCAAGTAATTTACAATCCAGCGGAAATTCTGGAGTGACAAAAAATCGCCAACCGCAAGCAAGGGTTGATGATTTCACGGAAACAGAAGAGGGGAACTTGTCAGTCAGATGTGTAAAACTTTTAACAAGACCACCAAATCGAATGATAAAATTGGAAAATTCCTAGGAAAAAATATGTATTTTCAAAAACTTACAACACCAGAGGGATAATAAGTGGTGGTGTGGTAATTGGTCAGAGAGGAAGGATATGTAGTGTAACTTAAATTAATCCAAATGTGTCAACATTTACAAGGGTGAAGAAGAATATATAGTAGTAGATTCGATAGCCAGGTAGTTGCGGTTGTGTCCAAGGGGAAAGGGCTGGTTGAAGGACTCTTTAACGGCCGCCCCCACCACCGCCCGCACCCATACCAGCTCCAGCTCCCATTTGCATACCAGCTCCGGCACCAGCACCAGCTCCACCACCGCCTTGAGTACCAGGTCCGCCACCACCCTGACCACCGACTCCGGCTCCGACACCCATACCCATCTGAGCTCCACCCCCAGCTTGACCACCTCCTCCACCACCAGGTCCCTGGGCAGCAACCATCTGACACAGCTAAAAAGGGAAGGATACAAAATTTAATATATCAAGTCCACTTCAAATTTGTCAACTAGTCAAAAGGATCACACACTCCCTCTCTCTCTCAAAACTTACGAGTAATGCTATCAAAGCAAACAATTTTAGAACAAATATCAAGATTTTCATTTAAAAAAAAAAACTTAGTTACGCTCTTTCAATAGAATAAATTGTAAACTTTCGGTATTCAAATCACAACTGTCAACATTTCGCGCAAACTTTCCAGTATTTATAGTTCGCCAAAGTGGCAACATTACATGAGAAAAATATATTTTGTATTTTTTGTCAAATGCAATTGTTTTAATTTGTTTGGACATTTTTTTCTTCCCAAGTTTTTTTTTTGATTACAAAATGGATAACATTAAATTGCATGTCTGTCAGTTGTGTGATCGATGTCGCCGCCATTGGGTCCATTCCTCCTGTCATCATCTTCAGTACAGACAAACCAAAGCAACAATAACAAATAATTATCAAACTAAATGTTTGTAGTGTGTCAACAACACTTGACAAAAACTTATTATTTAATTATATATGCAAACTATTTTATAAATATGATTTGGTGACAAATTCATCATTGTTAATAATAGTGTTTAACCTTACAAAAATATATTTTGAATTTTCCAAATCAAGGAAAATTGTAATCAGTGTTGGGAGTTTCAATGTGATTATCTCAAGTAAATATTATTAAATTAAATAAATAATATTTCATACGCCGACACTCAACTGGAACAGACCTAAAAATGGTTAGCTATCACAGGAAGGTATTTTTTCCTACACTAAAAAAAAAAAATTATCAAACTGATGAATAGCTACATTGGCCTGACGAAACATTTATGCGTTTCTCAACCTACAACATATCGGGTTTGGCAAATAGAGCGCTACAAAAGTTTTTTTAAATAAAACAAAAACGGTTTTGGATATCAATGAAATTCTTTATTCCTGTGAAAGTACATTCGATGCCATTATGTATGGAACTCGATTTCACGGGCACGCTTGCAGAAGTCCAGACGCTGAACCCAATTTTCGACGGTTTTCAAGCATAAATCGGCCGATACTGCTGCAATTTCACGTTCGATATTCGTACGAAGTTCATCAATCATCGCTGGCTTGTTGGCATAGACCATAGACTTGACGTAGCCCCACAGGAAATAGTCTAACGGCGTGAAATCGCACGACCGAGGCGGCCAATCGACTGGACCATTTCGTGAGATAACACGTTATCCAAACTTGGTTTCCAATAAATTGATTGTGGCATTCGCTGTGTGGCTTGTGGCGCCGTCCTGTTGGAACCACATGTCCTCCAAGTCCATATCATCCAATTGGGGCCAAAAATATTCGGTTACCATTGAACGGTAGCGATTCCCATTCACAGTAACGTGCCGGTCTTGATCATCACGGAAGAAGTACGGCCCAATGACGCCGCCGGCCCATAAACCGCACCAAACCGTAATTTTTTCGGGATGCAATGATGACTCATGTATGTAGTACGTGTGGATTGCTGTCTGACCAATAACGCATATTTTGTTTATTGACGAAGCCATTCAGCCAGAAATGAGCCTCATCGCTGAAGATGATTTTTCGATTTTTCGCGCTCTTAACGTTGAGGCCACTGACTCCGAATTTCGGTAGTAAATTTTAATAATTTCGACTCGTTGTTGGCTCGTATATCTTTCCATCATGAAATGGCAAACCTTACTGAAGAGAAATGTCAAAAGAGCGGCAAAAATATGGCGTCGTTTGCTGTCCCAGTCGGTCTACTTTTGTAGCGTCCCTGTTGAATCATTGGTTTGATGTAGAAAAAAACTGCCTGATGCCTGTTAGTTGGTCGCAATCCAAATTTTTTTTTTTTATATTATGTGAAGTACTATCGATACAATTAAGTTCTAAATAAAACGTCATTCAAATGGCCTCCACGACTTCTTCTGCAGGAACGAATTCGATGAACCCAATTTTCGAGCACTTTTTCCACTCAATCAAGTCGTATGTCATGAATGGCACATTCAATATTGACTGGTAAAGCTTGAAGAGAGTCTGGTTTATTTCGAAAGCCCAATGACTTCAAATAACCCCACAAGAAATAGTCTAATGGTGTTAAATCACAACTTCTTGGAGGCCATTCAATATCAAAATTTCTTGAAATAATCGAATCTCCAAACTTTTCTCGCAACAATTCAATTGTTTAATTGGCTGTGTGGCACGTAGCCACAATCGGTCAATGGCAAAAAAATAGCTCTTAATATGAGCTAAAATATTGCTCATGGGTGTCAAGGTCGTAGGTCGACTGCAAAGCGGTTTTTTTTGGATTTAAAAAAAATGGACGTGGCATCATTCGCAGTTCTAAACGGACGTTCTTGCTCGCAAATAATAATAATAAAAGTGCATTACATCTCAACTAGTGTTTTGTTTCGATTTATTTTTCTCTGTTCTCTCCTCACGGAACTATCACACAGAAAAATTACATTTATAAAACCAAGCGCGACTATGGCCTCCGCGGCCGTAGGCTCGTCTCAATTTAAAAGCAGAACAAGGCATTATACCAAGCGTATACATCTGCCTCAACTCCAGTTTAACGCCCAGCTAAATGGGTCTAGTACTTTGAGAAATAGATTCAGCGCACTAGCTGATCTTGCTGACGAAGGTATGGATCATGAATCCAACATAGTACCTAGTCTGAAGACACATAAACCACCACCAATCGTTGCTGACATTTCTATTCCCTTCAAAGAAATTCAACATTTATTAGGAAACGACTGCATCTATAAACGTTCATCGATTGGTACAAAAATTTTCGCCCAGAATGCGGAAAAACATGAGTTTTGTTTAAAATCTCTCAAAGAGAACAAAATTGAATTTCATTCTTTCAATCCTAAAGAAAAACGTTTATACACAATATTTTTATATGGTCTTCACCAAATTAGCTGTGACGATATCATTAATGATTTAAAAGGCTACAACTTATCACCTGTCTCAGTATCGGAAGTTAAAACCAGATATAGCTCACCGAATGATGCTATTTACAAGGTTAAGTTCACACGTAATTCATTCAATCCGAGTGTTTTGCGTAACATAAAATCAATTTGCAGTGTGATTGTCACATGGAAAAAGCACAAACCAAAACGGAATGAAAAACCAACTCAATGCTGGAATTGCATGATGTACGGCCATGGTGGAGACAACTGCAATAGAAAGCCCGCGTGCATGATTTGTGCAAGTGAACACAGAACTGAGAGCTGCCCATTAAATAAGAATGACAAAATACTTGTGGCGTACACTTGCTTTAACTGTAAAAAGAATGGAGAACCTCGGTTCGACCACGCAGCTAATGATGTAAATTGCCCTTGGCGTGCACTTTACCTAGAGGCCAGAGCGAGAGCAACTACTAGCAACCAGACAAAGAGACACACTCCCAAACGTAGTAACTCTTTTGTTAATGATGTTACCGATTACCACCCTGTAAACAATAATTTCGCCCCTGTAGATATAGGGTTAAGTAACTCTTCTACGGTAGATATAGTGTTAAGTAACTCTTCGCTGCGGATGAGACTGTCAACATTAGGATATGAAATCCCTTCGGACCATCGGCCTATAATCTGTTCTATCGATTGTTCATCCGTCAAAAATATAGATTTGAGTCACTTCCAATATAAAAATACGGACTGGGGTAGATTCCGTCAAATATTAAATTGCAGTATATCACTGTCGGTAGAATCATATTCTTCTGTACTAGCTATTGATCACGAAATCAAAAAATTCATCAAACTTATTCTGTATGCAAGAGATTTATCTACACCCACGTCGATTTTCCTTTTTGACATTCTTCAACTAATTGGAGAAAGGAAAAAATATAAAAGAAAATCACAAAGGGCTGAAAACGTATATCAGCAGAATATCTACGAACAGTGTTCAAAATTCCTCAACAGATTAATTAGCAGACGTATTAATAAACTCCGACATGAGAAATGCTCGAGTCTACTTATACGAATGAAACCAGGGGATAAGCGGTTCTGGAGAATAAGTCGTAGTTTGAGAGGCAAATCTAAAAACCAAATTCCCTATCTATTGCAAAATAACAAGAAAGTTTTATCTGATCATGAGAAAGCTGAAATTTCGGCTAGTGTATTCGCTAAATCTCACACACTTATCTGGGTGAAATACACGAATGATACCGAAATACGCAATATGCTGTCCAGATTAAAGTCATCTAAATCTCCAGGATTCGACGAGGTCCCATATATATTGCTAAAAAAACTACCGGACAAAGGAGTTAAACTGCTCTCGATACTATTCAACAGTTGTTTAAAACTAAACCACTTTCCGAATGTTTTTAAAAGGGCTAAAGTTATTGCAATAAATAAGCCCAAGAAACCAAAAGACAACCCCAACAGTTACCGACCCATAAGCCTACTGAGTAACCTTGGTAAATTACTTGAAAGACATCCATTCCCGACTCGAAGATTTTGTCAGCTCCCGTAATATCATTCCTAATGAACAATTTGGATTCAGGAAAGAACATAGCACAATTCACCAAATAAGCCGCATCAAAAACAAAATTATTTACAACAAACGTAACAAAAGATCTACAGGTGTATTGTTGATGGATATAGAAAAGGCTTTTGATACTATATGGCATAGTGGTTTCATCTACAAATTGATTAAGGCAAATATCCCAAAGTATCTCTGTAAAATTATTGATAATTTCATTGAAAACAGAAAATTTATAGTATCTGTCAATAATGCACTTTCAACATCTAAAACCATACCGGCAGGTCTACCCGAAGGGTCTGTACTTTCACCCTTATTATAATCCCTATATATATATCCGATTTTAAACCAAGAAATGAAACAGACATTGCGTATTACGCAGATGATACAGCGGTAATCACATCCAGTAAGCTGACATCGGCACTGCTAAAAAAAAATGGAAAAAAGTTTAATCCACTGCAAAAAATTCTACGAAAAATGGAAAATAAAAATAAATCACAGCAAGACTCAGGCAATTATCTTCCCATATAACAAATCACTCAAAAGACTACCTCCCAGCAAAATCTTGGTAAGTACCTGTCATTATTTCCTGCATTACCAAATAATGACATCTCATTATTCGCTGCATTACTTTCGGCTTATTAATAATGACTTACCAATAATAACAGAAATAAGTGATTTTTTGTTATCAAAATCATTTTGACAAATTTTAATATAATGCAATTGTGGCTATATGTGGGTTATTGTACAAGATTTATTTATATTTCAACATGTTTTCAATACCAGAAATTCGAATCTGGCATGAGGAAATTGTTTGTTTCGAGAAATATGCGCGACAATAGGCAAAAAATCATTTTAAATGGCCATTTCTACATATCTACTACTTATTTTATAACTTATTGGTAATGCATTATTCAAGTACATAAAATCGAGCTACAAATAAGTACTTATTATGCTACTTTATTGTATGCTTTTGGGATGTACTTTCCTCCAATGACATCCCCATGTTAAAATAATGAGAAAAGTAGCTAAATAATAAGTACTTACCATTTCCGAACTTTGCTTACTCGTCGAATTATTTGGTAATGAGAAATTTTGCTGGGCTAGTAGAACTTTACGATTTGGTAACAATAATATCAACATAAAATCGCAAGTAACGTATTTAGGAGTTTTAACCATATCGAATCTGCGTGTGGAAAAGCCATACAATCATTTAGAGCCCTATGGCCTATGTTAAACCGTCGTTCTACGCTCAACATTAAAAATAAAAGTTTAATCTACAAAACTGTAATCAGACCTATCC
This sequence comes from Eudasyphora cyanicolor, assembly GCA_963930755.1. Lineage (NCBI taxonomy): Eukaryota > Metazoa > Arthropoda > Insecta > Diptera > Muscidae > Eudasyphora > Eudasyphora cyanicolor. The sequence continues at coordinate 247,261,632 of OZ005735.1, forward strand.
TATCATACGGATCACCAATTTGGTATAAAGCTGCTAACCGTCATTTAAAGCGGTTGCAAGTTATCCAAAACAAATGTCTTAAAATGATCCACAATAAACATTGGAGGTATTCTACTCGCTCACTACATGAAGAAACCGGATACGACCTGTTCATTGACTTCGTACACAAAATAAACTAAAATTATTTTACTAAAATTGAATATTCTAATTATCCACTGATAAGAGAATGTATAGAATTATTATAACATATTATTTAAAAATTTAGTGAATTTTATTTAACACTCTGCAATTTATCAAATTGAAAAATCAATGCGTTATAGCAGAATATTTTATATATATTCACCCTATAGGCTATGCATTTTTCAAAAATATTTGATTTTTCCTACTTCCTAATTCAAATAAAGGTTTTTATCCTTTAAGTCGTAGGTCGACTAGATTTAAAAAAAAGCGCACGAAAATTTGCAATTGGAGAACGATTATTTTGATAATAAAACTGAATTATTTGTAAACGTTGTTCTTGCGTATATCTCTCCATGATGAAAATGAAAAACAAATGACAGATAATGACATATTACAGATGGCCGAAAGATCACTTCAAAATCATATCATCCCTATTGGGAAACCTGTTAAAAACTGAGAATTTTTCAATGTTTTTAAGAGGTATTATTTAAAACATTTTCAAAATTTTCACCAAAAATTGTATTTTTTCTCAATAACAGGTGGCGTAAAAGTAACCTTTCGATGTTTTTTGGCTGTAATTTAAAAAATTATTGGTCAAATAAATAGTCAGCAATATTCCGCGTTCTGGAGCAGTGTAGCGTAACATTGTTTATTAACGTGTATTTCGCATGTGTTTACTACACAAATGTCAAAACAGAACTGACATTAGGGGCCAAGCAAAATTTATAGCATTTTCTGATAGGAGGATTACTTTTGCGCCACCTGTTATTTATACCCTACACCACACTGTGGTACAGGGTATTATAAGTTTGTTTCATGGCAGATGTTTGTAACACCTGAAAATAACACAGCTAGACCCACCTTAAAGTATACCGATCGACTGAGAATCACTCCTATAGAAGCTGTATTTTACATCCAATCATTTTGAAATTTAGAATGGTAGAGTTTCTTGATCCATGAACCAACACTACCGAATTTGAAGAATATCGGTTAAGATTTAGCTATAGCTCCCATATATATGTTTCGTCCGATTTGGCCCTTTAGTCCCATAAAAGCTGTACTTTACATCCAATCGTTTTAAAATTTAGAATGGTAGAGTTTCTTGATCCATGAACCAACATTGCCGAATTTGAAGAAAATCGGTTAAGATTTAACTATAGCTCCCATATATATGTTTCGTCCGATTTTGCTCTTTAGTCCTGTAGACGCTGTATTTTAAATCCAATCATTTTGAAATTTAGAATGGTAGAGTTTCTTGATCCATGAACCAACATTGCCGAATTTGAAGAAAATCGGTCAAGATTTAGCTATAGCTCCCATATATATGTTTCATCCGATTTGGCTCTTTAGATCCAATCGTTTTTATACCCTACACCACACTGTGGTACAGGGTATTATTTAAGTATAAAATGTCCCAAAAGTAAATTTATGTAAACTATTTATACATTAATTACAAAATTTATATATCAGAGTTATTCAATATTACGAGAGTGGTGTATATTACGAGAGTGGTGTAGTCGGCCCCGCCCGACGTTAGCCTTTCCTTACTGGTTTGTAAGATATTGTTGAAACCGCTGATGGGATGAAAAAATTATGTTAAAAGAAGATGAAGGCTACTTAATTTAGGATTCTAAAAATGCATGCAAAAATATGTGGTGCAGCCAACCTCTAGTTTTTATCCGCGTTTATCTTTGTTGTAATATGTATATAACACAGTAAAACACATGATTTTGGGACTCAATTTTGAGAATTGGACGTGAAAGTAGCCCCAAAAATAAGAGCATTCGTTTAGTCAAGTTGGCTCAATAAATAATTTAATGACGACACAAATTTTTTTGCTCAAGGTGGATTTTTTGCACTTTTCCTATATATTTTCCCGTACGGAATATCTCTTTTGTGTCTGAAGCAAAGATGTAGCTACTGAATAGGAGAAAAAAATGCAGAAAAACCCTACCGGAAAAAAAGTGCATGAAATCCCCCATATGTTTATGTTTGTGCGCAATGATATGCAATTGGTTGCACGTTCAAGCGGTGTTTGTAAATACAGAACTGGGCTTGATTTTTTTGAGTTGAGATGACAGAAGTTGTTAATAATTCTTGTTCGTTCCGTTGACACTATTCCTTATAGCTTTGAGTTTTAAATCGAATAATTACAGCTAAACTTTTCCTTTAGCTGTCAAATAATTGTATTTTGACATACAATTTAAAAAAATCTTTGCATTCTACAGCAATATAGTGGCAAAAATTTACATAGTATATATGTATGTATATATATGGTACATACGTAGTATGTTAAAAAAATATCGCGAATTATGTATTTTTCCAAAAAGTATTTATATATTCATGAATATCTATTTTGTCGCCTTCAAAGTAATTCCCCTCAGATATAATACACTTCTGCCAACGTTTTTTCCAATCCTCGAAGCACTTCAAATAATCATTTTTTGTGATCTTCTTCAGCTCCTCCTTCGATGCCGTCTTTATGTCCTCAATCGTGGCGTAGCGTCGTCCTTTCATGGGCCTTTTCAGTTTTGGGAACAAAAAATAGTCACAGGGGGCTAGGTCAGGGGAATACGGTGGCTGCGGCACAATTACTGTGTTGTTTTTGGCCAAATATTCGCGCACAAGCTACGATGTGTGTGCTGGGGCGTTATCATGGTGCAAAAGCCAGTTTTTGTTCTTCCACAAATCCGGGCGTTTTTGGCGGATTGCTTCGTATGTATAAAACAAAGGCAAGTACAATAAATCAAGTACGATCGGGCATAAATCAAGTATTGATCAGGCTTAAATTAAGCACCGATCTGGCTTAAATCAAGGATTATCAGACAATAAATAATGTCTCTCTTCTGTTTCGAAATATATTTTTTGTGTGTATTCCGGTAGAAAAATTAGTTGTACACATAACGGTAGTATAGGGTGTATTTTTTAGGATCACAGCCTGGAGTTGGTAACAAACACTACTATCTTTGATAACCGATTTACCAGGTGATAGTTGCATTTTGTTTAGTTCGAATTTTCACTTCACAATGGATAGACTTACACGAGAGCAACGCTGGCAAATAATCGAAATTTGTATCAAAATAATGGTTTAGTTCGAATTTTTCAATTTTCAAAATATTGTTTAGCGATGAAGTTCATTTTTGTTTGAATGACATGGTGGGCACAATGTCACTGTCAACGGTGAACTGTATGGAGAAATGATTACACGTTTTTTGGTACCGATCGATAGCTAGTATAACTTAAATTTATTCAAATGTGTCAACATTTCTATACAGGGGAGGTGGAAGAAGAAGATATTGCAGTAGTTTCGATTGCCAGGTAGATGCCGTTGTGTCCAATGGGATATGTACCGAGGAAGGAGTGCTTAACGTCCACCGGAGCCGCCTTGACCACCAGCACCACCTCCACCGCCTTGATTGCTGCCTTGGCCTCCTCCGCCGCCTTGACCACCACCTCCGCTGCCGTTGCCTCCTCCGCCGCCTTCACCACCACCACCACCACCACCTTGACCACCACCACTATGACCGCCACCCCTGTTTGCAGCACTCTGAGAGAACTAAAAATGAATGATACAAAATTGAATGTAGTAAAAAACCTTTTCTATATCACACCTTTGTCAAAAGGACAAAAGGATCTCTCTCCTCCCCAATACTTACCAGTAATGCCATCACAACAATTACTTGTAGAGCAAATATCCAGAGCTTCATTTTAAAATGTTTTTTTTTTTTGATTTTTGCGTTCAATGGACTAAAATGTCAGCTTTTCAAAACTTTTGATATTCAAATCACTACTGTCAATACTTCGCGAAGACTATGCATTATTTATAGTCTTATTTCGTTGAAGTTGCAACATTACATGGAAAATTATATTGTGTATTCTCTTTTTGGATTTTCAGTTGTTGTAATTTGTTGGAATAAATATTTTCTGTCGATTTTTCTTGATTTCAAAATTGATAAAATTAAAAATATTGCATGTCAGTTGTGTGATTGGTGTCGCTGTTGCGTCCACTCCTAAAACTTCAATACAAAACAAAGCAAATATAAATAATTACACTATGCAACAACATTTTTGCCGAAGGGCAGTGCATAACATTCTGTAGAGTAAAATGCTTCACCGCTTTAAAAAAAACTTTGCATTCTAGAATACATAATAGAGGCATAGAGCCAGGAGAATATTCTAGTGACAAATCAATGACGAAAAACAATATATTTTTTTTTCTGGGATTTCGCCTACAGTATGTGGACCATATTTAAATAAAGCCGACATAACATTTAAATTAAAGGAAATTATGAGGGCCACATGAGCTTTCTGAATTTTTTCAAAACAAAATTTTCTATTTGTTTTAACGAAAGTTATTACTTAATTTCTGTTTCTACGTAAACCTGATTTTTTTAGTATTTTTTGCCTTCATAATTTTCATTAATTCAAATGGTATCCAGGCTTTATAGAACTATACTGCAAAAAAATATGGTCCAAATACTAAAGGTACCTTCGAGGAAAATTAGAATTTAAGAAAAAAAACTTTACCATAAAAATGTTTTTGTTTATTTTTTTTTTTTCGTAAAACAAAACTCCTCAATCTATAAAATAAAGTTTTTAGGTCTCGGATAGAAATTTTTTTGTTGCATAGTGTTATCAAACTAAATTTTGATAGGTTGTGTGTCAATATTTGATGAAATTATTTAATGTTTAATATTATCAAAAATCAGATTAACTGCTGGAAAACCTAATTCGTCATCGTCAATAACTGTGTTTAGCTCTACAAATATATTTATAATTTTCCAAATCGAGGGAAATTACAACCAAATGTGGGATTTTCAATGTAATTAGCTCAAGTAAATACATACATATTAATTAATTAAATAAAAAAAATATTTCACACATACAGACACTCAATTTCAACCGACTTGGGAGTAGTGAACTATCATAGGGAGTTTAAGATTTTAAATTTTTATATTTTTATTTTTTAATTTTTTCCGTACGTTGTCCAAGTATTTTGTGATACCCACTTATGATCATTTTAAGTTATATTTTCAGAAAAAGGGGAACAAATTTTGTCGTATTTTGGAGATATATAGAGGAATTTATATTAAACCAGTAAGGAAAAGCAGAAAGTCGGGCGGGGCCGACTATATAATACCCTACAACTCCCTAACAATGCGATAAGGGTCATTGCGATAATAATTTGGAATAATTGGTAAATGGGTAAGAACATATATGTATATGTATATGGATATATCTAATACTGAACCGATAATCGCTAAATAAAGCAATATTCGTTCCTAAATTCAAAAACATCTTTCTGGAGAATTTTGTAATGATCGGAAGTAAACTACAACTTCTATAGCGCTTTGTAACCAAATCAGGAGGAACATATATATGGAGGTGAGCGCCCCAGTAGGCGAGTTGGTAGCGTACTCGCCTATGAGTTTGGGGGTCGTGGGTTCGATTCCCACCAGAGGCTTTGGTCTGTCGCTGCAAAATTCAGCCATATGGTCTTTGTAACCCGGCCTTTCCCTGGACCTTAAAATTAGAATATAAATTTACTTTGTATTGTAATTTATATAAATAAATAAATAAATAAATAAATATATATGGAGGATATATATAAATCTGAATCGATTTTCCTTGAATACTCATTCATGTTAAATAGAAACCTCTTTCAACATACGTCAGTCTTAAACAGTCCCTGAATATACCGAGGAGATAATCAGGTATAATCTCAAATGCCTCTTGTAGCATGATAGGATATATTCCATCAAAACCAGGAGATTTAAAAGGTTTAAAGGTATGAATAGCCCATTTAACACTATGATGGGTGATAAGACTATCTACCAGTTCCTGATATCTATTCGACCGAATATGCACTTGATTTGACTGGTGGCTATTAGTAAACCGATCCGACTCACATCCTGGAAGATGCACTTTCATCAGATGCGTCAGTATATTTATAGGGGAGTTTGTGCATACACCAGATTCATCCTGAACACTGCCTACGAAGTGAGGTTCCTTAGCCATCATTTTTTCTACCAAAGAGTAGAATAACCCTATACTCAGTTTGGCGAAATTGGTGACCAATTTATGTGCCTCAAAAGATTCTGAAAATCAGTAGGCCGCGCGAAAAAGGTGTCACCCGTTTTGTTCAACAGCTAATTCAGACTTGGTGAAACCGCTTAACTATATTAGGCAATAATGTAGCTTAGAATACGCTGAACAAAGTCTGTTAACATTTTATTCCAAAAAAAATATTTTTTCTGTGCTTTTTTTTAAAAAAAAGTGAAGGAAAAAATATTTATGTTCACTTTTTTCAGCATAACTTACAGGGACTCCTAATTTTGCAATAACAATATTTGGTAAAATTGTAGCCACGGTAAATCTGAATAACTTTTGTGAACATGTTATAGCTCAACCAAAGCCCACAACTTAATACAAACACCAAAAAAAAGTCAAGCTGTATGAATAACATTGCTGCACGAATATTACCACAAAAGGGTTTTTTTTTGAGTGGAATTTTTTCATTTTTGGAGCTTGTGGTGTGTTCTGACATATATAGTAAAATACCAGTAAGGAAAGGCTAAAGTCGGGCGGGGCCGACTATATAATACCCTACACCACTCTCGTAATATTGAATAACTCTGATATATAAATTTTGTAATTCATGTATAAATTGTTTACATAAATTTACTTTTGGGACATTTTATACTTAAATAATACCCTGTGTGGTGTAGGGTATAAAAACGATTGGATCTAAAGAGCCAAATCGGATGAAACATATATATGGGAGCTATAGCTAAATCTTAACCGATTTTCTTCAAATTCGGCAAAGTTGGTTCATGGATCAAGAAACTCTACCATTCTAAATTTCGAAATGATTGGATGTAAAATAAAGCTTCTTCAGGACTAAAGAGCAAAATCGGACGAAACATATATATGGGAGCTATAGTTAAATCTTAACCGATTTTCTTCAAATTCGGCAATGTTGGTTCATGGATCAAGAAACTCTACCATTCTAAATTTCAAAACGATTGGATGTAAAGTACAGCTTCTATAGAACTAAAGGGCCAAATCGGACGAAACATATATATGGGAGCTATAGCTAAATCTTAACCGATTTTCTTCAAATTCGGTAGTGTTGGTTCATGGATCAAGAAACTTTACCATTCTAAATTTCAAAACGATTGGATGTAAAATACAGCTTCTTCAGGACTAAAGAGCAAAATCGGACGAAACATATATATGGGAGCTATATCTAAATCTGAACCGATTTCAACCAAATTCAATAGCGATCTTAACAGCTGCGAAATACTCTAAACTGCAAAATTTCAGAACGATCGGAGTGAAATTGCGACCTGTAGTCGACGAACAACTTTACATGGACAGACGGACGGACGGACGGACGGACGGACGGACGGACGGACGGACGGACGGACGGACGGACATGCATAAATCGACTCAGCTAGTGATTCTGAGTCGATCGGTATACTTTAAGGTGGGTCTAGCTGTGTTATTTTCAGGTGTTACAAACATCTGCCGTGAAACAACCTTATAATACCCTGTACCACAGTGTGGTGTAGGGTATAATTATTTTATATATAGTTACAGTGTATGGCCAACATTTTAGTAGAACATTTGATCCCCGCACTCCCCATTTTTGGGGGTGCTTTCTACGATTTGTTAAAAGAGGGCCAAAAATTACCGTTATATGGGGGAGCTAGAGGGTTAATATGCTCCTCAAAAATATTGGCCTTAATATTTTCTACAAAGCTGCTGAACAAGCCGTACACCAAAAAAATATTTTTGTTTTAGAGTTACAAAATAGTGAAATACTATCATTTGTGGGTGTTTTTTTTAGGGGTATAGAACTTCGAATTGAAATAAAACACAAGAAAATCGTTTTAAGGTCCATCAATTTGGCTTTATTGGAAGGATAATTTTATGTCATTAATGTTTAAATATGATTTCGGGCATGTGGCCGCCGCGGCTGGCTCGAATAAAGTCAATTCTACAGGTCCAATTTTCAAGTTGATGGACAAAACTCCAATTGATGTGCACGGTGGCGAATCGATTCATTCGGGTCCTCTTCAACACTTTGCTCTACAGCGGCAATTGTTTCTTCGGTGCGCACTGTTCGACGTCTCTGCGGATGCGTATTATCACATAGAGTAAACGCAGTGCGAAAACGATCCATGGTTAACCGAATTAATTGCTCTGATGGACGATTATGTCGACCATAAAATGGACGCAGTTGACGGTACGCAGTAAACTTCGCGAACTGAACCATTATTTTCGAAATAAATTTGCACGATTTGCAAGCGTTGTTCTTTTGTCAACCTGTTCATGATGAAATGGCAAACCAAACTGAACATAAATGACATTAGAGTTGCCAGATTTGACCACAAAATGCCAGTTGTATCTCTATTCGAAAAACAAAGCTGTAAAAAAAAACACCACAAAAAACACAATGTGGTATATGTGATATATTTAGGGTGCCTAGGCACTTTTAGATTATATTGATATGTTCACAAAACTTGTTCAGATTTATCGTGGCTACAAATTTGTCAAATATTGTTATTGAAAAATTAGGAGCCCCTGTAAGTTTTGTTGAAAAAAGTGAAAAAAAAAATGTTAACAACATCCATAGGATTTATGTTAGCCCCCTTTGCACAACAAAGTCCTAAAACATAACTACAATGTGAAGTTGTAAGTATAGCCTGAAACGATTATATTTCATTCGCTTTGATAAGTCCCCCATCTTCTCTTTCAGTGTTTTTTTGGTGGATTTTCGTCAAATTCCTAATTAGATTATTTTATTGGCAGAACTATAAATCGTCAACAGAAGCAAAAATGGGACAATAAACCAAAAATCACCATGGAAAGTTTTTAACGCCCTTCTATGAAATAACTGACGAATTTATTAACGGAATTTAAAAGGGCATAAAAAAAATTATTTCTTTTTTCATAGTTAAAAATTCATATATGTATTGCACAATTTGCAAAAACTATCATTATAAATCACGTTTTGTGCTTTATTATATGCATCAATATGTTTGGGTCCTGAAAATTCATTTTTCCTACCGACACAAGTTTTTATTTTATTTATTTTTTGTTTCTCAGGTCAAATTTTCAAAAATGATGATTGAACCTTTTGCATTTCTGGTGACGATATTGAATTTTGTGTTAGGTTTTTAATACCCTACAACATTCGTTAGTGCAGGTTATTATAGGTTTGTTTTGGGCCAAATGTTCGTAACACCGCAAAATATTGGAGCTAGATCCACCTTTAAGTATACCGATCGACTCAGAATCTCTAGCAAATTCGATCTAGCCGTCCGCCCATCTTATGCTTGCACCCAAAGTACACGTTGAAATTTAACTCCGATCTTGGAACAGCGTACTTTCTTGCATCAAGGGCGAAGCCTATTGAAATTGGCCAAAATCGTATGTATGTACATCCCGATTTGTCCTTTAAGCGTTATAAAAGCTGTATTTTCTGACAGATCTTAATGAAATTTAGTACGAGGAAGTACCCTGCCAAATTTGAAGAATATTGGTTCAGTTTTATATATGGTCCCCATACCCATATACATACCTATATCTCGATTTTGTATACAAGGGCTAATATACCAGTTTCTTGAAGCAAGAACGTTATTTGGCAAATTTTAAGAATATCGGTTCTGATTTATATATAACTATATGTGGCTTTTGCAAAGGGCAAAGAATCCGTCTTTTTGAACAGATCTTTAAAAAAATTAGAAAATAACTGTTTTTCGAATCGAGAAATCGTTATGAAATTGGAAGAAAATCGTTTCAGATTTCAGATATTGCCCCGGTATATACTTTTATTCCGATTTTGAATGGAAGCGCTATAAAGTTTATTTTTTGATTAGGAAAAAACAACATTGATGAATCTTATGTTATTTGGACCATATTTTTTTAATTATAAGTTGGATGAAGCAGTCATAGCATTAAAATTAAAGGAAATTATTAGGACTACAAATGATGAAAACATCTCTTTCAAGTAGTAACTGAAGTTTAGTAACTGTCGTTGAAACAATAAAAAATTGAATTTTTTCAGAAGTAACGAAAAAAAAATAAAAAAATCGCAGAAAATTTAAGAATATAAAAAAGAATATCGATTCTGATTTAAATACAACTCTATCCCGCTTTTGCATCTACGAATATATAATCGGCCTTTTTGAACAGATCTTTAAAATTTAGAAATAACAGTTTTTCGAACCGAGAAAGGCGTTGTGAAATTGGAAGAAAATAGTTTCAGATTTAGATATAGCCCCCGAATATACTTTTATTCCGATTTTGAATAGAAGCGTTATAAAGTTTATTTTTTTTTTGATTAGGAAAAAACAACAGTGATGATTCTATGTTATTTGGACAATATTTTTATACCCTACACCACACTGTGGTACAGGGTATTATAAGTTTGTTTCACGGCAGATGTTTGTAACACCTGAAAATAACACAGCTAGACCCACCGATCGACTCAGAATGACTAGCTGAGTCGATTTAACGATGTCCGTCCGTCTGTCCATGTAAAGTTGTTCGTCGACTAAAGGTCGCAATTACACTCTGATCGTTCTTAAATTTTTGCAGTTTAGAGTATTTCGCGGCTGTTAAGATCGCTATTGAATTTGCTTGAAATCGGTCCAGATTTAGATATAGCTCCCATATATATCTATCGTCCGATTTGGCCCTTTAGTCCTATAGAAGTTGTATTTTACATCCGATCGTTTTGAAATTTAGAATGGTAGAGTTTCTTGATCCATGAACCAACATTGCCGAATTTGAAGAAAATCGGTTAAGATTTAGCTATAGCTCCCATATATATGTTTCGTCCGATTTTGTTCTTTAGTCCTGAAGAAGCTGTATTTTACATCCAATCGTTTTGAAATTTAGAATGGTAGAGTTAATTGTTCCATGAACCAACACTTCCGAATTTGAAGAAAATCGGTTAGCTATAACTCCTATATACATGTTTCGTCCGATTTGGCCCTTTAGTCCTATAAAAGCTGTATTTTGCATCCAATCGTTTTGAAATTTAGAATGGTAGAGTTTCTTGATTCATGAACCAACATTGCCGAATTTGAAGAATGTCGGTAAAGATTTAGCTATAGCTTCCATATATATGTTTCATCCGATTTGGCTCTTTACATCCAATCGTTTTTATACCCTACACCACACTGTGGTACATGGTATTATTTAAGTATAAAATGTCCCAAAAGTAAATTTATGTAAACAATTTATACATGAATTACAAAATTTATATATCAGAGTTATTCAATATTACGAGAGTGGTGTAGGGTATTATATAGTCGGCTCCGCCCGACTTTAGCCTTTCCTTACTGGTTTTAATTATATGTTCGATGAAGCCGACATAGCATTTAAATTAAAGGAAATTATTAGGACTACAAATGATGAAAACATCTCTTTTAAGTAGTAACTGAAGTTTAGTAACTGTCGTTGAAACAATAAAAAAATTTAATTTTTTCAGAAGTAACAAAAAAAATAAAAAAATCGCAGAAAATTTAAGAATATAAAAAACAATATCGATTCTGATTTAAATAAAACTTTATCCCGCTTTTGCATCTACGAATATATAATCGGCCTTTTTGAACAGATCTTTATAAAATTTAGAAATAACAGTTTTTCGAACCGAGTAAGGCGTTGTGAAATTGGAAGAAAATAGTTTCAGATTTAGATATAGCCCCCGTATATACTTTTATTCCGATTTTGAATCGAAGCGTTATAAAGATTATTTTTTTTTTTGATTAGGAAAAAACAACTGTGATGATTCTATGTTATTTGGACAATATTTTTATACCCTACACCACACTGTGGTACAGGGTATTATAAGTTTGTTTCACGGCAGATGTTTGTAACACCTGAAAATAACACAGCTAGACCCAACGATCAACTCAGAATGACTAGCTGAGTCGATTTAACGATGTCCGTCCGTCCGTCCGTCTGTCCATGTAAAGTTGTTCGTCGACTAAAGGTCGCAATTACACTCTGATCGTTCTTAAATTTTTGCAGTTTAGAGTATTTCGCGGCTGCTAAGATCGCTATTGGATTTGCTTGAAATCGGTCCAGATTTAGATATAGCTCCCATATATATCTATCGTCCGATTTGGCCCTTTAGTCCTATAGAAGTTGTATTTTACATCCGATCGTTTTGAAATTTAGAATGGTAGAGTTTCTTGATCCATGAACCAACATTGCCGAATTTGAAGAAAATCGGTTAAGATTTAGCTATAGCTCCCATATATATGTTTCGTCCGATTTTGTTCTTTAGTCCTGAAGAAGCTGTATTTTACATCCAATCGTTTTGAAATTTAGAATGGTAGAGTTAATTGTTCCATGAACCAACACTTCCGAATTTGAAGAAAATCGGTTAAGATTTAGCTATAACTCCTATATACATGTTTCGTCCGATTTGGCGCTTTAGTTCTATAGAAGCTATATTTTACATCCAATCGTTTTGAAATTTAGAATGGTAGAGTTTCTTGATTCATGAACCAACATTGCCGAATTTGAAGAAAATCGGTAAAGATTTAGCTATAGCTCCCATATATATGTTTCATCCGATTTGGCTCTTTACATCCAATCGTTTTTATACCCTACACCACACTGTGGTACATGGTATTATTTAAGTATAAAATGTCCCAAAAGTAAATTTATGTAAACAATTTATACATGAATTACAAAATTTATATATCAGAGTTATTCAATATTACGAGAGTGGTGTAGGGTATTATATAGTTGGCTCCGCCCGACTTTAGCCTTTCCTTACTGGTTTTAATTATATGTTCGATGAAGCCGACATAGCATTTAAATTAAAGGAAATTATTAGGACTACAAATGATGAAAACATCTCTTTTAAGTAGTAACTGAAGTTTAGTAACTGTCGTTGAAACAATAAAAAAATTGAATTTTTTCAGAAGTAACAAAAAAAATAAAAAATAAAAAAATCGCAGAAAATTTAAGAATATAAAAAACAATATCGATTCTGATTTAAATAAAACTTTATCCCGCTTTTGCATCTACGAATATATAATCGGCCTTTTTGAACAGATCTTTATAAAATTTAGAAATAACAGTTTTTCGAACCGAGTAAGGCGTTGTGAAATTGGAAGAAAATAGTTTCAGATTTAGATATACCCCCCGTATATACTATTATTCCGATTTTGAATCGAAGCGTTATAAAGATTTTTTTTTTTTTTTTGATTAGGAAAAAAACAACATTGATGGATCTTATGGGACATATTTTTTGAATTATAAGTTCGATGAAGCCGCCATAGCATTTAAATTAAAGGAAATTATTAAGACTACAAATGATGAACACATCTCTTTTAAGTAGTAAAAGAAGTTTAGTAACTGTTGAAACAATTAAAAAAAATTGATTTTTTCAGAAGTATCGTTTATTGCTGACACGAAAATAACATAAAAAATAAAAAAATCGCAAAAAATGGCTTGTTCCATTTTTGAAAGCTAGCTTCCTAATGAAGAGTACAATTCCTATTTGAAAAAAATCTATGCACAAATGTAGAAATAATGACCCATATTGTAAAAGTAAGTAAAACTCAAAACCTGATTTTTCATATTTTTATTTTGGCCATTTTGTTTGGGAGGTACTAAAAGGGCGTGGAAATAAGACCCCTTTTTTCAATAGACCATGGATACTATAAAAGCATTACACTGTACAAAATTTAAAGTGTTTGTTTGCGCAGGAATCGAAGTTGTAAGCCGTTAACGTTTTGTGCAAAATGGTCCATTTGTATGCGAGGTACCAAAAAGGGCGTGGCAACAACGCACATTTTTCACAGGACAATGGAGTGAAGATAATCCAGTAGCCTCTGTCGAAATTCCATTACATCTACAGAAAATTACTGTTTGGTGCGCTTTATGGGCTGGCCGAGCCATTGGTCCATATGTCTTAAAAACCAAGTATGGCTGAATGGTACTCTCAACGTTGGACGCTGAACAGAATGGAGAAACGATTACACGTTTTTTCTTACCTCAATTAGGTAGCATTAATCTTCGAGTCATGTGGTTCCAACTGTACGAAGCCACTTGCCACACAGCGCACGCTACAATTAATTTACTGAAAGAAACTTTTGATAAACAAATAATTTCACGTAATGGTCCTGTTAATTGGTCTCCAAAATCTTGTGATCTTTAGCGCCATTGAATTATTTTCTTTGGGGTTATGTAAAGTCACTCGTAGACGAGACGATAAACCAGAGACAATGTAACACCTGGCGAAATATGGCCGCAAATTCGGCGAAAAGTATGTGGATATTAAAGTTCCAGATTGCACCGTTTACGCGTCAGCCGTATTGGCCCAAATCATATTTAAACATAAATGGCATATAATAAATCCAGTTTAATTGGTAATAAAAATATTTTTATTTTTTTTCAGTTCTGCAAAACACTCCAATAGAAAACACCCAATATAACACCGGAGGAAATTAAAGCGCTGTCGTGGTAATTAGTCAGAGAGGAAGGATAGCTAGTATAACTTAAATTTATCCAAATGTGTCAACATTTTTATATAGGTAAGGGGGATGAAGAAGATATTACAGTAGTACCGATTGCCAGTTAGTTGCGGTTGTGTTGTCCAATGTGATGGGACCCGAAGAAGGAGTGTTTAACGGCCAGAATCACCACCGGCGCCACCTTGGCCACCAGCACCACCGCCATATCCCTTCCCACCAGCACCACCCTCGCCACCAGCTCCGCCACCGCCTTGACCACCTCCACCGCCTTGACCACCACCTCCGCCGCCTTGACCACCTCCGCCTCCTTGACCACCACCTCCGCTGCCTTGACCACCACCTCCGCTGCCTTGACCACCACCTCCGCTGCCTTGACCACCTCCGCCGCCTTGACCACCACCACTGCCTTGACCTCCTCCGCCGCCTTGACCACCTCCGCCGTCTTGACCACCATCACTCTGACCGTTGTCTCCTCCTCCGCCTTCACCACCACTGCCTCCACCACGACCACCACCATGAGGACGGCCACGCCTGTTCGCAGCACTCTCAGAGAACTAAAAATTAATGATACAAAATTGAATATATTAAAATATTTTTTCTATATCAAACCTTTGTCCAGAGGACAAATTATGTATCTCCCTCGCACCCCTCCCCAATACTTACCAGTAATGCCATCACAACAACTACTTGTAGAGCAATTATCCAGACTTTCATTTTAAAAGGGTTTTTGATTTATGCATTCATCAATGGAATAAACTGTAAACTTTGCAAATCACAACTGTCAACATTTCGCACAAACTGTGCATTATTTATAGTCTTAGTTTATCGAAATTGTAACATTACTTGGAAAATTACATTGTGTATTCACTTTTGGGATTTACAATTGTTATAATTTGTTGGAACACATATTTTGTGTCGATTTTTCTTGATTCCAAAATGGATAAAATTAAATGTATTGCATGTTAGTTGTGTGATAGATGTCGCCGCTGCGTCCATTCCTCAAACTGCAATACAAACCAAAGCAAATATAAATAATTAAACAATGCAACAAAAAAAATTTGTCTGTCCGAGACCTAAAACCTTTTTTTGTATAGATTGAGGAATACTATTTTTAAACCAAACCAATTTTTTTTAATGGGAATGTTTTATTTTTATTTTTATACCCTACACCACACTGTGGTACAGGGTATTATAACTTTGTGCATTTGTTTGTAACACCCAAAAGGAGAAGAAATAGACCCATCGTTTATTATACCGATCGACTTAGAATTACTTTCTGAGTTGATTTAGCTATGTCCGTCTGTCCGTCTGTCTGTCTGTCTGTCTGTGCATGTATTCTTGTAATCAAAGTACAGGTCGCAATTATGGTCCGATCTCGACGAAACTTTACACATATCTTTTTTTTGGCCCAAGGACGATCCCTATTGAATTTGGTTAAAATCGGTTCAGATTTAGATATAGCCCCCATATATATGATAGCCCCGATTTGACATGTAAGCGTTGTAAAAACTTTATTTTATATCCGATCAGTCTGAAATTGGGCAGAAATAGGTTTCTTATCATATGAATGAACACTGTTAAATTTGGAATAAATCGGTTCAGATTTAGTTATAGCCCTCATATATACGTTACCCCCGATTTGAAGTGTAAGCGCTGTAAAAATGTTATTTTATATCCGATCAGTATGAAATTCGGCAGAAAGAGGTTGCTTATAATATAAATGAACACTGTTAAATTTGGAAGAAATCGGTTCAGATTTAGATATAGCCCCCGTATATACGTTACCCCCGATTTGAAGAGTAAGCGCTGTAAAAATGTTATTTTATATCCGATCAGTATGAAATTCGGCAGAAAGAGGTTTCCTATTATTTGAATGAACACTGTTAAATTTGGAAGAAATCGGTTCAGATTTAGATATAGCCCCCCCCCGCCCGACTTTCTGCCTTTCTTTACTGGTTTTTTTCTAAAATTCCAATTTTCGTGGAATTTATCTTTAGTATTTGGCACATGTTTTTTTATTTTAAATATATGTTAGATAATGACGGGATACAATTTAAATTAAAGGAAATGATATAAGGGATAGAACTGCAGGAAACATTATTTTCATGTAAAACGGACATTGTAACTGTCGATAAAACAATTAATAACAATTTTATTTTTTTTTTGCTGGCCCGAAAAAATAGAAGAAAAATCGCCAAAAAAAATAGTTTGTTCCATTTTTTCAAAGCTATGATCCTAACGATGAAAACAATGCCCATTTGCAAAAAGTTTATGGATAAATGTATAAATTATGACCCATGTATAAATAGGGAAATTGAAAAAATATTTTCTTATTTTGGCAATTTTGTTTGAGAGGTACCAAAAGGGGCATGGCAATAAAGCCCATTTTTCTCAAGAAGATAACTACCAAAAACTAATCCTATGTGTGGAATTGTGAAAGATTCTGAGTAGTAATATAGTAGTTATGACATAATCAAAATGTCACTACATTTTAAACCTTCGTGGAGGAGGTACTTGAAGGAGTGGACCAGCAGAGTCCATCTTTGACCTTAGTCTGATATAGAAAAAAATATTGACACATACCAAATTTTTAGTCAATCGGTTAATCCTGTCGAAAGTTATCGTGCGCATCAACCAGGCCGACAAACGGACAGGATGACGGATATTGATTAAATGACTTAAAATGGCCCAAAATGGATTTCCGCAAATTTTCATGGGGTTTCTTAGGTCACTCCATCGATATGTTACACTTTTGACCTGCAGCATCACAATAGTGGGTGTATAAAAACCGGGTTATGATGAAATTCTCTTCTTTCTACCAAAAGTGCTATAATTTCTACATTTATCCATAGATTTCCCTCTAATAGGCATTTTTATACCCTACACCACACTGTGGTACAGGGTATTATGACTTTGTGCATTTGTTTGTAACACCCAAAAAGAGAAGAAATAGACCCATCGTTTATTATACCGATCGACTTAGAATCACTTTCTGAGTTGATTTAGCTATGTCCGTCTGTCTGTCCGTCTGTCCGTCTGTCTGTGCATGTATTCTTGTAATCAAAGTACAGGTCGCAATTATGGTCCGATCTCGGCGAAACTTTACACATATCTTTTTTCCGTCTGTCTGTAGATGTATTCTTGTAATCAAAGTACAGGTCGCAATTATGGCCCGATCTTGACGAAACTTTACACATATCTTTTTTTTGGCCCAAGGACGATCCCTATTTAATTTGGTTAAAATCGGAAGTGTTGGTCCAAATCCATATTTGCCAACAGCAGCAAAGGCAAGAGGTGAGGGAGCAGTAAAGCCAAAGTTGGCGGGGGCAGCAAAAGACAAAAGAGCAGGGGCGGGAGCAGCGGCTACAGCAGGAGCCACAGCAGGTACAGTAACTGGGGCAGAAAATCCGACCTTAGCTGGAGCGGGGGCAGCTACGGGCACTGGGGCGGCAGGTACAGCAGCTACAGCGGGTTTAGCAGCAGGATAAGCCACGTAATGATTGATGGTATGGGCATTAAGGTTGAAGCAAAGGGAACAACGCCAGCCTGGGAAGAAGCGCACAAGGCAACGACAGCGAGTATCTGGAAGTAAAACAAAATATGAAGTCCTCTCCTAACAAAGATAAATCCGATATAAAAAAGGAAGGTCCAATGACCCCGCCGGACCATAAACCGCACCAGTCACACGTTGAGAATGGAGAGGCTTCTCAACAATAACAGTCTGTTTCTCTATTTCGAACGACAGCGATGCGAACGAAAAACAGGTGACTTTAGACCTACAAACTGGCATCAGCCAGTACGTTTGCATTCGCTTTGTCTTTCTAATACCTTTTAGTAGGTCTAAAATCTGTTGTTGTTCGTTCGAATCGCTTTCGTTCGACATAGAGAAACAGGCTGTAACTCTTGGGCCCCAGATGCGACAATTTTAGTAATTTCAATGCGTTGTTGCATCGTGTATCGTTCCATTTTTAGTAATGGCGTAGTTTCTACTTGTCAAATGTCAAAGAATAACAGCTTCAGAAGTGACAGCTACCGAAATAGCGGGCGATTCAAAATAACACCTCTTGTTGGAAAACCCTGTATTACACCCGAAAATGTTATGCACAGCCCTTCGACAAAAATTTGATTGCGTAGTGTAATTAATCAATGAGTAGCCTTATTTTATCATTTATTATTTCGGTCTTTTAATCGTTGTCGATTTGTCACTAGGATATTCTCCTAGCTTTAGACCATCTTTGCCTCTATTATGTAGGATAGAATGCAAAACTTTTTAAAAACGGTAAGGCAAATACAATTACTTGACAGCTCAGCTCATTTGGCGTGGTTTAGCTGTGGTTATTCGTTCAAAAATCCAGATCTAATGGCGAAATCTTTTCTGCAAAAAAGTGCAACATTTTCATTGCCCTTTTTCCGAAAACGGCACTTTTGTGATACTTTTTTGAAATTTGGTAATTAAGTTACTCGAATTTAGCACAACTAAAACTTCAAAATTTCAAAAAAGTGATATTATAGTGCAGTTTTCGGAAAAACGGCAATGCAAGTGTTGCACTTTTTTGCAGAAAAGAATTCGCCATAAGAGGCATAGCTTCTTCCAAACGATAATAATTATTTCTCACTTCTGTTATTGCAACTCGAAAGAAACACTTCAAGTAATCGTATTTTTACCGACCGCCTACACAAAAAACAAATTGTGTTTCGTTACTCTGCAGGAAGACGAACCAGTACAGAAACACGGAATTTGCTAGCCACAATGTAACTAGGACTATCTCCATGCTTCTATCTCCATGCCATGTCTTTAACTGGCGAATTTAAAATGGAGATGTTATAGGACGGAGATAATTGTCCCCCAGCTGCATTACCTTGCGTTAGCCACATTGTGCTAGCTACACAAAAATCTGCAGGGTATGTATTTACGCATACGAGTATGCAGCTCATCGAGCCTCGTTTATGTGTGTGTTTGATGTTATAATTATATATATATATAATGGGTTTTCCAATAGGGATGATATGATTTTGAAGTGACGTTTCGGCCATTTGTAATATGTCATGATCTGTCGTTTGTTTTTCATTGTATTCAGTAGTGTTTACAATTTTATCATGGAGAGATATACGCAAGAACAACGTTTCAGTTTTATTATCAAAATAATCGTTCTCCAATGGCAACTTTTCGTGCGCTAAGTTCATTTTTTTTAAATCCAAAAAAAAACATCTCCCAGTAGGCCTAAGACCTTGACACCCAATATAGCAATATTTTAGCTCTCGTTAAGAGCTATATTTTTGCCATTGACCGATTCCCGACCCGACGTACCGTTAAGGAGCTAGAGCAAAAATAAACTTTCCCCTCACATTTGAAAATGATGCTAAGTCCATTTTTTTTAAATTCAAAAAAACACTTTCCAGTCTACCTACGACCTTGACACCCATGAGCAATATTTTACCTCTCGTTAAGAGCTATCTTTTTTCCATTGACCGATTGTGGTTACGTGCCACACAGCAAATGAAACAATTGAATTGTTGCGAGAAAAGTTTGGAGATTCGATTATTTCAAGAAATTGTTATATTGAATGGCCTGCAAGAAGTTGTGATTTAATACCATTAGACTATTTATTGTTGGGTTATTTGAAGTCATTGATCTTTCGAAATAAACCAGACTCTCTTCAAGCTTTACAAGTCAATATTGAACGTGCCATTCATGACATACGACTTGATTTAGTGGAAAAAGTGCTCGAAAATTGCGTTCATCGAATTTGTTCCTGCAGAAGAAGTCGTGGAGGCCATTTGAATGACGTTTTATTTAGAACTTAATTGTATCGATTGTACTTCACATTAAATAAAAAACTTTTGAATTTCCTTAACAATAAGTGTGTTTTTTTCAAAGAAATCATATCACTCTTATTGGAAAACCCTGTATAAATAAATAAAATATATTTAGAGTGTACCCTAAACATTTGTATATATCAAGCAGAATATGTTTGGGACAAATACTATAGAATCGATTTTTTTCAACGGGTACAATTCAGTTTTGGTCTCCATCACGAAATTTCAGGACTCTCAGGACGCAATAGGCACGCGTACTGTCATCAAGTTCACACGTAACAAACTTTAAAACTCTTCTGTGTTTAAATATCTAGTTGAGTGCGGGGTACCACGCCAGTTGGTGCAAAGGTAAATTTTTTATAGCAGCAAAAAAGACCTATTATAGGTAGTTTTTTTATAGCAGCCAGAAATATCCGCCTCAGTTTAGTAATTAGGGTATACAGAATTCAATAAATAGTAGTCGGGTTCGATCCCCGACTTAAGTGGTTGACAAGCGTCAGCCTGTCATGTTGGTTACACGCCCACCGAAGCATATTGTTCTACGACGCAGTTAAAATGGTTATTGAAGGTAAATTCAAATGCAACATTGTTGTTGCTTTGCAATTGACTGGCAAATCGCAACCATCCACTGTTAATGAGCTACGAATTTTAGGTGTGGACCATTGTACTAGGTGGACATCTAAAAAGAACAATATCGTACCAAGGGAGGACTTAAAAATAGAAGAAATAATTCTGCCGTTTCTTAACCGGAAAACCCATTGTGATACAACATGGAAGGTTTGGAGAAAGGGTAAATTTGGATACTCTATACTATGTATAAGGGGCCGAACTACAAAGCCTCAAAGTGAGCCACCTAGGGTATACAACATTTTTAAATGTTTGTAAATATTGTGAGCATTATTCTTATAGATGGATGTGAAAGTAATCTATATATATAAAATTGTTGCGTGACTGGCTGACTGACTGACTGACTGACTGATTGACTGACTGATCATCGCCCAGGCCAAACGGCTGAAGCTAGAATCATGAAATTTGGTGGGAGGGTAGTCCTTGGGACGTAGACGAGCAATAAGGCGGGATTTTTCGAAATTCGTACTATTAGCCGCACAATGGGGCAAAAAGGGATAAATATGGTACCACCGCCAAATCAAAACGAAATGAGCTAGAATCTTGAAACTTTGTATGAGGGTAGCCCTTAGGACGTAGACTCAGAAATTGGCAGGATTTTTCGAAATTCGATCATTTACGCACACAGTGGGGTAAAAAGTGATAAATGTGGTACATCAGCCAAATCCAAATGGCAACAGCTAGAATCATGAAATATTGTGTGATGGTAGCCCTTATGAGGTAGACTCTGAAATTGACAGGATTTTTCGAAATTCGAACATTTACGTACACAGTGGGGTAAAAAGGGAAAAATGGGATAAATGTAGTACAACAGCCAAATTCAAATGGCAAGAGCTAGAATCGTGAAATTTGGTGTGAGGGTAGCTCTTATCAGTTAGACTCTGAAATTGACAGGATTTTTCGAAATTCGAACATTTACGTACACAGTGGGGTAAAAAGGGAAAAATGTGGAGCCTAATATTAGAATGGTGAAAATTGAAGCGAGGGGTGTCTTTATGACAACGGATCGGGGTATTAAGTTTTTTTTTGTATTCGTAGTTTTCGGGGCACAGTGGGGCAAAAAGTGTAAAATATAGTACAGTGGCTTAAAAATGTCAAACATGGATCAATGGTTCCAGGGTAACTTTTGGAACATAAACTGGAGATTGGAAGTGATTTTTAGTAATTCTAACTTTAAGAGGCACAGTGGGACACGACGGGTTAATTATGGAGCATGGGGAAAAAAGGGAACAATCTGCCAAATTGGAACTTAAACATAAGATATGAAGAGTTTATATGGTCAAAAACGGTTAAATAGTGGAGTGGAGAAAATATGATTAAATATGTTACAGTCGGGGAAAAAGGTTTAAGTACGCTAGCGTGGAGACACATTTTAGATACGAGTACGGTACAGTGAGACATAAATTTGTTAAATATGGTACAGTTGAATGGGGCACAGTTGTGCAAAAAGGATTAACTATGGTACAGTGGGGTAAAAATAGTTTTATGTATATGGTAAAGTGGGACATATGGGTTAAAAATGGTACAGTGGGGCAAAAAGCGTTCACTATTGAACAGTGGGGCAAAAATGTATTTACTATGATACAGTGGAGCACAGAGGGTTAAATATGGTACAGTGGGGCAAAAACTGTTAAATATGGTACAGTGAGACAAAGCGTTTAATATGACACAGTGGGGCAAAAAGGGTTAACTATGGTACAGTGGGGCAAAACGCGTTAACTATGGAACATTGGGGCAAACATTTAGTTGAATATGGTAACGTGAATATGGTAAAATGGGTTAAATATGGTACAGTGGGGCAAAAAGCTTTAACAATGGAACAGCGGGAAAAAATGTGTTAGCTATGGTACAGTGGGACACAAATGGTTAAATATGGTACAGTAGGACAAAAATGGTTACAGTGGGCACAAAAAGTAATATATGGTAACGTGTAACAAAATGTGTTAAAAATGGTACAGTGGGGCAAAAAGCGTTAACTATGGAACAGTGGGGCAAACATTTATTTGCTATGATACAGTGGGGCAAAAAAGGTTAAATATGGTACAGTGTGACGAAAATGGTTAAATGGGTTACAGTGCAGTGGGGCATAACTGTGTTAAATATTGTACAGTGGAGCAAAGAGGGTTAAATATGGTACTGTGGGGCAAAAACTGTTAAACATGGTACAGTGAAACAAAGGGTTTAATATGACACAGTGGGGCAAAAAGGGTTAACTATAGTACAGTGGGGCACAATTAGTTGAATATGGTAACGTGGGACAAAATGGGTTAAATATGGTACAGTGGGGCAAAAAGCTTTAACTATGGAACAGTGGGGGAAAAATGTGTTAACTATGGTACAGTGGGGCAAAAATGGTTACATATAGTGGACAAAATATAGTAGGACAAAAAAGTGTTAAATTTGATTCAGTGGACATAAAAGGTTAAATATAGCACAGTGGGTTAAAAAGCGTACATTTAGTACAGTGGGTAGAAAATGTGGGACAAACATGGTTTTATATTGTACCAGGGTGTGAATGTAGGTATTGGAACATAAACAAGGGGAAAGTTGCTAACGTATGAACCAAAAAAATAGTTTTTCAACGTCCAGAGGTACTGTGGGAAAAGGGATAAATATTGTACCATGATGTCAGGGTAACTCTTGGAACATAAACTAGAAATGAAACGAGGGTTCGTATTTTATATATAAAAGTAATCAAATCTTCTTCATTTTGCACCATATGTAATAATCATGTCATTTTGAAAGAACGATGTATAAATATTTTACAGTACCCTAAACAGAAAATAAATAAAAGATGGGGGCTGCGAAGCGCACCGGGTTAAAGCTAGTTTGTACATATAAGCGTCGTTTGGGTGTTTATTTACGGGTTCGAAACTTTGAACTGGTAACACTGTTCCATTTGGCAACCGATTTAATAGCTTAGCTATGTTGCTTGTAGTTTAGTTTGGTTTGCCATTTCATCATGGATAGACTTACACGAGAGCAACGCTTGCAAATTTTTAACATTTTCTAACAAAATAATGTTAGAAATGTTTAACATTTTCTAACAAAATAATGTTAGAAATGTTTAACATTTTCTAACAAAATAATGTTAGAAATGTTTAATATTTTCTAACAAAATAATGTTAGAAATGTTTAACATTTTCTAACAAAATAATGTTAGAAATGTTTAACATTTTCTAACAAAATAATGTTAGAAATGTTTAACATTTTCTAACAAAATAATGTTAGAAATGTTTAATATTTTCTAACAAAATAATGTTAGAAATGTTTAACATTTTCTAACAAAATAATGTTCGAAATGTTTAATATTTTCTAACAAAATAATGTTAGAAATGTTTAACATTTTCTAACAAAATAATGTTAGAAATGTTTAACATTTTCTAACAAAAAAATAATTTTCTAACAAAAATAGATTTTTAAAATTTTGTTCAGCGATGAAGCTCATTTTTCGTTTTATGGGTACGTAAATAACCAAAATTGTTGCATTTGGAGTGAATATAATCCACAAGCTTTTGTCCCGACACCATTACATTCACAGAAAATTACAGTTTGGTGAGGTTTATGGAAAAGCTAAGTCATTGGTTCATATGTCTACAAAAACCGATAATGGACAAAATGTTCCTGTCAACGGTGAACGATGCACGGAATGGAGAAATGATTTACACGTTACCTCAATTAGCTCAATTTTGCTGGCAAGTGGTTCACACAGGGTGGAGCCTGTTAATAGGCCTCCAAGACCGTATGATTTTTAGCTTCATTGGATTTTCTTATGTTAAGTCACCCGTCTACGACGATAATCCAGAGACAATTGAACACCTGGAAATCAACATTCGACGAATTATTGGCGAAATAAGGCCGCAAATGCAGCGAAAAGTTTGTCGTAGTTCCAGATTGCGCCATTTACGCGTCGGCAGTATTGGACCAAATCATATTTAGAAATGAATGGCATAAAATTAGTTTAATTGCTATTAACAATATTTTTATTTTATTTTAAGGTTCTGCAACTCCAAAGGAATATATAACACCAGAGGGAACAAAAGCTATGGCGTGGTAATAAGTCAGGAAGCTAGTATAACTTAAATTTATCCAAATGTGTCAACATTTTTATACAGGCCAGGGGGATGAAGAAGATATTATAGTAGTTTCGATTGCCAGGTAATTGCGGTTGTGTCCAATGGGATAATTAGGTCCCCACGAAGAAGTGTTTAACGGCCATCACCACCGGCGCCGCCTTGGCCACCAGCACCACCGCCATATCCCTGCCCACCAGCACCGCCCTCGCCACCAGCTCCTCCACCGCCTTGACCAGGACCGTAATCGCTGCCTTGACCACCTCCACCGCCTTGACCACCACCTCCGCTGCCTTGACCTCCTCCGCCGCCTTGACCACCACCTCCGTTGCCGTTACCTCCTCCGCCGCCTTCACCACCACCGCCACCACCACGACCACCATGATGACGGCCACCCCTGTTTGCAGCACTCTGAGAGAACTAAAAATTAATGATACAAAATTGAATATAGTAAAAAGGGCTTTCTATATCAAACGTTTGTCAATAAGGGAGGTCTCTTCCTCTCTCTCCTCCCCAACACTTACCAGTAATGCCATCACAACAATTACTTGTAGAGCAAATATCCAGACTTTCATTTTAAAAACTCTTTTGATTTTTGCGTTCAATGGAATAAAATGTCAACTTTTCAAAACTTTTGATATTCAAATCACAACTGTCAGCATTTCGCGAAAACTATGCATTATTTATAGTCTTAGTTCACCGAAATTTCAACATTACATGGAATGTTACCTTGTGTATTCTTCCTCTTTTTGGATTTTCAATTGTTGTAATTTGTTTGAATAGATATTTTCAGTCGATTTTTCTTGATTTCAAAATTGATAAAATTAAATAAATATATTGCATGTCAGTTGTGTGAATAGTGTCGCCGTTGCAGTCATTCCTCAAACTTCAATAATGTAAATAATTGCACTATGCAACAAAAGCTTTGCCGAAGGGCTGAACATAACATTTTCTGGTGTAATAGGTGCCCTAACGATGAAACAAATATTTAAAAAAAGACACTCTGAGAAAATATACATTTAAAAAAAAATACATACAATTTTAAAAAAAATATACCATTCAATTTTTAAAAAAAAAACCATTACATTTTTTTAAATACCATTATTTTTTAAAAAATATAAAATTAAAAAAAAAATACCAAAAAATATTTAAAAAAAATACCAAAAAAATATTTAAAAAAATGCCAAAAAATATTTTTTAAAACAAAAAATACCATAAATTTAAAAAAAAATATATATTTGTAAAAAATACCATAGAATATTTTTAAAAAAAACCATAAATTTGTTTTTAAAAAATGTCTATTTAGTTTTTTGTTTTCGGACACATAAAATTTTTTTTGTTGCATAGTGTGTTATCAAACCAAATATTGGTGAGGTAGTGTGTCAATATTTGATGTAATTATTTAATTATATATGTTTAATATTACTGAAAATCAGATTAACTGTTAAAACTTAATTCGTCATCGTTAATAACTGTGTTTAGCCCTACAAATATATTTTTAAATTTTCCAAATCGAGGAAAATTACAACCAAACGTGGGATTTCCAATGTAATTAGCTCATGCAAATACATATTATTAAATTAAATATTTCACACACGTGGCGGACTATCATAGAGAGTTTTGTAACAGCTAACCTTCAATAAAGATACACAATATAGATTATACAGCACACACACGAATCGACGAAGTGTTACCAACTGCGCTTAGTTTTTGTAAAGTGTCAGTTTTGTCATGTAGTTTACAAGTCCGCAGAATATTTGACATTCTTACAGAAAAGAAATTGAAGAATTTAAGCCATAAATTGGGGCCCTCATATAACGTCACAGCCACGAAAAAAATCGTCAAGCGCCCTTCCCACAAAAAATTAACATAAAAGTATGTTTCTTTTTTGACTCATAAAATTAAATTATTTTTAAACTGAATTTTTCTTGAAAATTTCTGAGAAATTACATAATTCTAGAAAATTTCGTTAAAAAAAATCGTAAGCCAGAGGTAATGTAGTCCAGTTTTTTTTCGAAATTTAAATTTTTCATTTTGGGAACACTTTGAAGTGAAAAATGCGATTTTTTCGAGAAAAAAATCGACTAATTGGTTGTTTGGCTAAATTGGCAGCGTTATCTCGCAAAATTATGTAAAGAAATAGTGTTAAAAATGTCAAAAGGATCGGTTCAGTAGTTTTTGTGATATGAGGGGAGCCGTAAAAAAATATTCAAAGAATTTATGATGAAATTATCTATAAAATTGCAAATTTCATATAATTATCAAATTTCCAAAAAAAAAATTTAGAAAAATTGAATTTTGACATAATTTTCTAGATATTTTTTTTTCTAAAAAAATCTAACTTTTGATAAAAAAATATTTTTCACAAAATTTTAAGAAAAATGGTTCCACAAAATTAAAAAAAAATATATTTTTTTATTACATCGTTGTTACATTACATTATGGTTTCCATTACATTTTTGCAATAGACAGCAAGTACCTTAAACATATGGTCTTGAACCAAACGAATTCTGACTGAATAAAAAATAATTTTCAAAAAAAAATTGGACAAAATTTTCAAACAAAAACAATTTAAAAAAATCGTGGGGGTTTTTGTAGAAAAATTCTATATTGGAGACCTTTTTGATAGGTAAATGCAATTGTCCAAATTTTCAAAAAAAAAATATCTACAAAATTTTTTTTAAAAAAAATGTTCAAAAAAATATTTTGACAACTTTTTCGAGAAAAATTCAATTTTAGACATTTTATAGGAAAATGCTTGTCAACTCATTTTTTAATTTTTTTTAAATACTAATTTCGAAGATTAGAGAAAAATTTGTTAATTTACATAAATATGCAATTTTGAATAAATTTGAACGAAAATATTCATTTAGGCAAGATTTTCTAGAAAAATAAAATATTCAAGACAAATAAAATTTCAAAAAAAATTCTTTAAAAAAAATTAATTAATTAATTAATTTCAACAAAATTTTGAAGAAAAATGTAATTTCAACGAAATTTTGTAGAAAAATTAGATTTCAACAATTTTTTTTACAAAAATATAAATTTCCAGGAATTATCTAGAAAATATTATATTTCAAGATTTTGTGTATTTTACAACATAATTATGACAAAATTTACTAGAAAAATTTAAGTTTAACATAATTTAAAAAAAAAACTAATTTTTCAATAAATTTTTTTTTTCGACTTACTTTAGAAAAGAAAGTCACTTTTTCGACGTTTTCTGGAAAAATGCAAATTTGAAGAAATTGTATACAAAAGTGCAATTTGCAACTAACTGTTGAAGACATTTTATGAAATAATGAAATAGTCAATGAAGTTCTTAAAAACATTTGATTTGGACGAAAAAATTTCGAAAAAATTGTCTACAAAATTTCTCTTTGATTTACAATGAATATGCAATCTTCTATCTTCTATATATATAACAAGTAAGAAAGTTTCAGTCGGGTAAACCGACTAAGGTATACCCTCACTTTGTGAGTAATGTAATATTGAATATTACTGGAATTATTCTGTCAATTTGTGTGAGAGGTACCAGAAGGGGTTTATCAAATACACCTTTTTTTGCTGAACATTAGATACTTTAAATTCATTGCACTGTGCCGACTTATAAGCATTTATGTGCACTGGTATAAACGTTATGAGACATTAAATTGTGGTATGATTTGGGCATTTTGTGTGGGAGGTACAAAGAGGGGCGTGGCAATAGCGCCCATTTTTCACAGGGCTATAGACACTATAAAAACATTACACTGTACAAAATTTCAAGTATTTTTATACACTGGTTTTAATGTTATAAGCCGTTAACTTTTGGTGCAAAAAAGGTACCTTTGTGTGGGAGGTACCAAAAGGGGCGTGACAACAACGCCCATTTTTCCCTGGACTGTAGGCAATATAAAAGCATAATACTGTACAAAATTTCAAGTATTTTTATACACTGTTATTAATGTTATAAGCTGTTAACTTTTGGTGCAAAATGGTGCATTTGTGTGGGAGGTACCAAAAGGGACGTGGCGACTTCGCCCATTTTTCTCGAGTTGATAACGACTAATAAGCTAATACTATGTGTGGAATTTCAAAAGATTCGAATAAGTAGTATAGCAGTTATTAAAGAATCAATATTTCACAACATTTTAACCCTTTGTGGGGGAGGTACTAGAAGGAGTGGACCAATATGGCCCATCTTCGAACTTAGCCGGAGATAGAAAAAAATATTACCACATACCAAATTTTAGGTCAATCGGTTACTCCTTTCGAGAGTTATCGTGCGCACCAGCCAGCAGACACACAGACAGACAGACAGACAGACAGACAGACAGACAGACAGACGGACGGACATTGCTCATTCGACTTAAAATGACCCAAAACGGATTTCCTCCGAACATACTTGGGGTCTTAGGTCACTCCTTCGACGTGTTACACTTTTTTCCGTAGCAAATGATATATACCCTCGTCACACTAAAGTGAGGGTATAAAAATGGAAAAATGTTTGTATGTATGCATGTACGTGTTTTATAGACGCTTAAACTACTGGACCGATTTTAAAAGCTATTTTGTCTGAGATAGTTTTGGAAAAAAATTTTTTGCAAAAAGTGGGCGGGGAAAATGTGGGCGTGGCAAATCGTTTGTTTGTCTGTCTGTTTATGTGTTTGTTCCAGCATAACGCCTATACTACACATGCACACATTGCTATATGCATGTGATGGCAGTCTACGTAATTTGACAAATAATGGGCTGGATCGGAAATCTGGGGCAACGAAGTGGACCGGGTCCAGCTAGTCTTAAATAAAATTGAAAAAAAATATTAATTTAGCCAAGATTTTCTGGAAAAATAAAATTTTCATAAAAAAATTAATTGCAAAAATTTTTGCAGAAAAATAATATTTTAACGAAATTTTGTAGAAAAATTTAATGTCAACAACATTTTTATGCATTTATAAATTTGACGAAATTTGCTGGAAAAAAATTAATTTTAAGATTTTTGTATATAAATATAATTATGATGAAATTTTCTACAAAATACCAATTTTCTTTAAATTTTCTAGAAATATGCTATTTCAAAGAAATTTTCTAGAAAAATAGAATTTTGACATAATTTTTCTCGAAAAATGGAAGTTTGATATAATTTTCAAGAAAAAGACAAATTTTTCAATAAAAACATTTATTTTGACAAATTTTGAAAAGAAAATGAGTTAGACAGCATTTTCTAGAAAAATTCAATTTTGAAGAAAATGTATAGGAAAATGCAATTTTCAACAAAAATTTTGAAGACATTTTATAGAATAATGAAATATTCACCGAAATTTCTTAGAAACATTCGATTTGGACGAAAAACATTTTCTACAAAATTTCTCTTTAATTTACAATGAATATACAGTTTTGAATAAAATTGAAAGAAAAAGTAAACTGAGGCAAGATTTTCTAGAAAAATAAAATTTTATATAAAAAATATATATGCAAAAAATTTTGCTGAAAAATTAAATTTCATTGAAATTCTGTAGGAAAAAATGGATTTCAACAATATTTTCTACGAATATATAATTTTGAAGAAATTTTCTGGACAAATTTAATTTCAAGATTTTTTGTATAAAAAAATATAAATATGATGAAATTTTCTAGAAATATGAAATTTCAAAGAAATTTTCTAGAAGATTAAAATTTTGACGTAATTTTCTAGCAAAATTTTCTAGAAGAAACTAATTTTTCAATAAAAAAATTTATTTTCGACAAAATTTAAAAAATATTCTTTACAACATTTTCTAGAAAAAAAAAACAAGTTTAAAGAAATAGCAAAGAAAAGGCAATTTTGATGAAGTTTTATAGCAAAATGTAATTAAATAAAAAAATTAAAATTAATATTGAAAAATTTTATAGAATAATTAAATTGCCAGCTAAATTTTTTAGAAACATACGAATTGGACAAAAGCTCTTAAAAATACGTATTTGGACAACATTTTCAATAAAAATTAAACTTAAATGCAATTTCTTATCAGAATTACATTTATTGAAAATTTTTTATAAAAATGCAATTTCTACTAAATTTGCAATGAATATGCAATTTGGAGTAAATTTAAGAAAAAACATAATTTTCTAGAAAAAAATTTTTTTATAAAAAAAATTATTTTGGAAAAAATTTAAAAAATATTCTTTACAAAAATTTATAGAAAAAAGTAACTTTAAAGAAATTGTAAAGAATAATGCAATTTTGGCGAGATTGTGAAAAATGCAATTTTCAAGTAAATTTTAAAGAAATTTTATAGAATAATGAAATTAATTGCCAGCGAATTTTTTTAGAAACATTCGTTTTGGGCAAAAGCTTTTAAAAATACCGATTTGGACAAAATTTTTTATAAAAATTTAACTTAAATATATTTTTTTATCAGAATTAAATTTATTGAAATTTTCTATAAAAATGCAATTTCTACTAAATTTACAATGAATATGCAATTTTGAATAAATTTGCAAGAAAATATTTATTTAGACAAGATTTTCTAGAAAAATTAAATTTTCAAGAGAAATAAAATTTCTACAAAATTTTCTATCAAAAACTTAATTTAAAAAAATTTAATATCAAGATTTTTAGTAAATATAAAAAATTATGACGAAATTTTCTAAATAGAAATAGAATTTTAACATAATATTTAGCAAAAAATTTAAGTTTGGCATAATTTTCTCGAAAAAATAATTTTTTAATAAAAAAATTTAGCAAATTTTATAGAAAAATGAAAATCAGTGAATTTTTTTAGAAAAATTATATTTGGATGTAATATATTTGGCTTTTAAAAATACCAATTTTGTCAAAAAATTCTATAAAAAAAACGACAAATAAAAATGATTATAAGAATTAATTTTATTAAAATTTTCTCTAAAAATAAAATTTATGCTTAATTTAAATGAATATGCAATTTTGAATGAATTTGAAAGAAAATATCTATTTAGGTAAGGTTTTCAAGAAAAATAAAATTTCACAACAAATAAATATCAACAAAATTTTCTATGAAAAAAATTAATTCCAACAACATTTTGCAAAAAAATGTAATTTCAATTTATTTTGTTAAAAAAATATATTTTAACAAAAATGTTTACAAAAATTTAAATTTGCAGGAAATTTCCAGAAAAAATAAAATTTCCAGATTTTTTATATAAAAATTATGAAATTTTCTATAAAATTGGAATTTTCTAGAAAAATGCCAATTCAAGAAATTTTTTAGAAAAACTTAATTTTCAATAAAACTTTATTTTTGACATAAATTGCAATAATTTAGACAAAATTTTGTTAAAAAAAGCATTTTTGAATAAATTTTATAGAAAAATTCAATTCAATTAATTTTTTTTAAAAATTCTATTATGATTATGAATTTTGTATAAAACTGCAATTTCCTAGAAATATGCCATTTCACAGAAATTTTCTAGAAAAACCTAATTTTCAAAAAAAACTTTTTTTTGACAAAAATGTCAATAATTTAGACACATACATTTTATAGCAAATTTCAATTTCAATTTTTTTTTTGGAAAAAATTAAATTTTGCCGAAATTTTTAAATACACAAATTTGGAAGAATTTTTTTCTGTAATAATGAAATATTCTTCGAAATTTTTGAATAATAACGATTTTGATAAAATTTTCTACAAACAATTCGACTTCAATATAATTTTGTATACGAATTATTAAATTCATTGAAATTTTCTATAAAAATTATTTTATGCAAGATTTTGTAGAAAAATAAAATTTCAACAAAATTTTCTATAAAAAGATTTAATTTCAACAAAATTTTTGTAGAAAAATTTAATTTCAGCGAAATTTTGTAGAAAAATTAGATTACAATAAAATTTTTTACGAAAACATAAATGGGATGGAATTTTCTAGAAAAATTTAATTTCAAGTTCATAATGTATAAAAATATACATACATAATTATAATGAAACTTTCAATAATAATATTACAATTTTCTAGAAACAAGAAATTTCAAAGAAAGTTTCTATTAAAATAGTATATTGACATAATTTTCTAGAAAAATTTAATTTTGTAAAAATTTTCTAGAAAAAAGAATTGTTCAATAAAAAATTAGTTTTCGACAA
Organism: Eudasyphora cyanicolor; assembly: GCA_963930755.1. Classification (NCBI taxonomy): domain Eukaryota; kingdom Metazoa; phylum Arthropoda; class Insecta; order Diptera; family Muscidae; genus Eudasyphora; species Eudasyphora cyanicolor. Next base: position 247,294,917 of record OZ005735.1, read on the forward strand.
AAAACTGTGATGAAATTTTCTATAAAAATGCAATTTTCTAAATAGATATAATCATTTAAGTTTGACATAATTTTCTGGAAACATCACAATTTTCAATCAAAAAAATTATTTTAGATAAAATTAAAAATAAAAAAATTACAAAATTTTTTAGAAAAAGGGAATTTTGAAAAAAATTGTGTAGAAAAAGGAAATTTTCAACTTAATTTTGAAGACATTTTGTAGAATTATGAACATCATAATTATGATGAAGTTTTCAATAAAATTTTCAATATCATATTTTTTCGTTTACCAACTTTTTATTCAGTTTTAAGCAAGTATAAATGAATGGCTCAAATCGATGAACTCCACAAAACAAATATGAGAATAGTAAAAAAAATATAAGAATAGTAAAAAAATGCCATCTATCAAGTGGTTTGAATTTAAAATTTCGAACCAAAAAAAGTGGAGTTAATCGATTTGGCAGTTGAGCAATTCAAATATCATACGTTAATATTGAACATGCAATCTTGAATAAAATTTAAAGAAAATATTAATTTAGCCAAGATTTTCTGGAAAAATAAAATTTTCATAAAAAAATTAATTGCAAAAATTTTTGCAGAAAAATAATATTTTAACGAAATTTTGTAGAAAAATTTAATGTCAACAAAATTTTTATGAATACATAAATTTGATGAAATTTGCAGGAAAAAATTTAATTTTAAGATATTTGTATATAAATATAATTTGATGAAATTTTCTTTAAATTTTCTAGAAATATGCTATTTCAAAGAAATTTCCTAGAAAAATAGAATTGTGACATAATTTTTCTCGAAATATTGAAGTTCGACATACCATTCAAGAAAAAGGCTAATTTTTTAAAAAAAAATATTTTGACCAATTTTAAAAAGAAAATAAGTTAGACGGCATTTTCTCGATAAATGCAGTGAACAAAAATGCAATTTTGAAGAAAATGTATAGGAAAATGAAATTTTCAACAAAATTTTGAAGAAATTTTAAGAAAAATGAAATTTTCAGCGAAATTTCTTAGAAACATTCGATTTGCACGAAAAACATTTTATACAAAATTTCTCGTTAATATACAATGAATATGTAGTTTTAAAAAATAAAATTGAAAGAAAATATTAACTTAGGCAAGATTTTCTAGAAAAATTGTTTTATATAAAAAACATAATTGTAAAAAATTTTGCAGAAAAATTAAATTTCATTGAAATTCTGTAGAAAAATTGGATTTCTACAATATTTTTACAAATATATAATTTTGAAGAAATTTTCTAGACAAATTTAATTTCAAGATTTTTTGTATAAAAATATAATTATGATGAAATTTTCTAGAAATATGAAATTTCAAAGAAATTTTCTAAAAAAATACAATTTTGACGTAATTTTCTAGAAAAATTTAAGTTTGACATAATTTTCTAGAAGAAACTATTTTTTTAATAAAAAATGTATTTTTGACAAAATTCCAAAAAAATATTCTTTACAACATTTTCTAGCAAAAAACATGTTTAAAGAAATAGTAAAGCAATTTTTCAATAAATATTGTAGATATTTTATAGAGAAATGAAATTGCCAGCGACATTTTTTAGAAACATACGATTTGGACAAAAGCTTTGTAAAATACAGATTTTGACAAAATTTTCTATAAAAATTCAACTTAAATACAATTTTTTATCAGAATTACATTTATTGACAATTTTTTATAAAAATGCAATTTCTACTAAATTTGCAATGAATAGGCAATTTTGAATATATGCATATATGCAATCTTGAATAAATTTGCAAGAAAAATAAAATTTCAGCAAAATTTTCTATAACAAATTTAATTTAAAAAAATTTAAATTTAAATATTTTTAGTATAAAAAATATTATGCAATTTTCTATAAAAATGCAATTTTCTAAATAGAAATAGAATTTTGACATAATTTTCTAGCAGAAAATTTACGTTTGACATAATTTTCTAGAAAAACTAAATTTTCAATAAAAAAATTATTTTCGACAAAATTTTAAAAAAATATTTTTTACAAAATTTTCTAGAAAAAAGTAACTAAAGAAATTGTAAAGAATAATGCAATTTTGAAGAAATTGTGAAAAATGCAATTTTCAACTAAATTTTGAAGAAATTTTATAGAATAATTTAATTTCGGCGAAATTTTGTAGAAAAATTAGATTTCAATAATTTTTTTTAGAAAAATTTAAATGTGACAGAATTTTCTAAAAAAATTCATTTCAAGTCCATTGTATAAAAATAGACATACATAATTATGATGAAATTTTCAATAAAATAACAATTTTCTAGAAACATTAAAGTTCAAAGAAAGATTCCTATAAAATAGTATATTGACATAATTTTCTAGAAACATTTAATTTTTAAATAATTTTCTAGAAAAAAAGAATTGTTCAATAAAAAATTAGTATTCGACAAAAAACTGTGATGACATTTTCTATAAAAATGCAATTTTCTAAATAGATATAATCATTTAAGTTTGACATAATTTTCTAGAAACATCACAATTTTCAATTAAAAAAATTATTTTTGACAAAATTAAAAATAAAAATATTACAAAATTTTTTAGAAAAAGGGAATTTTGAAGAAATTGTGTAGAAAAAGGAAATTTTCAACTTAATTTTGAAGAAATTTTGTAGAATTATGAACATCATAATTATGATGAAGTTTTCAATATCATATTTTTTCGTTTACCAACTTTTTATTAAGTTTTAAGCAAGTATAAATGAATGTCTCAAATCGATGAACTCCATGAAACAAATAAGAGGATTTTTTTTAAGAATAGTAAAACAAGTAATAAAGTTTCAGTCGGGTAAACCGACTAAGGTATACCCTCACTTTGTGAGTAATGTAATATTGAATATTACTCGAATTATTCTGTCAATTTGTGTGGGAGGTACCAGAAGGGGTTTATCAAATACACCTTTTTTTCGCTGAACATTAGATACATTAAATTCATTGCACTGTGCCGAATTATAAGCATTTAGGTGCACTGGTAAAAACGTTATGAGATATTAAATTGTGGTATGATTTGGGCATTTTGTGTCGGAGGTACAAAAAGGGGCGTGGCGATAACGCCCATTTTTCACAGGGCTATAGACACTATAAAAACATTACACTGTACAAAATTTCAAGTATTTTTATACAGTGGTTTTAATGTTATAAGCTGTTAACTTTTGGTGCAAAAAGGTACCTTTGTGTGGGAGGTACCAAAAAGGGCGTGGCAACAACGCCAATTTTTCCCTTGACTGTAGGCAATATAAAAGCATAATACTGTACAAAATTTCAAGTTTTTTTATACACTGTTATTAATGTTATAAGCTGTTAACTTTTGGTGCAAAACGGTGCATTTGTGTGGAAGGTACCAAAAAGGGCGTGGCAACTTCGCCCATTTTTCTCGAGTTCATAGCGACTAATAAGCTAATACTATGTGTGGAATTTCAGAAGATTCGAATAAGTAGTATAGCAGTTATTAAAGAATCAATTTTTCACAACATTTTAACCCTTTGTGGGGGAGGTACTAGAAGGAGTGGACCAATATGGCCCATCTTCGAACTTAGCCGGAGATAGAAAAAAATATTACCATATACCAAATTTGAAGTTAATCGGTTACTCCTTTCGAGAGTTATCGTGCGCACCAGCCAGCAGACAGACAGACAGACGGACATTGCTCATTCGACTCCATTACTTTCCCAACCGGTATTTGATTGCAGTGCAGAGTTAGAGGTCCAGTGGCCAACATATAGGTAGAACAGAGGTTTCTGGTATAACCCACTTAAAATGCCATATAAACCTTACCCCCCCCCCCCCCCAAAGACAAATACTATCAATTTCCTGATGGCCAACACCCCAAATACATACATTGTTTTTTACAATAAACCACATTAAATTACTGATGTAAAAAACCATTAGGCCTGTAATGAACGTTTCTCCATAAAAAAATACCCCAAAGAAAAATAGTACACCCCACAAAGTGATGAAGAAATCACCCAAAAATATCCGTAATTAAATGCAATTGAAATTCATAAACATTTATGATAAAGAAGCCATTAGAATGCTCATAAACTGCTCTTTTATTACAACAAATTGTACAAAATCCCCACTGGACATACTCACGCACACACACACACACAACTTGGACCACCATATGGAGAAGGCATATACCGGCTGGGTCCGTCTGTTGGCACTATGGGTGGCCAGCCGGCAGTCAGTTAATGCGCAGGCGGTTTTTCGCTACAATGAAGTGCAATAATAATAATAATAATCAAAATATTTACAATAGAATCACATCCGACGAGCGAAAACCAGTAAATGGTACAAAAGAATTACAACAATGGCAACACCAACAGCAACAACCAGAACAAAACCAAAACATCACACATTTATAATTGGTTTATGAATTTTTTGTTGTTGTCGTTGTCGCCCATAAATGTCAACCGATTTTTAACTGTGATTTATACACACATCACATCAAATCGCAGAACCACCTCACATTATTCACTCACTCAGTCTGTCAGTTCGTCGGTCCGTCGGTCCGAAAGTCCATCAAGTCAGCCAACAATACTTGTAATAATAAAACAATTTTGTCAAATTGTTTTCGAATGTTTTTATTGGAAAAGATTTTTTTTGTTGCGGTCGTGGGAATGTATTTTTTATTTTTTGCTTTCAATTTTACAACCAGAATAAAAAAAGTAATTAAATTTATGTGTGTGATTTTTATTAAAGTTGGACAGAGTGCAGCCCAGTGTACAATATTTGCAAAATAACCGCCAGTAAGGTGATTTTATTTAATTAAAATTTCATAACCGTTCTGAGAAAAATGTTGGAATTTGTATCGAGTGATCCATTTAGACCATTTTTATTTGTTTTATAACGGGTTTTCCAATAGGGATGATATGATTTTGAAGTGACGTTTCGGCCATTTGTAATATGTCATGATCTGTCATTTGTTTTTCATTGTATTCAGTAGGGTTCACAATTTCATCATGGAGATATAGACGCAAGAACAACGTTCACAAATTATTCAGTTTTATTATCAGAATAAACGTTCTCCAATTGCAACTTTTCGTGATATCGGAGAACGAAAACACTTTCCAGTCGACCTACGACCTATGAGCAATATTTTAGCTCTTCATAAGAGCTATCTTTTTGCCATTGACGATTCCCGATCCGACGTACCGTTAAGGAGCTAGAGCAAAAATAAACATTCCGTTCACATTTGAATATGATGCTAAGTCCATTTTTTTAAAATCCAAAAAAAAAAACACTTTCCAGTCGACCTACGACCTTGACACCCATTAGCAATATTTTAGCTCTCGTTAAGAGCTATCTTTTTGCCATAGACCGATTGTGGCTAAGTGCCACACAGCAAATGAAACAATTGAATTGTTGCGAGAAAAGTTTGGAGATTCGATTATTTCAAGAAATTGTGATATTGAATGGCCTCCAAGTTTTTTTGTGATTTAACACCATTAGACTATTTCTTGTGGGGTTATTTGAAGTCATTGGTCTTTCGAAATAAATCAGACTCTCTTCAAGCTTTACAAGTCAATATTGAACGTGTCATTCATGACATACGACTTGATTGAGTGGAAAAAGTGCTCGAATATTGGGTTCATCGAATTCGTTCCTGCAGAAGAAGTCGTTGAGGCCATTTGAATGACGTTTTATTTAGAACTTAATTGTATCGATAGTACTTCACATAAAATAAAAAAACTTTTGAATTTCCTTAACAATAAGTGTGTTTATTTTCCAAAGAAGTCATATCACTCTTATTGGAAAACCCTGTATATTGATGATCGTCGTGAAATTCTAAGACGATTTAGCCATGTCCGTCTGTCTGCCTGTTGTAATCACGCTACAGTCCGTAATAATAGAGCTAGGTTGATAAATTTTTAAAGCAATTTTGCTGAAACTTCTATTTTGACAAAAATTTAACAAATTGGTTTATATTTTACCTATAGAGGTCACTCCAAAATATACGTATTTAAACCCTAACTACCATATTTTAAGCCATAAATACCACGAAGAGTTTGGCTAAAGAATTTCACGTTCGATTTTGAATAATTTGTTAGCGACTAAAAAAACAAGTAAGAATGTTCTGTCGAGTAAACCGACTAACGGATCCCCTCACCTTGAGTCTCAAAAAAATATTAGTAGATTTATTTATTTTTTTGTTTTAATTAAATTATTACTGACTTACTTACATACTTACCTAGATGGCTATCTACAACCTTAGTAGGTCTTTAGCCGCGTTTATTGTAGAATTCCGCGCGTCTCGGTCTTGTGCGCGTGCTCTCCAGTTAATTACTCCAAGTCCTCTTAAATCTTCTTCGACTTGGTCACACCACCGGAGCCTTGGACGACCCCTTTTGCGCGGTCCTTGGAAATTTCCGCCGTAAATTAATTAAATTAGTATCAATTTAAATTACATTGAATAACTTTAAAGTATGTACTGGCATTAAAGTTATAAGCTATAAACTTTTGGTGTAAAATGGTCCACTAGTGTGGGGGTACCAAAAGGGCGTGCCAATAACGGCCACTTTTCTCTAGACTCTAGGTACTATAAAAGCCTTGCACTGTACGAAATTTCAAGTATTTGTATGCACTGGTATTAAAGTTAAAAGCTGTTAACTTTTGGTACAAAAAGGTCCATTTGTGTGGGAGGTACCAAAAGGGGCGGGCCAATAATGTAAATTTTTCTCTGGACTCTAGGTGCTATAAAAGCAATACACTGTACAAAATTTCAAGTATTTGTATGCACTGGTATTAAAGTTACAAGCTGGGAACTTTTGGTACAAAATGGTCCGTGTGTGTGGGAGGTACCAAAAGGAGCGTGGCAATAATACCCATTGTAGGTACTATTAAACCATTACACTGTACAAAAAAAGGGGCGTGGCGACTTCGTCCATTTTTCTCGAGGTAATAGTGACTAATAAACTAATACTATGTGTAGAATTTCAGAGGATTCAAATAAGTAGTATAGAAGTTATTAAATAACACTGTGCAACAGTGAAAAAATACACGGACTTGACAGTATAGGTTCGATTACACTATCAAAGGGTAATATAACCCTATACTCGGTTTGGCGAAATTGGTGACCAATTTTTTTTATGGGCCCCCAAAGTTTCTGAAAATCAGGGGGCCCCTCGAAAAAGGCGTCATCAGCTTTTGTCCAACAACTAATTCAGACTTGATGATACCGCATAACTATGTTTGGCAATAATGTAGCTAAGAATATGCTGAACAAAGATTCTTAACATTTTTGGCGAAAAAATATTTTTTCCTTTACTTTTGCAAAAAAAAGTACCGGAAAAAAATATTTTTTTCACTTTTTTCAGCATAACTTCCGGGGACTCGTAATTTTTCACTAACAATGTTTGGCAGAATTGTAGCCAACGTAAATCTGAACAACTTTTGTGAACATATCAATACAATCTGAACGTGTCTAGGCACCCTAAATAGCTCAAAAAACCACATTGTACCCCAAAAATGTAAGTATTTTACTGTTATGTAACAAAAATATATTTTTTTGGTATAGGGTGTGTTCAGCATCTTTATAGAAAATATTAAGGCCAATATTTTTGTGGAACATTTAAATTTTGCCAAGTATTGTTAGTGAAAAATTACGAGTCCCCGGAAGTTATGCTGAAAAAAGTGAAAAAAATATTTTTTCCGGTACTTTTTTTTTAGCAAAAATAAAGGAAACCAGTAAGGAAAGGCAAAAGTCGGGCGGTGCCGACTATATAATACCCTACACCACTCTCGTAATATTGAATAACTCTGATATATAAATTTTGTAATTCATGTATAAATTGTTTACATAAATTTACTTTTGGGACATTTTATACTTAAATAATACCCTGTACCACAGTGTGGTGTAGGGTATAAAAACGATTGGATCTAAAGAGCCAACTCGGATGAAACATATATACGGGAGCTATAGCTTAATCTTTACCGATTTTCTTCAAATTCGGCAATGTTGGTTCATGAATCAAGAAACTCTACCATTCTAAATTTCAAAACGATTGGATGTAAAATATAGCTTCTATTGAACTAAAGGGAAAATCGGACGAAACATATATATGGCAGCTATAGCTAAATCTTAACCGATTTTCTTCAAATTCGGCAGTGTTGGTTCATGGATCAAGAAACTTTACCATTCTAAATTTCAAAATGATTGGATGTAAAATACAGCTTCTACAGGACTAAAGGGCCAAATCGGACGAAAGATATATATGGGAGCTATAGCTAAATCGTAACCGATTTTCTTCAAATTCGGCATTCGCCATTTTAAATTTCAAAACGATTGGATGTAAAATATAGCTTCTATAAAACTAACGGGCCAAATCGGACGAAACATATATATGGGAGCAATAGCCAAATCTTAACCGATTTTCTTCAAATTCGGTAGTGTTGGTTCATGGATCAATAAACTCTACCATTCTAAATTTCAAAACGATTGGATGTAAAATACAGCTTCTACAGAACTAAAGGGCCAAATCGGATGAAACATATATATGGGAGCTATAGCTAAATCTTAACCGATTTTCTTCAAATTCGGTAGTGTTGGTTCATGTATCAAGAAACTCTACCATTCTAAATTTCAAAATGATTGGATGTAAAATACAGCTTGTATAGGACTAAAGGGCCAAATCGGACGAAAGATATATATGGGAGCTATATCTAAATCTGAACCGATTCCAACCAAATTCAATAGCGATCTTAACTGCCGCGAAATACTCTAAACTGCAAAATTTCAGAACGATCGGAGTGAAATTGCGACCTGTAGTCGACGAACAACTTTACATGGACAGACAGACGTACGGACGGACGGACATCGTTAAATCGACTCAGCTAGTGATTCTGAGTCGATCGGTATACTTTAAGGTGGGTCTAGCTGTGTTATTTTCAGGTGTTACAAACATCTGCCGTGAAACAAACTTATAATACCCTGTACCACAGTGTGGTGTAGGGTATAAAAATATTTTTTCGCAAAAAATGTTAAGAAACTTTGTTCAGCATATTCTTAGCTACATTATTGCCAAATATAGTTATGCGGTATCATCAAGTCTGAATTAGTTGTTGGACAAAAGCTGATGACACCTTTTTCGAGGGTCACCAATTGGTCACCAATTTCGCCAAACCGAGTATAGGGTTATACTACCCTTTGATAGTATAATCGAGCCTATACTGTCAAGTCCGTGTATTTTTCAAAAAGTGTTCATTTGTTGCATAGTGTAATCAATATATTACTAAATGCGAACCCTTTGTGGGGGAGGTATTAGAAGGAGTGGACCAATATTGCCAATCTTCGAACTTAGCCAGAGATAGAAGAAAATATTGCCACATACCAAATTTGAAGTCAATCGGTTACTCCTTTCGAGAGTTATCGTGCGCACCAGCCAGCAGACAGACACACTGACAGACGGGCATAGCTCAAATGACTTAAAATGACCCAAAACGGATATCCGCCAAATATTTTTGGGACTTCTTACGTCACTCCATCGACACTTTTGGCTCGTAGCATCACAATAGTGGAGGTATAAAAACCGAATATTGTTGAAATTCTCTTATTTCTAGAAAAAGTGCTAGAATTTCTGCATTTATTCATAGATTTTTTCAAAAAGGCATTGTTTTCTCCGTTAGCATGCCCAATTTTTGTTGGTGGTTTTTTCTATTTTTTTTTTTTTTTTTTTGTGCCAAAAAAAAAAGTGTTTTTATAGTTTTTTCTAATACTTTTAACGACTGTTACTAAACTTCTGTTTACACGTGGAAGAGCAATTATTAAAATTTTTGGGAATTGTAATTCTTAATTTTTCTATACTCGTATTTGTTGCAGCAAAATCGGGCTAGTCGTTCTCGGGATACAAATTCCCCTACATTATAATTACTAACCTCAAATCGATATATCTCGATTCCCAGCGAATCGCAGAGACACATATAATTTTTTTTTAACGATATAACTTTTCCCGGTAGTCAGAACCCCCGCCGATTTCGGCTGTCGCACAGTGTTATAGACCCACTTTAGCGTCCATTCGCCCTAACTTTTAGGTATTCCTACAGAAATTTTTTTATTAATTTTAAATTTTTATTACATTTTCTTAAACTCTGCTAAAAGCTCTGCACATATTTAAGAAAATATAATTTAGTTAATGCAAAATTTTATGTTATTTGAGGATTTTAAAGACCCGAAAAGTGTACCATAAAAAGTAGTATAGCGTGATCCATTTCGAGGTTCCCTTCTTTTCTAAAGAAAACAAGTAAAAGCGTTAAGTTCGGCCATGCCGAATCTTATATACCCTCCACCATGGATAGCATGTGACCTCACAAAATAACTCAAACCTAAAGAAAATAACACCGAAAAACAAAAAAATATAGTAGATGAGAACAGTAGGAATCACAGCAAGTTAGATGCTATATATGGGGGCTATATCAAAACATTGACCGATATGGCCCATTTGCAATCCCAAACAACCTGTAACTATAAGAAATATTTATACCAAATTTGATCAACCTAGCTCTATTATTGCGGACTGTAGCGTGACTACCACAGACGGACGGACGGACAGACGGACATGGCTAAATCGTCTTAGAATTTTACGACGATTAAGAATATATATACTTTATGGGGTCTCAGATCAATATTTAGAGGTGTTACAAACGGAGTGACAAAATGAATATACCCCCATCGCCGCGGCTACGTCTCAGATGGTCCATCCGTTGAGTCCAATTTTCGATGACTCGTTCGAGCATTTCGACTGTGATGTTTTGCTCCAAGGCCTGAATCGAAGCGGGTTTATCCGCATAAACTTTAGACTTTACATATCCCCACAGGAAAAAGTCTAACGGTGTGATATCACACGATCTTGCTGGCCAATCGACCGGCCCAAAACATGAAATTATCTGCTCACCGTTCAAGTGTTCTCTCAATAAATCCATTGATTGATGCGATGTGTGGGAAGTGGCGCCGTCTTGTTGAAACCAAATGTCGCCGAGATCACGAGCTTCAATTTCAGGCATCAAATAGTCGGTTATGATGGCACGAGAACGGTCGCCATTGACGATTACGTTCTCACCGGCATAATTTTTGAAGAAATATGGACCGATGATTCCATCGGCCCACAAACCACACCAAACCGTTGTTTTTTCTGGATGAAGTGGCAGCTCTTGAATCTCTTCAGGTTGCTCTTTGTCCCAAATGCGGCAATTTTGCTTGTTTACATACCCATTGAGCCAGAAATGGGTCTCATCACTGAACAAAATCAGTCTCGAAAACGTCGGATCTTCTTGGAATTTTTCAAGAGCCCATAGAGCGAAGCGATGTCGCTTGGGAAGGTCGGGCGGCTTCAATTCTTGTATGCTTTCAATTTAAGATCTCGAGGTAAAATGCGCCAAGTCATTCCATACGTCAGTCCGAGTTGCCGCGAACGGCGCCGAATCGACTCTCCACGGTCTATGTGTACACTCTCAGCTACGGCCGCTACATTTTCTTCACTGCGTGCTGGACTTGGTCTATCCGTTCGAATATTATCCAATAATGAATGCTGGGTCTCAAGATGGGTGATGGTGTTGCGAATAGTACGCTCAGTAGGCCGATTATGTTGACCATAAGTTGAGCGAAGTGCACGAAACACATTCCTCACAGAGCGTAAATAGTCGTAATAAAGTTAAACGATTTGTAAACGTTGTTCAGGCGTAAGTCTTTCCATGATGAAATGCCAAACAATACTTAACAAAAATAACATGACCGTATGACACGTATGATCTGTCAAAAAAGGCTATTGAAAAAAGTATCTCTACTTGGATCACCCGTTACATATAGGGAATATAAGAAATAAAAGCAGTTTCTTCTTATTTCATTAAAATTTTACTATAATATTTTAAATAAACTATATCATTTGGAATTCGACACATCTTTGGAAAAATATCTTTCCAATGATATAATTTTTTGCATAATGCGAACACATTTAAGTCCCGAAAAGTGTACCACAAAACTAAGTATAGCTCACTCCGCTAATGGCTCTGTTAAAAGAGAATTCATAAGTTCCAATGTTTTAGATTAATGATTGCAGTTATTCCCCAGAGCCTAAAAACCTGCGACAGCCCCTTCCGCATTGTTTGTTGTGGCCTTATTTCTAAAGACCCCCTGGTTATCGAATTCCGTTAACAACTTAAGTCAAATGTTTTCATGGTTCATTACTCTTCTAGCGTTGAAAGTTGTAGGCAATTTGTCTTCTTTCTCTAAAATGACAAGAACGCCAACTGCCTTTGGAGAGTATATATGTGGAACTTCAATATTATGAAAAATGGTTATCCATCACTATTAAATATTTTATGGGAAGTTCTGTCTAAAAGGAGTACATATTCCATTCATCTTCGATTTTCAACTAAATTTTAATTATATATTTGCATGGTAAATGATGCTTGTTTTTTTTTTTTTTTGATTTGAATCGTCTTTTTTGGTTCTTTTTTAGCAGTGAAAAATTAAACAAAACAAATAAATGACAATGGTTGAGTAAACATTTGAAAAATAGTTTTGTGGGATGGGTCAACGATTATCTCCTCCGCTTAAATGGCGGACGTTACCACGAGCACTGCCCTATAGAGGCCATGAAATAGACAAGGAAAAATATCATTAAATGAAAATCGAAAACACTCCACTTTACAACGAAGTAACAAGTAAGTCAATGTCTGTCCCAGCCGTCTGTCCGTTTGAATGTTAGTCTCTCGGCTTTGTAAATGGGTCAACCGTATTCTAAACGACTAACAAAATCGATTTAAATTAATTATGTGGCGTTTTCTGCTGATAGTTGTTACTTCCCCTATTTGTTTACACAAGACTGTATACGCTGCTCTTGTTTTGCCTAGGTCGCACAGTGTCTCAGAATCGATTTTCATCGCCCAAGATTATGTAACAAGTTTTTTTTTTCAGACAATAAAATTTTGAAAATTTAAATTTATTTATATATATTTTTTCATATTTCCTAAAAACTGAAAATATGAAAAGTAAACAACTTTTACAAAATTTTGAAAATATGTTTGTCTAAATGCACCTCATAAAATTGTCCTATAGCACAATCACTGGTCTTTGCCTGCAATCGTGTTTTTTACCGAATTTAAAAACTCTGACTACACTGAAATAATTTTCTTTATAATATTTATTTATTTTGATACTTAAAAAAATAAGACCAGTCCTTTATCAAGGAGCTTGAACCAAACAATAAGGAAAAAAATAATTTATGAAAGTTTTAAAAAAATTTCGTCAAAGTACATTTTTCATAAAATGTAATAAACATTTACAAATATTATCATATTTTCTGAAATAATATGAAATATTTCATAATTTTTATTAATTCTTTCAAAAATGTTATGACAAAATTTCATTGGCTTCTTTTTTATGAAAAGTGTATAAATAATGCTTTCAGTGTATAATAAAATGTACTGCATTTTTGGTCAATAGAAATAGGCTGTGACCCACTGTGAGCGCAGACTTCGTTCCGGGCTTCTTCTGTTGCTTCAAAGGGTAC